>CAXIVR010000013.1:24502965-24570465 GCA_964035755.1 Teleogryllus oceanicus
CGTTTAAAAGCAATATAATTTAAAAAATTAAATTTTTAATGGGATATTCACAATAACACTGAACGCTCAATTTATAGTACTGAACGAGGTTCATCAATTTATTAATGTATCGTATTAGCTCAGCTCAATAAAATTATTGTTCGCTTAATTATTATTAAATTTCTTCTCAAAGTACAGAAAAAGGAAATCGTTTATGATACAAATTTGAAGATCCGCGAAATGATATTTTTCTAAAAACCTGCCCCAACATTGCGGGCAGTTGCCTCCTCTGAATCCTGCCTCTGGGAATATGGCACGGCTTTCCGTGTTTTCTCGGTCGCTGCAAGAGTTGTTTCATCTGCTGCACTCCTACGGTCGAGATCACGTGACATCTTACAGCAGGCCGAGAAAGACGCAAAAAGTCGTGCAATATTCCATCTTAGAGATACTACCCTTAGATGTCAGTTAGAAAATCCAAGTTTATATTCAACGGGCCATCTCGTGGCGCAGAGCAAAGTCGCTCGCCTTTCAACAAGGAGATCCGGCTTAATTCCCGCCGAATCTCATGTGAAATTGGTTACAACAAACGAGTTTGGCTACTTCACAAGGGCTAGTCCAACTCCTGTGAAGTGTCTTAAACCCTACCCCTATCCTTATTCCTTCCTAATTCTGGCCGCTGGTAGTGACACAGACCGCGTGGAGGGGCGCGTACCTGGCGGTCCTCTTGACAACTGACTGCGACGAGACGTGACGGACAGATGACAATGACAAATGTATTAATATATACAGTAACGGAGGATTACTCAAGATTATGCGTAGAAAGTAACGGAGGATTACTCCAATAGCGTTCAAAACCCAAGAAGGGGTTAGGAGATGCTTTGCGTCGTGAATTGACGCAACAAATGTAAAAAAACGTTTTACTGGCCGGCAATAGAGATGTCCAGAAAGACGTCACGTCGTTTGATGGAAAGTGTTGGGTGGCAACTCTGTGCTATGTGCGCAAGCGATTCCTAGAGAATAGAGAGTTTGTGCACCCTCGAACGTTAAAGCACTATCGATCTTCTGCGCATGCGCAGTTCAAGTTTCGCATCACTTTTGTGCATCTGCGCATGCGTAGAAAATCGATAGTGTTTCCTGCTAGTGCACATGGTGGAAATACACAAAACTCTCTAATTACTAAGTTTTGTGATGTATTCTGCGATTGCCGAGACGTGTGTTTATCGCATTTCTTATTTACATTATTTGCTTTCTTTCAGTTTATTTAGGTTCTGACTGAATTTCATCGAAAATTGGATTTAAAACTACTATTTCATCAATACACAATCTTGAAAACGTTCGAAGTAAATATTTTCATGACCTTAGCGATGATGTCGAAGATGCTGATACATAATAAAATGAAACGTATAAAATATTTAGTTCCACGCGCCCTTCCATCAAGTATGAAAAGTGCCAACTAATTTCGAGCCCCTGTTCTATTAGCGTAGAAGTGACTCCTAACGTATATTTTTATACTGTCGTCTTTTTTTATATATGTATTTCAGAAATTTGTATTAATTATTATCATAGAGAGGAATATTACCAACATTAAAGTTTAATAATCATTTGGAAAAATCCAGAAAGTTCATAAACACTGTCCCAAAGATGTTCCCAAGGAGGAACTTTCATCACTAAGTTAAGCAGAATGTAATATAATTTTTACAATGTATTAATAATATAATTTAATAAAATTTATATAATGTTTTAATAAATATTTATATAATTATATAATATTTATACAATAAATATTTATATAAATAAATAATTGATAAATATTTATACAATGTATTTTTATATAATGTATTAATAATTTAATTTTTCAATGTATTAATTCTAATAAATATGGACAAATAGGACAAATGTGACAAACCCAACACCAACACCACGACCTACGATTGAAGCAATCCACATCGACAATAAAGGACTCAAAAACCCGACCAGACTACTGACAGAACTACAGCAACATGTCACCAACGCCTTCTTTGCTAAATGTGGTATCCTCAATCAGAGAGCGAGTCGAGTTACGCCCGCTAGTGGAGGGCACTGCCCTCCTCCCCTTCACCGGGCGGTGGAGTAAAAGTCATAGGCCGGGAGCAGAGCGCTCTCGTTCAGTGATAACCTCGCTTGCTACCATCGCCGCCGCTACACGCCCAATCGCGGCGTAATCAGCTGCGCGCTACAAGGAATCCAGGCTGCTGCCGCCAGCACTGGCTACACGTCACAAGTCGTGACGTATCAGCCAGGCGATCAGCGCGGACCTCGGGCGGCCACCGCCGCCAGCTATCGCATAACGTCGCTTATCGCCACTGCCGGTGATAAGACCCTCAAACGGCAAGAACGCCGTTAGGAAATTTGTACAGTTATTTGTTACGTAAATTCTGTGTATTTGTTATGGTGAAAGTAAATGGCTATTAAACATTGAATGTTTAATTTACTCCTGCATTCTGCAGATACAACAAAATGTACCCGGACAGACCTAATTATACAAACCTAAACAATCGACGCACATCAGAAATTACTAAGCACCCTAGAGAAGATTTAACTTGATGCCAGAATCAGACACGCTACTTTGACACTAACCTGTACTACCACCCCACAAGACCACGGAAGAAAGACAGACAAAACTAATTATCAAAGGACTATCCCCAAGCATTCCCCTGACTGACCTCTCATCTGCCCTTAACCAGTACTCCTTTTAATATTCACCACATCTCTGAAATGAAGAAGCAACTTGACGACAAAGCACTGACAGGAATGGACTCTACGTAGTTGTAGTAAACAGACAAGACATCGGACAAATCAAAGTAACCATCAAGTATCTTCTCCACTACAGGATCACCATCGACGACTATAAACAGACCGACCGAGTACCAAGATTCGACAACTGCCAGATGCTCTACCACACCCGCCACTACTGCCGACGACCGACCATCTGCGCCAAATGCAGCGAAAACCACCACACCTCAACCTGCACCTCCTCCACCCTCAGATGCCCTAACTGCCACCAAGACCACCCCGCTTACTCCCCTGACTGCCCAATAATAAAGAATGCTAAAGAAGACAGACAAAACAACTAGAAAAGATCAGACAAACCAGACCAGACAAGAAAGGCCCTGAATTTCATCCACTGACTGTTTTCCTCACTACCTCTTTACTGACCCCACTAGACTCAGACAAATATTTTGCAAAAGACAAACCAGCTCCGACTCGGCTTCATCAAACTCAACCTTCAGCGACAGCAAAGACCTACTGACATTCCTAAAATCTTGTGACTTAAAGCAAATTATCATCACCATTAAAGACGTCATTACAATCTGGAAACAGCCGACTGACACAATGACAAAACTTATACAATAAATAATACACGTATGACTAGATTGTTTACTAAAAGTAAAATTAAATTATTCATGGTTTACTTGATGCAGGCGTCATGGGAAACGGATTATAATACTGCTGATACAAACAACAAATATAATTCTTTTTTTTCAACTCTCATTTTATTTCACTTGCTTTCCTCTTCAAAAACGAAAATTAAATATTTCACGGAAAAGCAATTCTTGGATAATACAAGGGATTAGGACATCTTGTAAAAACAAGCGAATTCTTTCTTTCATTTCTAAATGTCATGACGTATCTCAAGATTTTCTTAGCTACTTTAAAAAATACAAAACATTGTTACGAAAAGTCATAAGGCAGGCTAAAATCATGAAAAACGATCAGGATATTTTGAACTCAAATAATAAAACAAAGCAATGTGGAATATAATCAAAAATACTACCAAATCAACTAGAAAACCCGTAGAGAGTGTTGTTTTAAAATATAACAATATAAATATGAACGATTCGGCAACCGTGGCTAGTCTCTTTAACCAATACTTTTCGAGAATTGCTGCCGATCTCACTAAGGGTCTTCAGGCACAAAATTCAAAAACCAACAGTTCACCCAAAATTTTAGGCAAAATGTTCGTTTCCGCAACTTCTTCCTATGAAATTCACAAAATAATCGGTAAACTAAAAAATAAATATTCGTCCGGTTTAGATCAATTCCCGGAGTCTTTGTTAAAGACTTGTGCGTATGCCATTATACACCCGTTAACTCACATATTTAATGCATCTTTATGCACTGGAACGTTTCCAGATATTTTCAAAACAGCTAAAATTAAGCCGCTTTTCAAAAAAGGCAACAAAAATGAAATTCAAAATTATCGGCCCATTTCTCTTCTATCAGGCTTTTCAAAAATATTAGAGAGACCTTTTTACATACGAATAGAAACCTTTCTCACTAAACACGACGCGCTTTCAGATTGTCAACATGGATTTAGAAAATCAACGGAAACAGCTATATTTTCTTTTCTTAAATATGTCGCCTCATCATTGGATCAAAACGAGGCACCTATTGGATTATTTTTAGATCTCTCAAACGCTTTTGACGTCATTGAATATGACATTTTACTTTCCAAATTACCTTCATATGGAATTCGTGGTATTGCTCTAGATTGGTTATGTTCGTACCTTAAACAACGATCTCAGAGAGTTGGAATACCTTACTGGAATGATGGAACATTACGTACGCACCTTTGCGACTCTTTGCCCGTTGCATGCGGAGTTCCTCAGGATCGATTTTAGGCCCTATTCTGTTCCTACTTCGTAAACGATATGCCCTCGACGATTCGAACGGAAGAACGGTTCTCTTTGCGGATGATACGAGCATCCTTTGCAATAAAGAAACCGTAAATAGTACAATATCAGATGTTTCAAATTGGTTCCGAAATAATAAATTAATAGTAAACGAAAACAAAACGTTTTAATGCAGTTTTCCATTTCAAATAAACAATTCTGCGCTCCATTGAAAATGAACAGTGTACCATTGACTGATGTTAAGGCAACAAAATTTTTAGGTCTCTCAATTCAGTCAAACCTTAAATGGAACGTCCATTTAAATGAATTGAACACAAAATTAAGTTCATTATGCTACGCGTTCAGAATTCTTGCAAATTCAGTCAGCCTTCATACTGCTCGTTGTGTATACTTCGCAGAATGTCATTCCGCCTGAGATATGGCATAATATTCTGGGAAATACATCGTATAGCTCCCAGATTTTTAGATTACGAAAACGAATTGTACGAATAATAACCAAATCCCACCCACGTGATTCATGTAAGCCTCTCTTCATTAATCTAGGAATTCTACCATTACCGTGTCTTTTTATTTACGAATCAGGGTTTTGTAAAAATGACTTGCTCAAGGGCGGAATATATTTTCAGAAAATGCCGAAGTCATTACTATAACACTCGACGTAGAAATCATATTCATCAGGTGACAGTATCAACAGCTCATTACAAAAAATTCACATACAATACATGTACATTATTTTACAACACTTTGCCAGATGACATTAAACTATTAAATTCGATAGAAAAGTTTAAATCCCAAGTGAAATCGTTTCTACTGCATAACTGTTTCTATACAATTAGAGACTATACTGAGCATCACAAGAAAAGTAACATTAATTTTAACAATGATACATAATGCATTATTTACCATTGGGACTGTATAAATGAGTATAAACAACCTGTAACTATTGTACTACAGCTTCCGGGTCAATGACCCCCATTTCGATCAGGTTTTTCGTCCTGTTTCCCTGATCCATTGAGCAAATGCTGAGATGGCCCCTTGTTTTGCTTCTGGGCATAAATGTAACTTCATTTTCTGTGCACGTCTTCTAAAATCAGTGGAAATACAATTATTCAAATTATCGTTTCCATGTTGTCGCGGCAGGAAGTATTAAGAGCCAAACTTTATTGCTTATTTATCCTTGAAATTAGAGTTTATTACATGGGAGTTTTTTTCTTTGTTTTTCTCCCTTTCAAAATTAAAATTTAAGTAGTATATGACTTAGTGTAGGGATCACAGAATTTTGAAAATGTGCACACAATTCACTTTTCCCCATAGCACGTCATACGCAGTTTTTAACTTTTTTACGTAAAATAAATAAATAAATAAATTATTACTACTTTTAGCAAAATAAGCGACTTGTTTAAAAATGGACACACGTCTACTGATCAACATTTCTCCTGAACGCCAACGGTGGACTGGCTCGAAAGCTGATTGACATTGTTAAATATCAAACTTGGCTGACCTCTTAATTAATAATAATTTATTTTATACGGTCGCCAGCTGTTGAAAACAGCACATTAATTACATAAATTTTCGCTACGTAATAGATAGCGAACTGACCATGCATTTGCCTAAGGAAATAATTATGCAAAGCTAAACAAAAGCTTCTAAGCTATTGAACTTAAAGATTGTCGTCACACTTGAGCTTTTCAAATGGACGCCCCAGGTTTTAAAATGAAAAGGTATCACAACTTTATAGGATCTCAAATCAGGAGATATGACAATCAAATAACTTTCAACATAACACATTTATTCAATAAACAACTTTATGATAAATCAGTTTTTCCTGATACGCAGGTTCCAAAGCAGCTGCGGAAAAAAAGCAGAACTACGATTTACAAATCAACATTGAAGGACGGTCGAGGCCGTCTCACATGAACAAAGGCGCGTCAAAATGCGCCGACATACAGAATTAACAATTTCAGTCGACCTCTCGACAAAACCCACTTTAGGGCGAGGACGCTGAAATTCAAACAAAACCTTATAACAAAAAAGGTGAACTTTAACTTAGCAGCTTCAACAACATTGCGTGACACTGCAGAATTACTGTCTTATATTCTACCTCTGAATGCCCAATTTAGGACAAGGTAGATAGAAACATACATAAACAAATTTGCTAAAGAAGCCGTATTTTGGCCTTCTTTTCATACATAACATCTGTGAGAAACAGAATTATTGAGCCATGGAACAAACTTTCATAGGAGTGCGTAATACCAAAATTCTGAAATGGATTTCTTACTATACCTACGTAACAATACAACATAGGAATGCAGCAAGTTTACGTAGGCGAGGTAGCGGTCCAAAGCGCCCGCCCGCTGCTCGCCGAACAAAGCTGTGCCTGACACGAGCGCCGATCAACATGCCACGAAGACAAGGTCGGCAAGTGACCCCATCGCTCGGTGCCGGTGACGCTGTAGCCCAGCCGACTTCTCTGCCGGCTGCGGACCGTGACGTTGCAACCAAGGGCCGCGGTTCGAGCTACCGCACGGGCCCAGCAGACGCCTTTCGTAGTCTCCCGAGTGCCGAATGCGCCAGTGCCGTCTTACTCTAGCGGGAGCAACTTTCCATAAATTGCCAAATGCGGCCAGTGCCGTCTTACTCATGGCAGGAACTGCAACATTAAAACATTTCATAAATAATGTGCAGTAACATTAGCCGAACCTCCACACCAATCGGAGGCCAGCGACATACATTGAACATGACATTCGAAGTAAAACGAGCTGCAAACAACATAGCATTAGTAAATCATTAACACTTCATTAACAACATAATCATTTCAAAGTAAGAGTTCCATTTCCAAGTCCATACATTACCAGCAATTACATACATCAGGCACTAATTTCATTAAAGTATTGTTTGGCTCAAAGGGAACCATTAATAAAACAACAACCATGGCTCAGGTATCAATGACGAAATGAGAAACAATATTAATTAATTTCATAATTTGATTTGACGGAATAAACTTATGACATTTACAATAAAGTGCAGTACATTAGATTAAAAAATCGTATTTAAATTCTATTTACAAATTGATCGTATAACGACTCTGAGAGCCGGGCTCTGCAAAAACAGAGTCAGTCACAGAACGTGACCGGAAAAGCAAACACAAGAAAGGGAAAAGAGCAAAACAAAAAGGGAAAGAGCGCTGTGCGCGAGATGCGCACGCCTTTTATAGGGCTGCTGAAGGGGTAACAGCCACGAGGAGGGGGGGTCGCATTAGTGGGGAGTATCGATCGACTATTTGGAACCTCTTTGCCAAGGAATGCGTAAGGGTAGCGCCTGCAGGGTATGTGACCCTTCCGACACCTGAGCGATGCCAGCGAACCCTGTTAGAGTCCGCAGGCACTGTGACTGCTCTTCTGAAGGCAAGCAAAAAATATTTTAAATTGATCAAAAAACATTGAATCTGAAGCTACAGAGGCAAATGAGGTGTCCAAATAGTCCTAAATTTAATGTAGATTCCGGATTTTGATATAAGAATCCGGTAGAACAAGTGGTTCTCTTATAATAAATAAAAACCTGTTTTGAAATGAGAAAAAATTGTTGCATAAACATGAATTTTTTCTCAGGTCACACTGAGGCAAAAACTTAGCTCTTACTAACAAAATCTCAGGTTTTCAAACCCTTCTCATGGCCATGAGATCACAGTTTAACTGTAAACTATTACCTTTTAAGAGAAATTAAGGTGAAAAAGTTATTCATATGGTACCATGTTAAACCTATTTACATGAATAAACCTTATAAACTATTGATGTGATTCTTCTCGATGGTCTTCTGAGATGAGTGATGGCTTCTCTTGAGGTTCACATCACATAATACAGTAAACTGGATACACTTAAATTTTTCCAAATTTAACAGACATTAGACAATATCTACAGACTACTTCTTCGGAATACTATTAATACAAGAGACGCACCTGACATCATCCCACTCTTTAACATCCCCAATTACATTATATACCGGACCGACTGACCCACTCAGGCGCGGAACTGCTATCTGCATTCATAAGAACATCCTCCACACCCAAATCCCTCCGTCCCTACCACCCATATAGAAAACACTGTAATTCAAATAGCTACTCCCCGCGGACACCTCACAATAGCATCCATATACAAATCCCTCACCTCCCTCTACTAGACGCGGACCTCAACTTACTGACACGAGACAAAATTCGTACTTCTGGCGACATTAACTGCAATCGACTACCTGCGGCTGCAGACATAGGAACAGCAACGGACAAATACGTCAAACATACCTAGACATGAATCACACATAACCCTCAGCACCATCTGAACCCACCCACCTCATCCGAAACCTCCACACGACATCCTCTACTTTGCCTCACTCCTCCAACACCATAATCAGCACCCTCATCCCAAACCAGAACTCCTCCGACCATTTGCCAATGCTCTTTACCACCGACCTTTGAAATCAACATACCCTTCCGAAACATCACTACTAACTGGCCCCAATTCAAGCACATGTTATCCAAAAACTAACACCCCCAAATCCACTTGACACCCCCCAAGATATAGATGATCGGAGGTGAGTTCTGGTTTGGGATGAGCGGACCTATCCCTCCAAATCAACCGTTCCTTTCGTAAAGCCTCAACCTATCACGACCAAAAATAGACGCGACTTCCTGAAAACTTACTAATACTGCTACGATACAAACGAAAGACACAAAAGACGTTCTACAAAACTCGCCGACATGAAGACAAAATGACCTACCTTTACAACAAACAAACTTTACAAGACTATGAGAAACAAAACTGGACAGACACAATTAATGACCTGACATGCCACGCCAGTAAATTTGGACACTAATAAAAACGCTAAAAACACGACACATAACATCTTACTTGACACAACCAGACGGGACAAAATGTACGACCCCAGACAATGACGGAACTTTCCGCAGACAGACTCAGACGCGATTCACCGCCCTGATACGCCGCTCCCATCCTCACAATCCTTTACTTCCTAAAACACCTAGCCTCCACCCACAGCAACAAACGCCCTGGACCATATCGACCACAGACGTGACCGACGAACTACACAAACTCGACGCCAGTAAAGCGACCGGACCCGACGGAGCTAAAGCAATCTCACTAAAAAGACTAACTAAAAACGTAAATGACTTCATCACAACCATACAACGCCTGCATCACCCTCTCCTACTTCCCCACCACTTGGAAAATAGCTAAAATAAAAATGATCCTAAACCAATAAGCCCCTTCACAACCCTGATAATTACCGTCCCATCAGCCTCCTCCCATCCTCGTAAAATCGTGGAACGCATCATCCTCCAAAGCTCTCACCCATTCTAGACGAACGACTACGACCGACCCAATTCGGCTTTCGAGCAGACCGATCCACCGGACTACAAACGCTATGCCTTCTGCAGACATTGCGACAAGACTACAGGAGAGAACGACAACCTGTTCCAACAATATTCCTTGACTTCTCAACAGCCTTGACACAGTTAACCACCGGACATTAATCTACAAAAATAACCCCACATTCCACGCTTTCTTCTCCACCTTTCCAACTACCTATCTGACCGATCATTCTATGTCCAGCACCTCCACTCCTCTTCCTCCCGACCAATCCTCGCCGGCGTCCCACAAGGAGCCGTCCTCTCCCATCCTCTTCGCCTCTTATACTAATGACCTACCCACCTCTGCAATGACAAATGACTATAATTGCTGACGACACGGCACTGGCAGTGACTAGACGCAGATTTACACACTCCATACGACAACTACAGCAAGACTTAGATATAATAGCAAACTGACAAAGAAAACAACCAGAGTAAACCGACCAAATGCACTGCCGTATTCTTCAATAGAACCAACCCTGACCGACCCCACCCCGTCACAACCGACATCACGACTATTAACTGAACCGCGACACTCAATACCTGGCATTACTCTCTGACAGAAGACTGGCCTGGAACAAACACGTAGACTCCATCACCCAAAAGCCAACAGACGGATAAACGCTCTGACTCCAGTACTGACTCACCCACACGCCTACAAAGACAAAACTTACATATACAAGACGTACATTAAACCCATCTTGACCTACAACTGCGGAACCTGGGCAACAACGACAAAGACCAACTACACGAAACTAATAAATACAGAGAACCGGTTCCTTAGAATATCGTTCAGACCACCACCCATGACGAACTACGACGGACTCCGACAAAAACTAAAAATGACACCCATTGACAAAGACATACACGCCTTGGCAAGACAAGAGAGACGCAGCCCTACAAAAGATGCACTTTACTGACTTCCTACAGACGACAAACACCAGAATGTTCTGCAAAACCCACCCAGAAACAAAAGAAACTACTCCATCCCTTTGACATCCTCCAAATCCCTCCGCCTGACACATAAAGAAGAAACCTACCCACCGACCCCGACCACAAAATCCCCAACTGAATCCACTCACCCCTTAAACACTCTATCAGTCCCCCCTTCCAATCCCTCCTACCCGAACCCCGCCCTTTACGGGGTAGGCTCCTTCCCCCTCCCCCCTTTTCTTCCCAACACACAACGCTCCGCGCCACTCAACCCCAACTGGCATGAGCTGAACAGCAGGCTCAGCAATAAAACCACCGAGGACACACACAATTAGTGGAATAAACAATCAATACCAGTAAAATGCATTTCAAATAATTTTAATTATTGAAAAACATGATTTATTATTACATACTTGTATTTCAACAACGAAAAATGTATTAATGTACAATGTATTAAGTATGTATGGAAATGTGTTAAATAAACAAGTAAATCATGTTATTTCAATAATTGAAATTATTGAATACAATTATTTCAATAATTGAAATTATTGAATACAATTGATTGTTAATTCCATTGGTTATCTTCAAACTAAGATACTTAAAATAACTGAACGTATATACAATCAACATAGTGTGTAATATGATTACCATTGTTTTCGCATCTACAATTAAAGTGTTTTTAGTATCTATAAAATAGTGAAGTGATATTTTGTGCAGTGGTTCTAAAAAGAACCTTCACGGATGGAGACATTCATTTATCTTTCCTGACATGAATTTCATGTTTTTCATGTTTCCTGAATTTCATGTTTTTGAAGTCTTCTAAAAGAAGTGAAATGAAGTGGTTCTTAGGAATTCATAGAAGTTAACAGAGCGAGAATACAATTCGTAACCATACAAACCATTTCATGAGTAACTGGAAACACTTTCACAGTAACATCCGGTACTCTACTCTAGGTTTGTGAGAAAATGCAAGGAAATTTCAGATGGAACAAATGTTAAAACTACAAAAAAATTTATTAGAACCATAGCACAAATTGGGCATAGAGTCACACATAAAGATATTTCAATATTTTAAAATTCTTGCTACCCATGTTTATGCATGCTGAGACCATCATATTATTGATTGAAACGCAACTTGCCCCGCTTCTATTCACAATCGTAGCACTACAATTAGACCAGTCCTCTTGTCACTAGATAGGCTGCAGCCCTTTCTTATTTCAATTCGGTCCGCCATATTGCGTCCAGCTTTTGCGCCAATAGCGTCGAAGGGTCAAAGGCGTTGTGCGCAAGGTGCAACGATCTTAAATAAGACCAGCCACCCCAGCAATTCCGAAGTTATTTTGGACGTGTCCAAAAGTTTGAAGTTTTCGTTCGTAAAAATCATTTCACGTTGTGTGTGTTTTCAGAATGCAAGATTGAAGAAAATGCGCATATTCGGCGTTGTTGGGTTCCCAATCGCCATAACAACCAGACAGTAAGACGCGAAAGTACAAGTATGTTAAGTTTGCAGTGCGATTCCAAATAGTAATATTATGTTCATGGTGGAAATATGATAATTATTTCCACCATGATTATGTTATATGTTTTGTTGATTGATGTTTCTGCAAGATTGGTTTCATATTATTATGATAATCAGTGTTATTTCCTTTATTTTAATATAGTCTTTTATATAGTCTTTAATATATTTTGTTGTAACAATAATATTTATTTTGTTTATTAATGTACATAATACACATATTTTTATAGGTGCAGGAAATATCTCCTGGCTGTTTACGATCATGTTAGGATCTGCCTCGAGGACATTATTAAGGAGGAACGTGCGTTGAGTACTTCATCCCAGTAATGTTGGCTGCAGGAATAGCAGCGTGGAATGCGGTCCCTGTGAATTCATCTTATGTATCATTCATTTTGATTCTCGCATGACCTGGTGAGTTTAGAAATCTTATTTTATGAAGTTGAGACGCAGCACTATACATCTTGAATTCCTATAATATAATTTTTTTAATATTTCAGGCACTCCCATTTGCTGAAATAGACTGGAAAACAAATTGAAGAGCCGTGTTCCAGATGATATGTAATACAAAATTGTCAATTTTGGTATTTTTTATATTAGTAATTGTGATTTTAAGTGATATGTCCTTGTATAGTGTCATTGTTCAGATCATTTATTGTCTGTTCAGGACAGGGAGTGATTTTTTTGCCAGAGTAGAACTAGTTAAGTATCACACTGAAATGTATTTTTTCACCAGTCATTTGAAGGAGAATGCCAGCTGTTAATGACAGTTCATTGTGTGTAGTTGAAGGTGAGGGGTAGTATTCAAGTGTGATTCACATTGTTCAATACCATCTCTATAAAGAATATTATAGAATATATACAATTCTTTCCAAAAAATAAGATGGAAATGTGTTTGCATGTAACTTGTAGATGTAAGGGCATCCTATAAATTCTGAATTTCAAGAGCCCCTATTATTAACTTTCATCATGCTTTTAATTGAACTTCTATAGACTAAATTTTCTGCAATTATGTGTATAAATAATACTCTTGAAAAGGATGTTTTAAAAGTGAACTTTTCTTGCATTCTAGCTATATAAATACACTGATATGCAAACATTCTCCAGTTAGTAGAATTACAATAACAATAGGGAGTAAAATGGCTCAAGCACAAGTTAGCCAATGATTGTCAAATTAATGAAAATAATTTGTCATTTTAATCGTCGATAATGACCCCTTAAATTGGTTTGGCATCATAGAGTAAAAAACTTTCAAGAATCTGAACAGACAATACATGGAAATATTTTAGTAATTGAAAACTGTTAAATACCTGTATCAAAGTTGAGTAATTCTGGATTTATGATCCATCGTTAGATTTTTCATCTACCATCCATTGCGCAACTAGCTATTCTTTTGGATAAATACTAGCCTGTAATATCGGAATACAAGTGAAACCTACTAAGTCCAAAACCTCTGCTTAGAGATAAATAAAGTTGAAGTAGAATCAAGTAATTTTTCTTTTACTTGGTTTATTACTTGTACTAGATAGAGGTAAACCTGTTTCTTTAATGCAGTTCAATATAATTGATTTTTGAAGAAAGCTACAAAAAGATTTTGTTTGTGCAGATGCGAGTTTCTGTTTATTTATAAACTGATCAATTATATTCATTTATATTATACCTAATTGCAATTTTGATATTGGGCTGAAATTTCACGTGTATTGGCTGGCATTTAATTTCACATATATAGCTGTATGCATTTTGATAATGATACAATATTAAAGAAGTAATGGCTAATTGTATTTAGACAATTTTCCAAATTCATGGTTTCAGTATTTAGTCAATGGCAAAGTAAAATAATCTGCATGTATTGTTTGCTTACATTTATTTTGTAAAAAATGCATTAAGCTGTTTATATTGTGTAAGACTATATTTACATAATTTAGAAATAAATAGTGTTTATAAAATGACTTTTTATTTGCACTCCTGGACTACAATTCCATTTACTGACTTAGAATTCTAATCTAATAAGTCGTGGGCTTATTGCCTACCGTACACTCTTACAAAAAAGAGTGACGCCAAAGGAGCTTTGTAATGTACTTTTTAATGTCCTGCAATATGGATGCTTCCCCCTCCATGAAAATTAATTTCAATAAGTGTTGAGATTAACGTTGAGTGCAGTCTCTGATAGTATACACTCTGTAAATTAACCAGGCTATCTCAATATAATGAATGATCTCAAGCATTTTGAAATTTCTGAAGTACTTCTTGCTGAATGCTTTCAGAATGCATACTTATGGTAACAGAATCCATACTTATGGTAACTTTATTCCATACATGAATTATTCCATATTCAGTCATGACATGATTTACCATTCATCAATTATTCTTTATTCATTTACATCATTCTTCATCACAATTGTTGGTTATGGTAATAGCTATATATTTGTTTTAAAATGTCTGAATAACTACAACAAAAATTGAATAACCAGCAATTTAATGAATAAATTTGACAAAAATTCCTAGAGGCTAGACAAATAATAAATGAACTACGTAACGGTAAAATGCAAAAAAACAATAAAAGTGATAAAATTTATACCATAACAAATTAAGAAGATTATTATTAGTTGGGTAATTGATTACAAATCTAAATTTACTGAAAATTTTTATAATTATTGTAATGATCCATAATCCTCGGAACAGTTTTGTTTAAAGTGTATAAACTGCAGGAAAATATCAAGATTTAGATTTGATAAGACCAAAGACGGCGACATCGCGCATAAATTTTTTTATTAAATTAAACAAATGCGTGATAGAAATGGAAATAGACATTAACTCTCAATTATACATAATTTTCGGAACTAGTAGAAGGTGGAATCATGAAAATCGAGTAACAGGTTCAGGAGATTTGGACAGAATTGGAATTGTAGTTTTGGTGATTAAACTAGAATAGCAGAACCATTGTTACTATTGCAGAGCTTGAGGCAAAAGAGAAATTTTTATTAAATATCAAAAACGCGTGAAGGCATCAAGATGAGACATTTGAATTTCGGAAATGATAGGGCAAGATTTATGGAAATTATGGGAATACTCAGTTTCGAAGTACCGAGAGTGCGTCAAAATTAAATTAATATTGTATAATTGAAATAAACACGGAACAATGACGCATCGCCTGACGTCACAGTTTACGCCACGATGCAGAGGATAGAAATTAATGAATTTAATGAAATGAGACTAAGGAAGAAAAGGGATATAGTATAATAATTAGCGAAAAACAAGAAATAATGTAGGAAGCGATGACGAAGCATAATAGCGTGACGAGCACATGAATTAAAGAAAGTTTTATAATGTCATTTGTGGGTACGGGCGAGCGATCGGCGGATGTTCGCCAGAAGTAAATAAAAGATCCGGACAACAATGGGCACGAAAAAGAGAGTAGGGGCGCTGGGGCTCGGATGTCAGTGTTGTGGTCGGTCGGATGCGAAGTTCGCGTAATAATTTTAAAATAGAATTGCGTAACGAGCACATAACATTTTATTGTGTTTCAACCGGACAAAAAAGTGATTGAACACTAATTTCGTGTGTCGCGGACGATAGCTGGAGATGCAATCGCGATATTTTTAACGCGTAACTATAACGTTCGTTCGTCGCGGAGTTGACGAAATAAGACTAAATAATTTCCCTAAGCGATTGGTGAATTTCTCGACAGTGCAACGCGGTGGAAAGGTGCGATTTTTTAAAAAATGGGAGAAGCCGCGCTGTGTTCAGAGATAGCCAACGGACGATGATGTACGCCGCGTGTCGCAGCATCAAGTCGACGAAAGGAAGTGACAGATAAATGTTTATTTGTTTGTTTTGTTTCGTTTGTTTTGAAAACAAAAAAAAATCCATAGAGTATTTGTCGAAGATCAAGTTCTGTAGTAGCATAGTAATTCAATAATTGATTTCGACAGAATGCGCATTCGGTGTGAATGAGTTTTTTTGTATGTGTTGCAAATTTATCAGAGTGAATGAGTAGTATTTTTTCTTGTTTTTGTGTCATATTTGTTTGTTTATGTTATTGCATTGTTTATCCGCCATGGGGTGTTTTTGTGTGTGTCGCTAGAGGGCAGCAACCCCGTTTGTGTGCGTAATGTTCGGATTTGAAAAAATAGGAATTACTGAAGAAAAAGTAATAAATGATGATGAACATCTTCAGGTTCGTCAGTAAACCCGCAAAATGTGTTGTGTTTTAAGTAGTAGATACCGACCTACGCCCACGTGCCTAAGTACTTTGTTTCGGAAATCAATTTTAGTCCGCAAGAGAGAACAGTTTACAGCCTAAAAGTTGAATTCCTCCCAACTGGCAACCTGCTAGTGTAAACGCGATTCCCCATTGTTCAGATGAATCTGTGAATGGAACAAGGAAAATACTTGCTCTGCCAGCATCAGTTACTAGTGGCATTAATGTATCATTGAGTGATTTGTATGTATTCATGAATTCAAATAAAATTAAAGTCCGTGAGTCTGCCTAAAAACAGTGGATGACACGCGTGGTAAAAGTGATTTTATTTTGCTAGCAAGATTGCGCCATTTGGGCCCGTGTCGCAACATTTCCTATGCGCCAAATGAAGTATCACTTTACCACAGTATACGTATTTATACAGTAACGCAGCTCCAAGTTAAATGCCCTATGACGTTGGTCTGCGACTCTAGCGATCCGCGTGGCGATCAGAATACCACACCGCCTCACCATTCGTAATACAGCATCGTTCTGGTAAATCTAAACTGAATGTTTTTATATTTTTAAAATTTCATTATGCATATAATTAAAACATGAAATAAAGTTTTGAAACATTTTAGAAATAAATTATTGAAATCTAATGAATATTGTCCATTGAAAGTGAATAGTGGAATAATGAAGAACAAGTATTTCTATTCTGTTCATGAAAATATCCAAAAATTTAAGTAATATAAGCAGCAGATATGGTTTCCAGGAGGAAATAATGTTCTGTTTGATGGCAATAACAAATTTCCGTCTTTCCTCTCCAGGTCTATTCTATTCCAATGTCGCAGATTAGACCAGTAAGAAACAACACCTCACGGTTCTTTCATTACTACTGCAAGTAATTGCAGAACAGTGCGCTCCTTCGACATGCGCGTTGTTATTAATGTGTTAACCGGCAAAGTATAAGAATTAAGATGGTGCATATCAAATATGTTCCGATACATGTCGAATTTATTTATTTACGTCAAAACCAGTTAAAACTGTGTATGTCGTGCTATGGGGAGAAGTGAATACAAACATTTTCAAATTCTGTGATCCCTACACTAAGCCATATATTTCTTTGAATTTTGAAAAAAATTGCTCCGATGTAATAAAATCTATTTTCAAAGATATCAGCAATACATTTTGGGCTCTTATCCAGCATGTCCTTCGTCAAGGAATAATACTTCCTGCCGCAACGACATGGAAATGATAATTTGAATAACTATATTTCTACTGAATTCTGGATGACGTGCACAGATAATGAAGTTACATTTATGTCCAGAAGCAAAACAGAGCCATCTCAGCATTTGCTCAAAGGATAGGGAAACTGGACGAAAAACTGATGAGATGGGGGTCATTGACCCGGAGGCTGCAGTACAATACTTGTTACAGGTTGTTTACAATTATACAGTCCAAATGGTAAATAATGGTTAAATATCATTAAAATTAATGTTACTTTCCTTGTGATGCTCAGTATAGTCTCAAATTTTATAGAAACAGTTATGCAGCAGCCACGATTTCATCTTTGATTTAAGCTTTTCTATCGAATTTAATCGTTCAAGGTCATCTGGCAAAGTGTTGTTAAAATCTGTACTACTGCACATACATACTGTATGTGAATATTTTGTAATGAGCTGTTGATACGTCACCTGATGAATATGATTTCTGCGTCGAGTGTTATAGTAATAGACATCAGCGTTTTCTGAAAATATATTTCCACTCTTACGCAAGTCGTTTTTGACAAAACCACTGATTCGTAAATCAACAGACAAGGTAAAGGTAAAATTTCTAGTTTAATAAAGAGAGGCTTACAAGAATCACGTGGGTGGGATTTGGTATTATTCGTACAATTCTTTTTGTAATCTAAAAGTCTGAAACGTAAAATTAAAACGTAGATTCGATATAATTTTACGTGTATATAATGACTTGCTCGTGAAGTCCCAAGAATATAAATCGAGATCAAGAAATAATAGGAATTATCTTTTAAGTTTTTAACAGCTTTTATTCAACACAAATTCACAAACAAATTCGTATACTTCAGTAGCATCTATTCATAATTATACTTGGCCTCCGCCAGGATAGCTAGCTTTATGCATGCGCATCCCGAACTAACCAAAAACGCGGTAAGCTGCGTACTGTATAAATACGTATTGCACGTATACGCTTTACCACTCAGTCATAAACTTGCTCAGCCAAAATGTTAAGCATTAGAAGAAAAAAATATAAAGTAAAAAGAGTACATCGAGGATAACTTACAATGAACACAATCATCTTTCCATGGAAGAGCACGCTCTTGCGCTATTATTTGCTTCAAAGACCTCCACGCACGTTTCTTATTACTACTTTTACTTGTATGCTGTAAGAAATGGTTTTACAAATGTTGTTTGTAATAATTTGTCTTATATCAGACATAAAATATAAGCTATAGAGGCAATTAATTGTCAGACTGAGTATTACAGGCTGCCAGAAAAACACACTTTTTTTCTTATATTACAGATTTTATTTGAAAAATAAAAAATAATAATATCAGATTTTCTGATAAAATTAAATAATTTAACAATGTTAAATGTTGGAAATAATAGAAGTTCACAATAATGTAAATCATAGTAAAATATCAATAAATGTCAACCATGTGAATCCTGTACAAATGATTAGAGACATTTCTCATCTAGAAATGTTCGGGGCCCAATTCTCAGCTACTGAGATGGAAAGAAACAGAGTAAGAAGGTTTGCATCAAATCTGAATCCTGCTCTGGCATTTACAAGAACAGATCAGAGGCAATGACAGAATTAATTGATGGCATAACCAGTGTCTAAAGTTATCCTCTACTGAATAGCTTTGATGCTGAATTGCCACTGACAGGATAATCAACAGACCCTCAATTGTTAATAATTAGTTACAAAAATTAGTAACAATAATTTGGTAACATTCAGTTTTAGGTAAGTGCCGGAATTTTTTTGTCTAAGAAAATGAACAATGACAAACCCTTCATTTTGTCCTCAGACATTTTGGACTCAGAATTAAGTTTCCCTTTTTACCATCCAACAGAATATCCATCTAAATATAACACTCATATATTTATTGGCAATGATAATTTTAATGGAGTAAATAGAATATGGAAGAAAAACTTTGGAAGAGATATGACAGCAGAGACAAAACTAAGAATACACAATATAACATCTAACCCAATGTTAATGTATGGATCAGAAATATGGACTCTAAAACAAAGAGACCGTCAGAGATTAGAAGCCTCACAAATGAGATTTCTCTGGAATCTGGTAGAAATTACACGTTTAGATCAACAAAGAAACACGGAAATCAGAAAAAAATCGAAACAAAAAAGATAGTGGATGGCATTAAAGAGAACCAGAGGAGATGGCTTTCACATATGCAATGAATGCAATCAGAACGATTTCCTACAGCAGTTTTAAAGAATAAACCCATAGGGTGAAGAAGTAGAGGAATACCCAACAAAAGATGGATGGCTTAGTAACATCAGGAGGAATAATCACCAGATCCACTGTCTTTTAACAGGAACAGACGCCAGACCTACTGTCCGCTTGTTCACGATGATAATTTTATATGAAGCTCATAAATACAGTAAAATGTTGGATTTGCATTTAAAACATTTTAATTTTTGGAAATTGAAACCTTTGCAATCTTGAAAATTGAAAAACTACAACTTTTTTTATTCTCATTTACAGCTTCATTAAAGATTATTTTATTGGAATCAACTCTTCATTATTGGAACTTAAAATAATGTCATATTAGAATTTTCAAAAATATTCGCAGTTTTCATGTTGGTTGGTTGTTAGTGATTCCAGGCATGTCAAATACAGAGCTCATTAGTCTTGTAAGTGTAGTGCATGTTTTTCTCCTCACAGAGAGGAGGCGGTGATCTTACCTCGCTGGATAGCGAGATCCGGCGCCAACCTACTGTCAGCTAACAGGATTTTCCCATCCAGGTATATCCCACTAGCGTGGTATTGCCACAGCCGGGACAAGCTATAAGTTCTCAGCATGTGTGGGAGTGTAGTGTAGTACATGTGAGTGTGTATGTGTGTGTGAGTGTGTGTGTGAGTGAGTGTGTGAGTAAGTGTGTGATTGTGTGTGTGTGTGTGTCTGTGTGTGTGTGTGTGTGTGTGTGTAAGGGGTGAGGATAGGACAGGGAAGAGGAAGGAAAGATTGTGCACGACCGTGATGTTTGTTAGGGTACAGCTCTGGCATTCACCAGGTGTTGATCGGAGAAACCACAGAAAAATACCGATCAAAGCAGCTGGCTGCTAGAATTCTCCTCCAGACAGCGACTGAATTCAACCTAGCTGACACACTAGTGTTGAAAATTCTGCCGCTGTTGGGATTCGAACCTACGACCTCCCAGTCAGAGGTGCTGCAGTGACATCAGTTGCCACCTCTCCTACAAGCCTACTACCTCTACTACAGAGCCACCTCTCCTTTACAAAAATGTGTAAACAAGATTTTCTCAAAAAACAGCTGTACATTTTTGTCTGAACATTTTCACATAAAATGAGTGTTTGCTTTTTAACATTTCGAATCTCTCATTTCAGTCAAACTTTTAAGGGATAAAAAATAGAGAAACCATGAAAAAATGTATTTTATACAATATCAAACTGGAAGAATGTAGAACATAAAGAAATGGAATCCATTTTAAAATTCTTTATTTATTCACAAGCAAAAGGTGCGAACTGTGTACTTTTATAATTCTTCAAATGGAAATTACATCACCTGTCTCCTCAAATCTACCAAATGTGTTCCAAACCAAAAAATAAAGGAGGATATAATGGTAACCAAATTTGAATTTTTAGGTAGAATTTCAAGAAAGTACAATGGTAACATAATCTTGTTCGTTCCAAGTGTTCAACTTTATGATAAAAAATGACTGCACAGTGTTATAGTATGCCTATGGTAACCTATGCCAACTGACAGAAAACAACATATTTCCCAACTTTCTTTCAAATTGCCTTCAATGTGTTCACAAACACATTATGATTCCCCATACCTTGAAATGATACCCACTCTACAATTCAAATTTAAGAAGTTAGGTTTAGCAAGTAGTTAGCACAATTTCCACACTAATTGACTTAGTTGGCAATAAACCCTCTCGAACTTTAAAATGAAAGTTGAATAATTAAAATTTTTGAAACTTCAGAGGTTTCCCCTAAAGATCGGAGGTTTCCCGTGAATATCGTGGGTTTCCTGTGGAAATCCCGGAAGGTTTCCGTGGAAGTCCGGAACTTTTCCGTGAAAATTTGGAGGTTTTCCATGTGCGTGTCTCTCTCTCCCTCATTATTTATTTATTTATTTATTTATATATATATATATATATATGTATATATATATATATATATATATATATATATATATATATATATATATATATATATAGAGAGAGAGAGAGAGAGAGAGAGAGAGAGAAAGAGAGGGAGAGAAAGAGAGGAGGAGAAAGGGAGAGAAAGAGAGAGAGAGAGAGAGAAAAAGAGAGAGAGAGAATCCACTTTTAGTAATAGTTTTAAAAGTATCCAATTCAGAGGCTCATAAATAGCGAAGAACAAGCTTATAAGCACCAAGAGCATTAATACTCATAAAAATAATAGAGAGAAATTTAGACCCACTATTTATTGATTTAGAGAAGGCCGATGATAATGTGCCCCTCTGTAAACTGTTTGAAGTACTCCACAAATCGGGATACACAAGATGCAAGTGGAGAGTATACAAAATATAGAACACTGAAGGAACGATAAAAATGGGTATAGCACCATCTCAGCCATTTGAAATTACCACAGGTCAAAAGTAAGAATGCTGCCTGACCCCAACTTTATTTAAAATATTCTTTCAGGTGCTCTAGAAAGTTGGAAGAAAAAATGTAAATGTATGGGTATACTAGATACAACGGAAATTGGTTGTTCACTCTTTTGTTTGCCGATGATCAGGTAATAGTGAGTAAATATTATACATGATGAGGAAATTGGTTGAGGTATACAACATGTGAGCTTGAGCATCAAAAAGACAATACCTCCTAATAATAGGTAAAAAGAGGATAAATCTTCCAGATATCACCTAGTGTTGTAACTAGAAAATGTCAAAATGCATACTATTTTGGGCTTGTCGTCAATCAGAAGAAATTCGTGTGAAGATGACATGTACTCGGTGTATAAATCTGGGTAGAGGGACTATTCAAGTACTAAACCATTGCTTTGGTCATCAAAAAATGGGTGGAAAACAAAAAACATGTATAACACAATTATTAAATCTATTACAAAGTACAGAGTGGAATGTTGGACTCTCACAGAGAAAAGCAGGAAAAAGATTGAAGCCCTAAAAATTGATTTCTTGAGCCTCTTAAGGTATCCAGACTTGAACATATCACCAATGACAAAAAAACAGCCAAGACAGACCCTATTTTCCATATTATTGAAGGCAAATAGTTAATGTGGAATGACCATATCAGTAGAATGGGAGAGGAAAGGATACGGGAAAATATTTTTCTTTACCAACCAATTAGATGGACAAAGAGAGGAAGACCATGGGCAATTTGGATATAGGGACTGAAAGAGCAATGGAGAGGAATCTGAATTGGGAAGATAACCATGTCAGGATGCTGAAATACAGAATGAGAAGAAGCTGTAGGCCCTGTACACCATATTGATATAATGTGACTCAATAAACAGAGGTGCTCCCCAGAAACTATATGACTCATAAGAAATTATGATAATAATGTATGTGATTCAATAATCAGAAGTGCTCCACAGACTTTTCTCGGGGAGGGGAGAGCCTACAGGTATGGGGAACAGAGCCCCTCCCCCACTTGGGTGCACCACTGCTCAATAAATATTAAATTATTATTAAAAACAGCAACATCCTAGCGTTCCGTGGTCCTAAATATCTTGTACTGTGGAAAACATGACTTTTTTTCGATGTTATAGTTTATCCTATTAAATTTCCTCGATCTTAATAAAAACTTAGAAAATTATTAACTTACACATTATTAAAATAACATCATTTATTTCTGCTACGAACCTGGAAATTTGAGTCCTTGAAAATAGGCCTTTTTTCTTCATCTGCGCCATCTACTGACACTGGACTGCAGGAATACCTGAGCCATTTTGCTACTCGGAGCGCTATCTCCATCACTACCACAGGCTGTAAACAATTAATCTTTAATTGCCATAATTTTTCGATAAATAACGTATTGACATACCACTTACGGTGTTAGGACGTTTCCGTTTCACCATTTCACAGGCAGTATTTGTGTTATTTTACTCCGCACAACACTGGTTTCAATCATACAGTTTCTTTGACAATAATTAGAACAGTCAAATACAGTAAATCTATGTAAATGTTCAATTTTATTTTATTTTTTCACCTATTAATGTATTTAATATGCTCTTTGCTTCTTTGTAACCTCAACTCTCAAAGCTCGTTGGACAACAGCCACCAACGGATCAGCTGATCGTTTGTTTATTCACCTTCAAAAAAGTATTCAGAATTGATCATGATTTTATATTGTTGAAATTTTTATGACGATAATATTCATGTAAAATTCAAAATGTGTCAATATGCTCTGAAACTGAATTTATAGTATGATAATGATTTGTAGAATAATAAGTAACGATCTATTTTACGTGAAATCGATTTAAAAAGGGACCAAGTTAAGAGAAAAGAACAGAACGGAAAAACAAATTCCATACATTGAATGACTTATTTTTATGCAAATGAACACATTTTTTTGAGGCGTTAAATGGGTTCTTCTTTACACTATTATGTTCAACAATTCAAAATGTTGCAGTTGTTCTTCTGTGTATCCGCGAGGTGAGAAGTTAAAAAACCAAGAGGTCAACAGTTTTGGGGTACAATTTAATAAGTAGTAAATACAATCGTCGATATGTTAAACATAAGACAATGAGGTATGCACACGAAATAGCCAACTGAGAAGAAACGTGTGCAAATAGTTACAAATTTTCAAGCTACGGCTGATCAAGCACAATGCGACGAACTGTATGCCTTTTTGTGAATTAAAAATGAGGCAATGGGTTGCAACGTTTATTTCGTGCATACTTTCGAGATATACACTTTGATTTCGTGCGCCTTTAAAAGAGGACAAAGAGGTTCAGAGTTCGCAATTATCATGCTCGGTTTACAATGTCACAGTAGATTTATCTATAGGCGTTTTCGGCGACTCGCATCTACTATCAACGTGCCAACTGGTCATGTCGCCACACCATGGCACACCTGCGCAGATATTTGGCAGGTCCGCAAATGTCATTGCAACTGTTTGCCCAAGCGAGCAGATAATTTTGAAGAGCCGCTCTGTCCACAGAGCACTCACACTTCGTCTGGCTCTGCCAGTGTAATGCGAGGAAGTGCGTGGGAGCGTGCATATTATTATTATTGCAGGAGGTGTTGATCAGGGGAGTGTCTACTCACGCGTTTACGCGCGTGATGACTTTCGGTTTGTTTTATAGGTGTATGTGATGCTTTTAATTTTTGAATGTGCTGTACCTGGCAGCGTTATCATACGGATGACGCGAATTAATGCATCGGGCAAGGACACCACTTTAAAAAATGAGAGATAACGCTGTGATAAAATACGAAATGGGTTAGTTCACCGGAGGAAACTTTATTCTGACTTTCGAGACTTGTTCTATTGAACTCGTTTGTGAACCTCGTAAGTTTTATTAATATTTCTAGCAAAGCTTTAAACTAAATATAAGATTAATGTTTATTTGAATTAATAATGAATGCATTCGGCATTCATTAAGCCAATTACGGTGTATTCTATTTTTCTCTAGTGATGGATTCATCCACTACTGTATTGGTGACGGGAGGTGCAGGGTATGTTGGTTCTCATACAGTTGTGGAACTTCTAAAGAATTCTTGCACGGTGGTGGTCGTTGATAATCTTGTTAACTCTTGTGAAGGTGAGGTGAACTTTAGTTGGGTAGTCTATTGTAGATGTGCATTGCTGACACGTTTTCGCTAGTATTATCTGCAATTTGCATGCTTCTGTCTTCTAAATATAATTCTAACTAACAGTACATGCAACTTGCATTAGAAACGTTTCTTACAAGCAATAAGTTACATTTGAAAAGGTTTTCTTTGGTCATGATATGGTCGTATGTACATATATTTCTTTAACTTTTCATTTTACCAGGAAGTGGCACCTTACCAGTATGTTTGCAACGTATTCAAGAGATCACAGGAAAGTCAGTAATCTTTTACAATGTGGACTTACTTGACAGTAAAGCTCTGGGAAGTGTATTTGAAAAGGTTAGTTCTTCTTTGAGTTTCCCTTGTGTAATTATTTTCTGAGTTCTTAATGAGAATTAGATTGAGTATTACTTAATGCTTGATGTTTTAACAGTTTGTGTGTTTGATCATTTCCTATGAACTGTTATGAACCTCTCAATATAAAGCTATTAACTCCTTAACTTACCAATTATGAAACGAAAGATGGTCAAAAAATTTCCAATTTTTATTATTATTCATGTTAAAAACACGAGTATACTCGGACTTTTAAATGTTTGAGAAAATTTAAAGCCCGAGTAAAGAATGAAGCTATAACAAACAGAGGAAACTGCAAGCAAAAAAGGACAGAAGCTAGGAAAGTATGTAGAAAAAAAAGCGAAATGTGAAGACAGGAAACCGAAAGTCTTCTGAAAGACAACTACAAGGAGGACTACAGAAAATTTTACAAACGGATAGAGTATTGTACAAAATAATATAAGCGAAGAGTTAATATCATTAGATCATAACATGGAGTAATCCTTTCAAAGCAAAATAAAATAATGGTAAGATTGGATGATTTTTTCAAGACGATAAACCCCAGGAAAATGAGGGGGAATTCAGAAGTGAGGGATACTGGCAAGGCAAATGGAAATACAGTATAGAATAGCAAAAAAAGGCATTCTTGAAGAGAGTGAACAGAATAGAAAAGCCGCTTATGAAGAGGTATCAGCAATAGTAAAGAACTTTAAGAAGAAGAAGAAAGCTTCTGGAAATGATATTGTAAATGCTGAACCACAAGGTGATGAGCTGCAAAGAAGGATATGTGAATTGTTGAAAGCAATGTGGAACAAAGAACTAATGCCAATTGATTGTAAAACAGTATTAGTGTGCGATCTAAAGGAAGAGGATAAAAATAATGCAAAACTATAAAGTAATATCTTTACTTAATGACATACAACATATTAGCGGTAATCGTAAATAACAGATGAATAAAATATACTAAAGATAAACTTGGAGAATACCAGAATAGGTTCAGAAGAAATAGATCTACCAAGGATAATATGTTTTGTTATGAGCCGATGTATAAAAAATGCTAGAAGCATAAAAGATATGCATATTGTGACTTTAAGCAAGCCTTTGACAAATTATCTGATCCAATTTACTTGAAAGACTGAAAGAAATAAGGATACCAAATAAGTTCAACAGATTGATTAAGATATACAGCATTCAGTATACAACTGGTAGAATTAAAATAGAAAACCCATCAAATCTCTTTGAAATTTCAGTCAGGGTAGGGGAAGGTGATTCACTATTAGTAACTGTTTAATTGAATGCTAGAAACAATAATCAGGAAATTGGACGTAAGAGGTGATAGAACCTTTCAACTGTCTCAGCTAATGCACATGATTGGCATAATGTGGGGAAACAAGAAAGCCCTATTTGAATTATTTAATCTATTGGTAAAGGAGGCAAAAGTAGTAGAGTTAATAGGAAATGAACAAAAAAACAAATATATGAAGCTTACTGGATTTCCTTTGACAAGTATAAAACAAAAACAGATAGTCAACTACTAGTGTCAGAAGGTGGAAGACATCAATTACTTGGGCATTATATCAAATGAGAAAAATCAACTGTAAGTTGAAGTTAATGAAAGAATTAGAAAAGGACAGAAGGCATATAATACTAATTTAAAACCATTAAGATCAAAGCTAATAACAAGAGATATAGAGATAAGATTTTATGAGATCCTAATACATCCATTTTAATGTATGCCTCTAAACAGGACTCTCAGTGAAAAAGATGTCAACCAGCTTAGTATATTTGAGAGGCAAATATTACATAGAATATACTATCCAATCCAAATGTCTCCAGGGATATGGAGAATAAGAACCAACCAAGAAATTGAGAATCTAATATACAGGGAGAATATAATATAATTCGTTCAAGCCTAGCAAATAAAATGGATAGGCCATAGCAATAGGCTCCCCAAGAAAATTATGGAATGGACAGTAACAGGTCAATGAAAGGAAGGAAGACTCAGAACTGAGTGGATGGATGACATGTGCCAGGATGTTTGAGTGCTTAATGAAAGAAAGTGGAGAGTGACTGTAATGGACAGGGAAAAATGGAACACTATAGTCCTGAAGGCCAAGACCCATAAAGGGTTGTAGTGTTAATGGAACATCTAATCCATTCACCAGCTATAACATATTCAATGATATATTCCTGAAGTTGCATGTCTGCATTTATGAATACTGTACTTGTCTTCTAATGTATCACACATCCACCCTTCACATATTTACTTTCATATTTGTACCCTTACGCAATCATGTTCATAACATGCGTTTCCATTCCCGTGAATTCAAAGTTCTCTACAATTTATAGTAAGTGTTATATTTTAATCCTCAAATAACAAGTTTAATGTAAATTAAACTTCAAATTTAAAATATTGAACAAAGCATATAAAATAAAAATTTATTTACATTTGTAGCACAAGATTGATCTAGTCTTGCATTTTGCTGCTCTTAAGGCTGTTGGAGAATCATGTCAAATTCCACTTTCGTACTACAGGAACAACGTGATTGGATCCATTGTTCTCTTAGAGGTAAGGTTTTGACTAGATGTGTACCAAAGAGGGAATTGCTATAAGCTGAATTGTTTTTCAGCAAATCAGTTTAATTCTAATTGTGTGTGTGTGTTTTAGACTATGAAACAGTACAATGTGTATAAGCTTGTATACTCGTCATCAGCTACAGTCTATGGAACACCTCAGTACTTGCCATTCACAGAAGCTCATCCTACCGGTCAAGGTTGCACCAACCCATATGGCAAAACTAAATATTTTGTGGAAGAAATTATTCAAGATGTAGTGGCCTCTGACAAGGTAAGGGTTGGTGAAAATTTAGTTTCTCAATTAACTTGTATTATTTAAAATTAAAGAAAAGTGCCCCTTTAAAAAATGGGGGAAAAAAAGAAATCAAATAATTAGAAAAAAATTTGCTAAATAAAAATTTTAAAGGGACACTTATCTTAAGAGAAATAAAACAATAAGACTGTATAAAATTGTATAACAATTGGCATAAACGTTTGAAATGTCACTGAGAGTTGGAGCTTTGTTGAATATAATGCACACACAAATGGAGAATTATCAGTTTTTGCAATCGTTCAAAGAAAGAGAGAAGAAAAAGTGATAATGAAAATGAATTTTGGTAGAAATGCTAACGATTTGAGAGGATTAAGGTGGTAGGTGTTGTTTAAACCATCTGGAAGCCCATCTCCATGTAAATAAGGAATATTTTTGCAGAAGTTACAGATGGAGATCAATAGAAAACTATATAATCGATATAAAAATATTTATTTTTTACTTATGTTATTGCTTGTTATTGCCTTCGATACGGAACTTGATATACACTGTCAAACTTACCTGTATCAAGAGGACTGTGGCTATGAGGGAAATATGAACACAGTTGTATGATACTACATGTTCTGTTATGAAGGGAAATATGAAAGGACTAACCAGATCAAGTTACAATTTAATCCAATCATCTAATTAATTAAAAAGTAAAACTGAATCATCACAATTAGTTAAAAAATAAAAATCTTGTGTATACCACAGCTGTTAACTGGTTTTTATGATCTCTGGTGACAAAAAATCCTCATTCAAAGGATTTCATCACTGCTCTATCATTAGTAGAGACTGGAAAAATGTGTAGTGTAAAATCTCAAAATATGTAATTAAAAGAGTAAGAATATGTAATAAATACGTAAAGTCGGATGTAATATGTAATATTAAAATACACTAATTACAAAACACATTAAAATAATGAAATTTCATGTATAAAACTATCCTTAACAAATTTTAAAAGTAATACAAACGTTTTAGAAATCATTTGGATAACACCAGTTGAAGCACACTTCACACCACACAACTTCAGTCAGTAGCAAAACCTTCATCTATTACTGTCCAGGACCATAGTTTAGCAGCCAGACTAGATGCAATAGAAGCCATTGTACAAACTGGCATTATCTACGATCAGCCAATAATCACTGCTTGGTGCAGCATTCTCATTGAAGTGTCACACATCGGCGATCATCAAATTTTTTTAAAAATTAAAGTTAAAGGTTGTGTAACACTGTGTCAGTGATACTTTTGATACCTGGGGTGAAAAAGATCTCAGTCACTGACGTGCACTTCTCTCCATTGAGATAACTGAAGCAGGATCGCCAGACAGTGAGATCATCCAATTGCATGTTCACGTAGCATACCTGAAATAGACAGCACACAGAAATAATGTAGGGAGAAAATAGTGATTTTTATAAAAAAAAAGTACTTCTTTTCATAAAAATATGTAACAAAATTGACAAAAATTGATAGAATGAAAAAATATTTTGTGAAAATACCAAAATATGTAATATAGTACTACATATGTAATGAAAAAATTGGATATTGTGTTAGGATGGCAGCAATTTGCCAAAATTACAATTTTGAGAATGATAAGTAGAACGACAAACAAAATGTAATTAGTTGAAAATCCAGTCTCTAATCCTTATAATGCTCTTGGTGCATTAATGACCATTATTGAGTTGACTTGGGTTGGGTATCAAAAAGGGGTTAATTACTGTAAAGTCATACTTAATAGTATTATTTATGTTGGTCTACATGTTGCCATATTTTTGGTTTTAATCATTAAAGAAAATTATGAAGTTTTACGAAATATTCATTAATCAGGAATAGACATATAGAGAATATAAAAACAGGAATAATTTGACATAAAAATCAGATTTTGCAATCACTATCTTGGTAATTGTCAGCGAATTTATGAAAAGCAAGTTACTGTAAAAGTCGCTGTTTAAAATCTTGATGTTCGAAATATTAGATAATTCGTGAATAAAATCATGAAATACCTTTGTGAATTTAATGTTTATATAATGTCTGTGTATAAATTAATTCAATTATGAAGAATTGTTTACAAAAACAATTTTTCAAAACTCAATATGGAGGAATATTAAAAGGGTTGTAAGAGATAATTTCACCGCAAACATCACAGTAATTCAACGCAAACAAACTCTCAAGTCTAATCCTCATAGAAGTCATATATAATATTAAAGACTTGGCATTGGCTCGTCAATGGAGGGTGCGTTGCAATTTTAACAAAACATGGACACCCAATACACATCCTGTGTAGGAAGTGCTATCATAGCACAAAAAAGGAATAAAACAACAATAAAAACAAATTGGTATGCCCCTTTATCGCCCTCGGCATCTCGCCCTCGGCTGGCTGGAAGCAGGCTGGTAGTCGTCTTGGCAATGTCCTACACACATGCCTAGAGCGTAGCTACGTTCTGGGGGCCCAGGGGTGCAGCCGGTGCAGTGCACGGAGGCCCCCGGCTCTTAAGGGCCCCGTGCCGACCTGGATAGCCGAAGCACAGAACACTAATGGATTTGCTGTGTTTGGCCGCGTCGAAGGAGGGCCCACGAGGGTCAGTGACGAAACGGCGTGGAGCAGGAAGAAGTGAGATGTTTTCGAAATTTCACTTTACGCCGCTCCTATTCATCCGATTTGCATGATTGACACGGCGTTGGATTCAGGAAGCACGTCGTCATCGCGCTATAAGCACATATTTTTTAATTTCTTCCCGGAACTATGAGAAAAAGTTTTAAAAAAATTGGAAATCGTGTTTGAAGAAAAATCGGACCATTTGTTCAGACGTTATCGGTCAAGTAAATTTTGCTTATTTTGGTGCTGCCACGTGGTGGCGATAAATTGAACTAGTGTCGGTATATTTAGTATTAAGGCTACACAGGGAATTTACTAGACTGATAACGTCTGAAAAAAATGGTCCGATTTTCGATCTGTAAACGGCTGTGGAATCCATTATAAAATAGAATTTACGCTAAGAAGCCGTTTTTTAAAAAAATATTTCCAATTTTTTTTTTAACTTTGTCTCATAGTTCCGGGAAGAAATTAAAAAATGTGGGCTTATAGCGCTATGACGACGTACTTCCTGAATCCAACGCCGTGTCAATCATGCAAATCGGATGAATAGGGCGGCGTAAAGTGAAAATTTCGGAAAACCCTCACCTTCCCAATCCGCGCCGTTGCGTCACCCGACCCTTGTGGGCCCTCCCTTGACGCGGCCGAGCGGTCAAACCCGGTGGCCTGCGGCGCGGGAGGCCGATATTCCAGATAGACAAGTCGGGCAGTCGGTTTATGCTTTCGCCCCTTTCAATCTCAATGTATTTTCTCTACTTATTGAACTAGTGATGCTATAACACAACAAACGGTCTCGTATCATCTGTAATAGTCGTATAAACTATATCTTGTTTACATATTTCCGTCTTCCTTCGAATACCATCAAACAATTATTTGAGGGCGGTACTCAAATATCGATTCCGATTTGAAACTGACTTCAAAGAAAATGGAATTAATTGTGTAGATATCACCAATATTCTATGCCATAACATCTTATTTTACATATTTTACTTCTAAGATCTTCCGTTGTCATTCCTCTACCAGAAAGTAGGCCAGATTACGTAAAGCTCTTGTCCTCACGACTCAATTTTTTGATCTCAAAACGGCGTTTGTCTCCTTGATCGATTTCACCTGTTTTCCCAAGTAAAATCGCCGAAGCTTATTTTAAAACTGTTTTCGTACTTTCGGACAAATTCGAAGAAGTGGTAAAATAGCGCGCAAGCGAGATGCATCCTAAATCCAACGCTGTAACAAACATTGAAATCTAATATTAAGAATCATGACATGTCCCAGCTTACTGGGTGAGTTATATTGATATAAAATGAATGTTATATTTATATTAACTTGAAGATGGGAATAAGTAATTCCCGGCGCGTCATTTTGGTACAAACTACGTAAATGATAATATAGAAGGATGTAGTGTAAATCATTGTATTGTGACACATTTATGTACTTTTTTAATGCATTAAATTGTCATGAAAGCAATACAATTTTCACCCTTGAACAGGAACACCACACTAGAAGAGGAATGTTCGTCTACGAGACGGATAAATTGCTTTGTTATACAGTTATTAATTCGGCTACTTTTACATTTCTACATTGAGATACTATTTTTCTAAAGATCGTACGCTTTTCTGTAACGTTTAATCGGGTAACGTTAATTTATAAGATTTAATATACTACCCTAATTAAGAACGTGGTTTACCAGTCTCACTGACAACCCTATTATGTGAATCAGAATGCAAGTATTAAATCAGCGATTCTCGCTCTAGGTGTCGAAAATAGGGATGCAACGTTGATGTAGATATTTCAAAACAGTTTTGTATAGACTCATAAACATATTTTGTAACAAAAAAACAAAACATGTATGCAACCTGATGTTCATTATCGATGTTTTAAGCTCGATGAGTTGTTTGTGAATGAAAATAATCGATAATCGTTTGAACAAAATGTTATTTTATATACGCGTACATGTGAAATTCCGTACGAGATCAGCAAAAAATTTGCACTCTCTAATATGACTCCCGTCCTCTCCATCCATAACTGTTGTGAAATTGTCTGACAGAAGCATCTTTTGACTTATAAATTGTTTATGAACTACACGTGACCTGTATCAGCAGTCCTCTTATGATTTTTATTGCTATTTACCATGTTAGTAGCAAAATGAGTCATTACCGTTTATATAGAGGAAAATTACGCACACTTGATTTCTATTATTAAAAAGTTGTATAAAAAGAAAGGTATTTCCAAACCTTGGGTTTTAGATAGCATTGACTCTGACGTCTGTTTTGAGTCCCGATGGGTTGGGGTTCCTTGGGCCTGCGGATTTTCTCCGGCCGCTCGAGAGGAGCACTGAGCAGCTTTTCCAGGTATTTTGTCTAATCCTTACTTGGCAATATTTAAAGCTGTAACGTTTCATTTACCTGATATTTTTACAACTTCATAATCGAGAGAATTAGTCAGTTAGCTACTGACCACGAAATAGACATGAAATTGTTCTTTCTGTATGTGAAACATTTTGCTTTAATGTCGCTATTTACTGCTCAGTTGGAAGAACATTATTATCCTACATCGAATGATTCTGAGCCGTGGAAGTGGAGGTGTCTATTAGTGACATAACCGAGCGTTCGAAAACGAAAGATGAAAGAATATAATGAAAAAAAATCACAGAAACATGAATCGTTCAAACCGTATGGTAAGAAACCTAACAATTTTTTTTTTTAATAATGGGTCAAAATAATTGTTTCTTGATAAAGGAGGAAAATGAAGACGCTCTTTTTTGCATAAAACGTATCAATGGTTGTATAAAATTCTTTAAGTTTGGATATTCTTACTTTAATAACAAATAAAATTTATATACTTTTTAATAAAATTTGCAATAATGGATTTGTGAAGAAAAGATGCGAAATGTTAATTTTCCTAATATATTTTATGAATTTCAATAAGGTATTTTCCATTAATCATGTCAGCCGTCATTCCATCAAAGTATGACATGTCCCTCCCATTCATTCAAAACGAGACATAACCTACGCGAAACTCACGCGAAAATTCAACCAAACATAGAATATTTAAATTTTATATTAATATATTTAGCTATCATTATTACATAATTGAGAACAAATAAAATTTTTGCATACATTTGATGCTATAATATTTTTGCGTTTTTCTCCGAAAAAGGAGGTTGACTTGTCACGTTTTTGAATGTTTGCTCTATCATTTCGCGCCTTTCTTTCCTAGCCTAGCGCCGCCGAGCACGCGCTCAGAGTGTACCAGTCACCCTTCTGACCTGGAAGTAGAGTCGCACCTCTGGCACACTGCTGTTTCTGATAGTGTGACTTTCCCTCTCCTCCGCAGACATCTCGCCGCACGTTCTTCAGCGGGCCGATGCTACACTGGGCAATTCGATATGCCCAAGGAAGAGGGCGGTGAGCAGTTTTCAGTGGGCGAGAACATTGTGCAATGACGAAGTGGAGATTATATTTACTCTTTAAGAATTAGTGGAATCATTCGCGTTTCCGTAACCAAGTATTATACATATAAACAAATTAATAATTTTAAACAATAACAAAACGTTTTTGGCCGAGATATTATTAACAAAATATCCTATTTTGTCAACATGTATGGATGGTAAGCTATTGTTTTCATTGAAAATAGTGGTATATACCTTTATAATCTTTCCTTTATAAATAGGGATGCAATGCATGCCATGTTGTCCTTTAACTGTTCATACCGGTAAAGGCGTCCTATTGAGGTATTTTATCGGTGTAAGAACTCATAAAGGTATGAGAGAAAATACCGGTATTTGGAAATTACCTTTCGGTCCCTGTTCACTAGCAGAATCAAAAAGAAAAAACAAACTATCCTTATTTATCTTCTTTCGTTTTACAGTATTTAAAAGCATTTCTTTTTAAATATACCTAAGTTATGTATTTAATTACATCTCTAAAATACATGTCCAAAAAACTCAAAAATTCAGTTTTCAAATAAAAAGGTATTTAATATACATATTTCAAATACGTTTTTAAATAGTGCCCTAACCTGCTGTCTATAAAACCGTATGCGATCAGCAATGTACTAATCTCAGTTCCGAGCTTGAACGTTTTATTAATATGTATGCCACGAGTAAGTTCGGAAAATTTTGTAGAATGAAATTGCAAAATATGAACATAAATATATAAGGAAAACGCTAAAAAACGAATATGTAAAATCAGATTTTCCTGCTATATGTAACACCAAATTTCATTAAAAAACATTTAGTACAATTACAATGTGTAAGTATCCTTACAATACAATCTCAAATAAAAGCTAGCGATGATACATCACATACTTTCTGGCATTATTTCTAAATTTACAATTTTCGAAAATTGATAGTTCAACAAAATGGTAATTCTTTTAAGCGTCCCTTCTATCCGTGGAAAAAAATTTGTGGTTTTGAGAATTTTTTTAATATATACGTCAATTTCATTCCCAAATTACTCTAAAAGAACTTGGTTTTGCAATTAGCTTACATGACCTTTGCAATCTTCGAAAATGCGGCGGTTGTGCAAAAATGGGACCAATCCATATTTTTATGCGATCTTTTAAACAAAAAAATTGAAGCACTTTTTGAGAAAGTTACAATTTTTTAATTGCCTATACATTGCCCCAAATTGCACTTAAACTACTCATATTTAGTAAAAAGTGTACACGATCTTATTTCCAAATCTGCCAGAAAGATTTCAGTAAGGAAAAAATATATCATCAATATTATAGTTGAAGGATGATGCCTAAAATTGCCCACGTTAATTTTCTAAAAATAAGGGATGTCAACAAACACCATACTTGCACATTTCTCTTACATTCTATGCGCTACCAGAAGACAAAGTTTAATCAAAAAATTTGGAGTAATTTTTGAAGGTGTTGAAAACGTTGAGGCTTAATGTAAAGTACCCTCAAAAATCAAAATATCCGTTTGAAACCCCCAAAGGCTCGAGTTCTTTCAGGTAGACTGGGGAATATCAAATTTGGAGAACATCAGCAGAACCGTTTAGGCGTTAGCGTTGACCACTAACAGACGCGTTTTGGGTAATGCGATTTTAGGTATCAGGACTTGTAGAACATGTTTTTCTACGCGCTGATTTAAATCAATTTTAATTGCAAAATTTATCACTTTTACGTTACTAGGACCAAACAGGAAGAGTTTTCGGTGCGATTACCTTTCTCTTCTTAGATTGAGAAGAGGAAGAAAGTAAATGATCACAATTTGAAAATTCCATTAATAAAATATTCATTAAATCGAATTTAAAAATAATACTTTCATCTGCCTACTGATTGCGTAAGATGATGTATTTATCTCTATCAGCAATGACAGCAATGTAGTGCATGCGTAGAAAACTCAGGGCGAGCAGAGATCTTTGAAGCACTCTCTTCAATATATTTCGTGAGACATTTCTGAATTAGTATAAGAAAAAAATGTAGTTGTGCTAAAAAAATCACAACAAATTAAAAAAACGAAAGTGTACTGAGCATCTTTCTGGGTTACATCTCCTCAGGAATGCTCGGGTTTGGAAGTGAGATTTAGGAACAAGGCATCAGCAAAATGAGATGATATATTTCAAATACGGATCTCAAGTAACACAATAATTCCGAAAAGTCTACTCAGAAGAATGTGAACTGCAGTGACATGTTTTTCATTATATGCCTGAATTAGTGCTCAGATTTTAATATTAGCAACAAGAAAAGCCCGAAGAATGTGATCCTATTAAAAACCGCCTAGCTGGTAGTAGTGCAGCACATATTTACTCTAAGCCTGGATCCCCACGACCTCTTTTTAATCAGTTTGTTGATACGTGAGAGTTATAGAAAATATAATTAATAAATTGTGAAATAATTTAAAAGAAATGTTTCCCAAGTTTTGTATCAAACCAAATAATTGAATCTGTAAAAAGATATTGATAAAGAAACATCCGAGAGTAATAAATTATAGTGATGAAATTGTCACAAATTTTACCATAACGAACTGCACAAACTACTAAACTTTAAACAGAATCAATTTCTGCAAAATGCCCTGAGTATATCCAAAATTCACGGAGAGATAAAAAAATTCAAATATGTAGAACAGTACATCAATATCTCAGAAATATTTTATGATAATTTTACAATAGAGTCCTTGCACAATAAAAGTGATACATTTAAAGAAAGTAGTATTTGACCAAGGTTAAAACATGTTTAGAAAATACTGTAGTATACTGATAATAATTTCATAAGGTTTTCAAGTGTATTTAACCAGATCAGAGAAATTATGATTTTCAGGTGAGTGTTAGCTTTTGTTTGTAATATTAATGAATGGATGCACTTCACTGGCCTGAAGTCTTGGTATCTGTAAATTAGCGCACAAGCTACTTAGCCAGGACATCCCACTGGGTACCGCGATGACGACTGATATTTATTTATTTTACGTCAAAAAAAAACAGTTAAAAACTGCGTATGACGTGCTATGGGGAAAAGTGAATTGTGTGCACATTTTCAAAATTCTGTGATCCCTACACTAAGTCATATACTACTTAAATTTTGAATTTTTGAAAGGGAGAAAAAAACCAAAAAACTCCCATGTAATAAAATCTATTTTCAAGGATAAATAAGCAATAAATTTTGAATTTTGAAAGGGAGAAAAAACAACAAAAAACTCCCATGTAATAAAATATATTTTCAAGGATAAATAAACAATAAATTTTGGCTCTTATTACTTCCTGTCGCGACAACATGGAAACGATAATTTGAAGAATTGTGTTTCCCACTGAATTCTAGAAGACGTGCACAGAAAATGAAGTTACATTTATGTCCAGAAGCAAAACAAGGGGCCATCTCAGCATTTGCTCAATGGATCAGGGAAACTGGACGAAAAACCTGATCGAGATGAATTTATTTTATCAATTTGAAGGTTCGATGATTGTAAGACTTAAGAGTGGGAAGTGAGGTAACTTATTTTTATGGGGACAGGAACCAGATGTTTTAGAACTGGTTGGATTCTTGTATGAGAAACATCTTAAAGAACATAAGTCAGTGTACAAGGGAAAAACATTTTTTCTTCGACTGCCTCAAATTCAACGAATCTGCTCGGATTGCAATCGTTCTCCTGCAAAATAACGATTTTTATGTTTTCTTCGGTAACGACAACACCGCCCAGTCGGCAGATCGCTATTTAATTTGTAACAAGTTGTCTCTCTTTCAAAATAAAATCACATATTACTTGAAGACACAATCAAACCATGGAAGCAGCACACACAAGGTAGACAATTAATGAACTGAAATTTCCTTTCACAAATCAAAACTACTGACTAGCTAACAGCGCGTAATATGTGAAATTTCGCTCTGCTCAGGCGAAAATTCGATTCATTATTTTGAAATTCATAAATTTCAAAATAACACTTAAAAAGATGAGATTTGTGATATGTGCAGATTTTTCATATTGAGTTTCGCGAGTTACTCTATTTTTCTATTGATTGATTAGTGATTCCGGGCGCGTCAACTGCTAAGGCCTGCTGCATTAATCGTAAATGTAGTGCATATTTTTCTTTAACGCGGGAGGTGGCGACGTTCACTGAAGATGCGTGCTATTTAAGCGCATTATCGGATGTGAATAAAAAATTAATATATTTATGTTAATATTCATAGGTTCATTGATTGACTAGTATTTCCGGGTGCCACAGTTTCTAAGATCATTATCGTAAATGTTGTGCATGTTTTGGAGGTGTTGGGATCAGGAACGCGTCGGCTTGCGGGGATTTTCTCCAACCAGGTATCTCCCACCAGCGTGGCACCATCCCAGCCGGGACAAGCTCTAACCGGCCTTCCGACTGGTCTCTCGATTGATTGATTGATTTTTTCGTGTTTCCGTGCGCGTCAACTGCTTTGGTCATTAGTTCCGTGAGTGTAGTATATGGTTTTTCGTGGGAAATGGCGGTGATTTTTTCCCCCGCTGGATGGCGAGATCCGGCGCCGACCTACCGTCGGCTAGTGGGTTTTCCCTAGCCAGGACTCTCCCACCAGCGGGGCACCGCCTCAGCCGGGCCAACATCTAAGCTCCCGACCTGTCTCCCGGAATATGTGGTAGTGTAGTGAATGTTAGTGTAAGTGTGTGTGTAAGGGGAGAGGATAGGACAAGGAAGAGGAAGGAAAGATTGCGCGCGGTCCATGCCCGTTTGTTAGGGTACTTCTCCAGCATTGCCCTGGTGGTGATCGGAGAAACCTTGAAAAACTACCGATCTGAGAGCCGGTCGTTAGAATTCTGCTCAAGACAGCGACTAAACTGGTCTCTTGACATGTGGTAGTGTAGTGAGTGAGAGTGAAAGTGTGTGTAAGGGAAGGAAAGGACAAGGAAGAGGAAGGAAATATCGCGCACGGTCCGTGGCCCGCTTGTTAGGATACTTCTCCGGCATTCGCTTAGTGTTGATTAAAGAAACCAGAGGAAAACTACCGATCAGAGCATCAAGGCGCTAGAATTCTCCTTCAGACAGCGGCTAGCTGACAACTTAACTATTTTATAAACTCTTTTATTTGCCTTTATGCCGTTTTTGCTAGCGCGTCCTGCCAGTTAGCCTCGTAATAAGCGCGATCTATATCCACCAGAACTTTTCTTCCTCACGGTCGCCAGACAAATGGAGTAGATTGCAATAAGTACTACGTTTTCCGAAAGAGTATGTCAATTGCCTCAGTGAAACCGTCACACATTACTTCTTGGAAGTAATTTTGTTCATTTCTCATTGCACTGCTCCGACCATTCACGAGGAGTACGTTGGCTTACCGCACTTGAAGCATTTGAGTTCAAGCCTAATACTTTAAACTATTTTCATTTAATATAGCAAATTTTCTAGTGAACAATCATACATATGAAGATATTTCGTAAGGAGAGAAAGTTTTGTAATTGTGCGCCGGAAAACGGGGGATTTTCGGCCGAAAAACTCTTATGGTCGGACATGATCAATTTTTCTTCAAAATTGATATTTCTCGATCGATCTAAATGAACTCAAGGCTCTGGGAGTTTCAAACGGATATTTTATTTTTGAGAGTACTTTACATGAAGCCTCAAAAACATTTTCAAAATTTTCTCAAAAATGGCACCAAACCCATAATTAAGCAGCAGCTCGCTGGCGATGCGCCAGAAGTTCACGTCGCTTTGCTAGATTGTTTCTCATGAGCTCTTGGTGCGCGGACAGCCGCTGGCATTTCAGAAATCCGAAGGCTAGGGAAACGAGAATCGTTTGCGCCGCGAACGAAACGGGCTTGCAGACCTTGCGCAGCGCGATCGTTGGGAAAGGATCAGGATGCAAGCGATTCGCTATTTGCCCAAGAAGGAGCTGCAGCTGCAGCCACGGAATCGAACCCTCTCTGTGCCTAAGCCCGAAGAATAGCGTCATTGCTAGCGAATGCAGTGCAGTCACAGAGCGAGTGGTCTGCAGCTACGGAAGCTTTGAACGCCAGCCGCTAGAGACGAGTGCTGTGGTTTGAACAATTAGGGAGTTTTAGCGCCAGGCGTAAGAAAACATCCTTAAACTCTATTGATCACGTGACTAACAACGTTATACGGCCGTAAAGTACAATGTTCAGAAGAGCTTTAGCAGTTACAACATTGCGTTATATCTTATAACGAAAGAAGCATTTTAATCGTCCAACAAAGAAGCTGCATAGGCAAATGGTGATAAGTTAGAACTAGGGTATGAGTCAAGAGTAAACAAATCTCTATAAAGCAAGGAGTTTTAAATTTTGTGGCCCTACATGATGAGTATGCAGTCTGAAATTTTGAATATGCTTTTCTTGAGAATGTAGGAAATATCTATCTCGATTATGTTTTTCGTTCATTTTCCCTGATCCTTTGAGCAAATGCTGAGATAGCCCCTTGGGTTTGCTTCTGGACATAAATGTAACTTCATTATCTGTGAACTTCTTGAAGAATTCAATGGAAAATATAGTTCTTCAAATTATTGTTCTCCATGATGTTGCAGGAAGTATTATTCCTTGACGAAGGACTTTGAATAACAGCCCAAATTAATTGCTGATTTACCTTTGAAAATATATTTTATTACATTGGAGCGAATATTTTTGTTAACAATCCTCGCACAAAACGCTCATTTTCTTTCTGTATTCAAAATTCCAGTAGTATATGGTTTAGGGTACGGATCACAGAGTTTTGAAAACGTGCACAGAATTAATTTCTCCCCATAGCACATCACACACAGTTTTTAACTGTTTTTGACGTAAAAAGAAAGAAATCCATCTACTCAAATCCAAAATTCTTCAAATCCATTAACAGCGCAGTTATTATCTTTGCGGTGTTGTTTGGGCAATAAAAGTTGTTAAACTGAATTCGGTACTACAATTAGGGAATTTAATTTTAATACAGCATTTTAGATAAATGACGTGTGTCCCTGATGTATATTGTCATCTTTTTGATTATCCCCGTAACAGTTTCTACTATCGAACGATCTTTTTCTTAATTGAAAATCTTTAAACAAATTTAAGGAATTCCATGAGCCAAGAACGATTAAGTGATTTAAGTATTCTGTCAATTGAACACATGACCCATAATTTGAGAAATAATTTGGCAGAAGTTGTTAAAACATTCACCGACTGTAAAGCTCTTCGTGTCAAAATTTAAAACAACGAAATCTAAATCAGCATCTTTGTGTGTATGTGTTATTTAAATAATAACATCAGAATCTTTGTATATATGTGTGTTAGATAAAGACATTTAAACAATGTTTAGTGTCTTTTTTGAAAACTTTTTAATATTAAACACTTTTGCATATTTTATAATAAAAAGTTCTTCAAATAAGAATTTTTTGGAGTGTGGGGGACCTCTGCTGATCTTTGTAATCAGGGCCCCAGGAAAGATAGTTCCGCCACAGCGGGGGCCCCTGTACAGAAAGTCGAAATGTGGCCTCCCGTTGTCTTTGCCATCTTTATTGGGGTTCGGCAGTCGTCATTCAGGGCGATTGACTTTGGGGGACCACTGTGACGCGCACCGACTGTATCAGCCTAGCTACGCCCCTGCTCATGCCTCATGCCCAATGCTCCATTCCAACGGACACCATCTCCCGCTGAGAGACAGTCCACGTGAACTCGGCGCGTGCGCTCACAGACCTTTCGCGAGACTTGTCTCGAGAGAGCAAATGGCGGAGCCATGACATTAGGTCATTTTTACACCTCCTGCCTTATAAAATGAATCTTTATAACAGTGACAAGCACATGTTTGAGGCCATGAACCCCGTTGAGAAGGGCGTTCGTGAATTGATTAAAAAGATTTATTTTATAAGGCGGAAGATGTACAAATGACCTTAAGGTATCCGCCTCGTTACGAAAACCCAAGTATAAACGAAGATAGCCGAGCAGGCCAGCGAGCCAAGATTTATACTTGAGTTTTCCTAACGTGGCGTTTTCACATCACGTGGAGTTTTCCATCGTGACTTCTCTTCACGATGGAAAATAGCACGACGTTTTGCAACTTTCTCGGTCTTGCCGCCAGATGCCGCATGATCGCGACTGTATCAAGCAATGCTACGGACCAAGCGATATCTAGCGGCACCGAGAAAGATGCGAAAGTCCGTGCCTTATTCCATCGTGAAGACAAGTCCCTCAGGCGCCACGTTACGCAAAGCCACGTATACGCGCTGCACGCTCACAGTGGCGGCCGCGCGACCGTCCGGTAGGGCCTCCTGGCTCTGGATACTCTCGAAAGAGTAGTCGTCATCGCGAATCCGATGTGTGTGAATTCATAATGTAGCCCATAATGCATTGGAACACCATGGAAAGTCTATCAAGGCTGGAAATTTCTCTGCAGTGATTGTTCCAGGTGGAAAACGTGTTTACAAGAACATTTGACGAAAAATTCTATAAAAACAGTTGGACATCCTGAAGATTAGAATGTTAATTGCATTTTTTTCAGAAATGGGCAGCGGTAGCATTAAGATACTTCAATCCTGTTGGTGCCCATGAATCGGGTCGGATTGGAGAAGCACCTCAAGGGGTGCCCAATAACCTAATGCCATACATTGCCCAGGTGGCCGTGGGTCAACGAAAAGACTTGAAAGTCTATGGAAGCGATTATGATACCCCTGATGGAACCGGTGAGTAAAGTTTGCCTTGTGAGGTTTCATATTGTGTTAAAAAGCATTTTGATTTTCCAGAAACTGTTTCGTCTTTGACAGATCCGGGAAATGATTGGCCCCCGGGAAAAAAAATGGATGTAGTGCATTACAGTATTAGTGAGATAACGGACTACATAGAAAAATTGGCTGGGAGTGTGATTAAAGAATTGTTGCTTGTAGTGAAATATTGCCAGCATTTGAATATATTGAATATCTTTTAGGATTTTAAACTAATTATGTTTTGGGAGAATTTCAGATCATTATGAAAATAATACAAAGCAGTAACCAAGGAATGCTTTTTGAAACCTGATTTAAATCATCATCCAATGTACTCGTAGTGTGGGTGTAACAGGAAGTGTGCTGTTGGGAAGTTACGTAATATTGAATGTGATTTCAGTTGTTGTTTTTTAAGAGTAAGTTTAATGCTTGACATTTTTTGGTGTTTTGAAGTGTGTTTATACATTGCATGTTTTATGAAGTAGTACACTGTTATCATTTACAGGAAGAAGGAGACTTCTTCCGCACTGAAGAAAAAGTAGAAAGGAAAATGATGAGGAGTGAGTTGGTGCCGATCTTCTCTCAGATCCTCTTTAATCCTCTGGGGCTTTGGTTTTTCTTGAGCTGTGTGTTGTCAAACGCAGGCAACTTCATTGAAATAATTTTTTGAAAATGCAAGTAATTTTAAATTTATTCTTTTGAAAGGCTGTTTTGCACAATCTCTCAGAATGAGTGTCATGATTTTAAAGCAATGATTTAATTCTATTTATCTTTAAAAGTATATTGAATCAATTTTCTATCTCTCAAACGGGAGTTCATTTCCCAACAAATATTCAGTGGTTTACATTGATCAGATGGAACATCTCATAAAATGTTAGATCTGTGTGAATATTGTATCTGATCTAATTGGAATATTCCTGAAGCATTTTTGCTATAGTGTATTTGCACAATATTCATCTTTAAAAAAGAATTTTTAAAATTACATCTGAATCATATTTAAATTGATTGTTATTCTTTATTAATTTATCCTTTTTTAAATATTCTATTATTTAACCATTCAGTTCATTCCTATTGTTTCAATTTCCTCCTCATTCCTCAAAGTTCTAAGAAGTGCTCCCGCGTATGTTCAGGACAATTTGTAATTACTAAAATAAAAAATAAAATAAAAAAAACATCTGTATTTGTAGACAGTGGGTGATGAAATTAAGGTGGTAAACTTAAGAGTTTAATTTGTAAGATGGTTATTGTAGGCTGGTTCTTTTAACAAACATGAGGGTATTAGTCAGATATATCAATAGGATGTTAGGGGTTTTTAATCGATGCCCACTGAATTGCTTTTTTTTTTTATTACTGTTCAGAAATCTCTTCCTTGTGTTCATATGTTTGTCAGATTCTCTCTTTCTTCTAATCTAACAAAGAGATAATATTTGAATGTGTAAAAGTTTGGGACATTTCCAGAAGGACTCAAGCTACCAATCAGAGTAGTTCTCGGAGGCCATTGATGATATTGAGCAGGAACATGAGGTAAGGGGTTATGTTTGGACTGTTTAGTAATAGTAACAATAATAATAATAATATATTATTATTATTGTTATTATTATTATTATTGTTGTAATACTACCACTACTAATAATAAATGTTTAAAAATTAAATATAATAATATATTATTGTATTTAACTATTATTATTATATAATATTAATTAGATAATATATTTAGACATAGGTATGTGGGAAGTGGAAATACTGTTTTTAAATGCTCTCTACTTGAATTTTTAATTTTGTTTTGTTATTGCTCAGATTATTTGTTTTGAGTGCGTAATGTTTGAGAATATACCTGCCTCTCATTCAACAATCAGCGATGATCTTGAGTGTGTAATGTTTTAGCACTGCAGGAGGAGCAGCTACCAGAGAGAGTGTTTCTTGATCCCAAGGAGGAGTCCATGCAGAGGGTGAGCAGAACACAAGGTAAGGGTAAAGCTGCTAATGCATATTATGTTCAGACTAAGCTCTTATTTGTTATCAATGAATTCATTGGAGAAACAGTTTCACAACGTCAGTGCTGTGGCTGTGATGTAGACAGAATTATCTCTTGAGAGGAAATTAACAAAATAGAAATTGATACAAGAACATGGACTAAAATGACTGAGGCATTGTATATAACATCATTCAGTAAAAATATTGTAATGTTCATTCATTATAGGAATTATAAAGATTTTGATATGTTTACCTAATCCTTTTACTGTTATTACTGCCAAACATTGTTTGACCATGACCTATCCATTTCCTGAAGTGAAATGATGGCTTTGCCAGTTGGCATATTTTGGCTACAACCAAACCTTCTTGCTATTTAAGTACTGACATATTTGTTATGTAGGGAACGGATTTCCATATAATTACATGGTTTTACAGGAACTAGATACCTGCATTCAATTATATTTGATAGAGTTTACAAGTCATTCTGAATGAATTAGAACTATTTTTATTTTACATATTTTGATATAATTACATCTTTTACCTAATTATGGCATATTTCTTACATATTTCACTACATCGAATATCTTATACATCGAAACAACATTTCAGATCCACGTTACTCTGTGTTACAGAATCATCTTCTTACAAACCAAATGTAATGCTACTGTGCTTCTATTACCACCATATCCTGGCATGAATTGTCACCCCACTGTGTACTCGAGTCAAGGATGAGCGTATTTTTATGGACAAAAGTAATTTCAACCACGTGCTTGCTTGTGTTTCAAACAGCAAATTCGTTACTCAATTGAAAACTAATGAATATCTTTCAGAAAATTTCTATTGCTTTCGATTTATCAAGGAGGAAGGAGGAACAACACCCTTAACACTACACTGGGATTCATCACTTGCTACACGGTACTACTATTCACTTGTACACGCTCCTCGTAAGCACTACAAATATACTATGAACATATTTTATATTTCGAATAAATTTCTTGTATTTGGTGAAGTTTACTGTACAATTACTTCAGTAGAGACAGAGCCTACTTTCAGACACTCCAAATTGTTTATTAAGAAATGAGCAGTGATGTTCTATGGCCAGAAAATGCTGTAGAGAGCAATTTTCAACACAATAAAGAGTTTTTATTTTACATATTTGCTATTTTTTCTTATGTTTTGGAAAAATCTGTCTATATATATATGTACATATTTTGCATTTTTCTTACAATAAATTTTTCCTAGTTATGTGTAAAGATGTTACGCTCATGCAATTGCATTTTTTTGTTTCATAATCATATCGATCAGAAACACAGATGAAGCAGACGCCTTCCAGGGTTTGTCTTTGTGAAAATTGGCCATTCAATGTTTATCTATTTGCATCATTGATATTTTAGCAATTAAAATGTCTCTTGCCTGCCTATTTATCTCTCCCAAATGTAACATCATAAATACGATTTTATTACATATCATAGAAATGTAAAATAAAGTGAATTGATGATGTTGCTATATAGTGACTGCTTTTATTCAAATATAAAAATCGTTGATGGAAACATTCGTACTACTACTCATAATAATACAACAGTGATTTGGATTCAGCATATGAAACAAATGATTCATAAAATTTATTTTAATTCAGCTGTTAAAATGCCAATTAAATAACTATCTTTGCATTTCATTTTAATAATTTGTTACATAATGCAGAAACTTATATAAATACGAATAATAAGAGGAATGAAAAACATTCTAATTTTTAATCATTCACACTTAATAAACAAAATTCCAATACTTTCATTCACATGTAACTTATTATTAAAAGTTTGAAAATATCGAGCTCTTGAACCTGTAATAATTATGAGCAAATTTGTTCTTTCTGTTCGTTCACTATCTCCTGCGCCATTACATCTTGGTAATGTTGAGGCTTCTTCAGTCTTCCCTATACATAAGGTATTTGAAAATTCTTGTTCAACTGGTTTGTGATCCTATTCTTAATGGTAATTGATTTATTCCTCTATTGAAATGGCATGGCTGAGCTATTGTGCAGCCTGACTGACTTCGCCAATGAACTTGTTTGTATCAATATTAGTAGTAATTTTAAATGCTCCAGATACCAATACTATCACCTTGGTGAAGTCATTGAAACAGATATATGAGTTTTTTTAATATTGCATCTTTATTTCAACTACACATTTATCATATTGTTTTTGGTTGGTCACTGTTAAAAATTGTCACTTTATGCCACTTTTAAAATGTTTCAACACTTCTCACTTGCCATACAGCATAGCAGCCAATGAATGGCCTGGCTTTAAACAAAGTGCCTATGTTGTCATGTGGTTTGACAGGCTGGTGCTGTGCAGAACAAGCAAAAATTGATGCTCCAGTCTAGTCCACCCATGTCATTTCATCGTGGTTAAAAATATAAACTTTTTCTTTCCAGACGATACTGCTTTCAGAAACTACCTGCACATCCGTGAATGAAATATACTCCATTACATCAACTTGTTCTTTCTTCAGTTTTCATCCATAAAACACTCTACATGTAATTTATATCAGCTGATTTATTCTGATCAACTCATATTGCTGAATGGTTTATAGTTCTAGCAGCTGAACAACTTATCCACTCTGGAGTGGTCATCAGCAGAAGGTGCTCACTGACACTTTTCTGAAAGTAGTTACATTTCAACATTTCAGTGTACAACAGTTGTGTGTGTATGGAATTATGTTGCTGGTTCAAGTGTGTTGTGTGTGTGGGGTGGGAGGGGAGGCAAAAGGCCTGAGTTTTCGTATTAATTCTTTTATTAGACAAATTGATTTAAATATTTATTTATTGAACCTGGAATGGAATTTATTAGTATTATTTAGACAATCATTTGTAAAATTCATATGCATGCTACAAAACAATATACAACGATTATTTAACAAAATCTATGATAACCCTTTTCAAAATAATCAGCTGGATCTGCCCCTGCTGCACACCAAGAGCATTATTGAATGAAACTAGTGAACACATTACAAGAATGTGCCTTGTACTAAACTTGCTTTGAACTGGCTTCCATTATGTTGACTTTGCAAGTTAGTATCAATTGCTTGATTAATGTAATGTATAATAATAAATGTATTTAACATTCAATTACTTCCAAGTTCATTGAATATTCCTACAGATTTTATTTTATTTACCATGTCAGTCACATGTCAAGAGGTGCTAACTGGCACTACAGTGTATTCTGCCACTAGATTGTTCCTGAAAATGACCAATATGCTTAATAGCCTTATTGATTGATTGATTGAATTTATGCGTTTCTGGGTGCATCAACGGCGTTAATCATTAGTCCGTAAGCGTAATGCATGTTTTTCTTGGGAGATGGCAGTGATCTTCCCTGCTGGATGGAGAGATATGCACCGACCTACCGCTATTAGTGGGATTTCCCTAACCAGGATTTCCTCTAGGCAGGAAGACCGCCTAGCGGATAAGTGCTAAGCTCCGACTGGTCTCCTGGAATATGTGAGTGTAATGCATGTTAGTGTAAGAGTGAGGAGTGAGCGAGTGAGCTTGAGTGAGCGAGATGAGGAGCGGGCAGTGCGGCGTGTGTGTGTGTAAGTGTGTGTGTAAAGGTGTGTGTGTGTGGATAAAGGTGTGTGTGTGTGGGTAAAGGTGTGTGTGTGTGTGTAAGTGTGTGTGTGTGTGTAAGTGTGTGTGTGTGAGGGGAAAGGATAGGACAAGGAAGAGGAAGGAAGATCAGCGAGTCCGTGACCTGTTTGTAGGTTACTGCTCGCATTCCTAGATGATCAGAGAAACACGAAACTACTGATCCGCAGCTGGCCACTCGAATTCTCCTCCTGGCAGTGACTGAATCGACCTAGCTGAAAAGCTAGTGTTGAAAATCCTGCCGTCATCAGGACTCTAATCTAGGACCTCCCGTCAGAGCGCTGCAGTGACATCAGTTGATGCACTGAGCTACCGCTCCAGTAATAGCCTTCTTGAAACATAGCAGTGTTGATGCTGTACACACAATGAGTCAAATAGAAACTATTTAGATGCAAATCCAATGCAGAAATATCAATATTTTGATAATCAAAAGTTTTGGTGGTTCCTGTAAAATTAGGTTTTTGTCAGTTAGCACCTTTTGCTGGTGACTCCTTCATTTAACGACTTTGTGCAAGATGGATCTAAGTGCTTCTTTTTTGCCTTTATGCATCAGTTCATTTGTATATTTCCTAAAAGCATACTTAGCTAAATTGTAATTGTTTAGTCATCATTTCTTTCAGTGAACTCTATTGTTTCTTATGTTTTATTTATTACTTTTCTCATCTAATATGTATCCTTTTTCACCGTAGATATTCATATCGTCGCATCATTTGTTACTCAACTGACCATATTTATGAAATACTATTTTCTCTTACTCTGTGAGTTATGGATTACGTCTCATTATTGTTTGAACAAATTGTGTTTTTCTGATGCAGGACCTTTGGCAATGTGCAGTGAAAATTTACTGTCAGTGGTGCATGGTCAGTTGGTGAGTTTAAATAATAAATGGATCTTAATAACCAATAACAGTGTTATGCACTTCTAAAATTATTGTTATTAATTTAAGTATAACGAGAATATTAGAACTTGGCCATACAAGGCAACTTTTCTTGCAAACACACATTTCCTGTTAGCATCGTAGTATAGGAATTACTCAAGATCGTCAGGAGAGAATGTCAAAATGAAAAATAAAAATAATAGTTGCCTTATGCATTTACACCAATGAGGTATTGGAGTTCCTAGTTTTAGTTACACTTGACTTTTCTTGTTTTAAATTACATAGAATATTAAATTATGTAGAATATCATATATCCAATTAAGAAACATAAGATGACATTAGATATCAGTTATTTCAAACTGATTTTTCAACTCAAGATATATGGTATTTATAAAATTAAGGATTAATATGTCCACTTCTATTTTAAATATATAATTTGTTTATTGGATGACCTGAAAGAAAATATTTTAAAACTATTAATAAAAATATAACATTTTGATGTCACACTACTGACTATATAGTTTAAAAATTTTGTAATGAGAAATCACTCATTCATTACTTAGAGCATTTTAAATTGCTATTTCACTTGTTGAAAATCGGGTATTTTTCATCAATGAATGTTTTCCTGAATATTAATAATTTCTAATACTGATCCCCCTGATTACCTAATCCAAGTTCTGGGGAGCAATAGTTATTAATATAAAAACTATCTAACATTGTTGTGATGAAATATAGATTGTAGGAGTTGTCAAAGGGGAAAATTGATGTATGTTTTTGGAAAACTTGTTATAGATATTTAAAATTATCTTTCTGAAACTGTATCTGAACATAACCTTTTAAAAGGCATTAATTATTATTTTTTGTTTATTTTTAAGTGTCTTTTATTTAAAAAGTTCTTTATGGTTAAACTGGGGAAAGAAAAAAGAGGACCTAGGGGAAAAAAAATGAAGATCAAACTCCTCAAAGCAGTTATTTACAAACTTAAGGGGAAAAAAGTATTTTAAAAAAACATCCAGGCAAAAAAATGGCAAAAGCTAAAGCAATTAAAATGAAACTTTTGGGAAATTTTAAGTATAATATTAGGGTCAAAAAAATTTCCCCATTGGGAAATTAACAAGGGCCTAGATTATTGAATATTGATTTATTATTGGGGGTTATAAAAACAAACATACCCCCTGCAGGAAAGCGCCCTATGGATAATAACACGAAAATAATTTTTTAAAAAAAAGAAAAGAAGGGGGAAAAAATATAACAATATATTTTTTAACTAAAGAAAAGAAATTTTAAACCAGTAATAAAGAAAACGCCCCGTAAACGAACTTTAACATATTACGATATGTTTTTGCGTGATGGGGGTGATTTATAAAAGTTTCCCGCTTACCAACAATGCCAAAAATAGGATAGTTCAGTGAGTATATAATATTGGGATCACGATAAAATTAGCAATATGGAAACAACAAGACCTAGATAATGAATATTAGGATTTATATGGATTAGAAAAACAACATAATATATATATATATATATATATATATATATATATATATATATATATATATATATATATATATATATATATATATATATTGTTATGTGATAAAGTTAAGATAATAACAGTATAAAGTCATTGACAAAATGCATTCCAGTATGAATGTTTACTTTGTTTGTTTTTAATATGAATGATTTTTTGTATTTGTTTATTTTCAAATTCAGGATATTTATGTCATGATGTAAAATTTGCATGCCATAACAGGGGCAATTTATAAAAAAGGGGTGTCAAATAGCTGCCTTGACAACTGGTTAATTGAAGAAAAGCAAGTAAATGAATAAAGCTCATTGTGGTTCATGTATACCTGGATTAAGTACTGTTTTGTATTTAGCTGAAAGCCCAGCTCACCGCGTGCAGGTATCCGTTCATTCCCTATGGATTGCTCACAAATAGTCACGCCTAGGTAAGGCTCTTTTGTATATGCTAGCTGAGGTCAGGCAACAGGTGAGTGGGGATATTTTGTCAGAGAAGTAACGAAACCAGGTGCTCAACCAAACAAATTGATTCTACTGATTAGGATTTGATAGGAAATAGTAAGAGTTTGAGACTAAAAACGTAAGGTCGAGATGAATGGAGCAGGAGGACAGATAAAGGGAAGCATGCAGTGGCGCCCAACGATGAAGGGGCAACGAAAATGGAGAACCGAAACCATTACAATTGTTTTTGTCAGACCTGCCAGCCAGGGCATCGCTCTGGAGGCAACGCTGGGTACTAGGTGAATTAAATGTATGTAAACTGTCGCCCTTTTGTGCAGATCCTTCTAATTTTGATTGTAATCGATTTTAATAAGTGTTATTGTCGAAATTACCCAGAACTCACCATGAGGAGGTGTCTATGTCAAGTTCCATTGCATTCCACCCAAACCTTTTAGAGTAATTGGTTTAATCGAGGGTTTAACATCAAATCTGGATTGGTGTCATAATTGGATAATGGCCAAGTTAATCTGTATGTTGAAAGATCTCTGAAATCTTGCAATCTTCACTCTTATCACTGGTCCATGAAGATGTGTTAATAATAATGTCATCGCTGGGCATTTCTGCATGCCATCCTTGGTCATTATTCTGCCTCAAGTTTCTGTGCATGTCTGTAGTAACCTTTCAATCTGAAGATGTTCAACGCAAAGCTGATTTAGGAGCTGAAGCAGATTTTCTGCTGACATACCTCCTGTAATGTTCTGCTCTGACATTTTCTTTTAACTAGCCCACACTAGTTCTGTGGGTTCAAATCACAATGATAAGGGGAAATTAATTATCTTGGTCTTTTCCTGCTCCATTTCCTCTGTAACTATTATGCCTTGTGAACACATATTGTCCTAATTCTGAATTAGTGCTTCTTTTCTCATTGTCATATCGGATGAAATGCCCTTATTTTCTAACCATTGTTCCATGGTTATTTTGGTTGGAGTCATATCTGCACGAGGGTGGTATTTACCCGTCTGCTGTGGTTCAAAACATTGTCCCAAAACGATTATTGATTCAGGAGGCTGTCATCAAGTTCTTTTGTATCAAACCATCTGTCAAAATTTTGAATTCATCAGTCCATAATAATTGTGTTGTAGAGTTGGCTTTAAATATTAAAGGAGTTTCTGAGTGACTCCATTTTGGAACCAATACTAGCCTCAAAGAATCTTTTGAACAAACTTCCCAATGAGGATCAAGACTTCTTTTGTGCCAGCATTTTGTCACAGTCACACTGCTGCCAATTCATGATTCAAGGTAAAATATATCTCTGCCATTTCTCGGATTTTCATCTGAACAATAAATAGTTTTCCTATCTGCAATATCTGCTGTCTCAAGATGAAAGTTCTGTTATTCTGAAAATTTTCAACATCCACAACAACATCCACAACAACAACAACAACAACAACAACAACAAACAACAACAACATGCTGTGCAATGGTGTTCTAAGAGATCTTTTTCCCGCTTTCCAATTAATCTTTCCATGCAGTCATGGCTTTTCCAGTGACTGAACGACTTATTTCACTGAGAAAAAATGCTGAATTGTGACTCTTATTACTCTTGTCAAATTCATCAACAGCAATCTTACCTGTTGTTGTTTTTCTAATATAAAAAAAAAAGAATGAACCCTTAAATAATGTTTAACACGCTTTACTGCCAAACGCATTCTTCTATACTATGTCTTGGTACTGACAGGTTTTTCAGATAGGTCTCTGTGCCAATGATATTGACAGACTTTATAGCATATGCTAGAACATAGAAACTTGCACCAATATTTATTTAAAATTATATAGAATTAAATTTATATAGAAAAAGGTATGAATCCATAGAGACTCATGTTCCTTCTTACTTATGTATTACAAGAAATATCTATATTTTTGTGTATTACTGCTTTAGAACATTCAGTTCCATAAAATATGCCATCCCTAATTCCAAATAGTCTTCTATATATTCATTTCAAATATTTGTAATTATTAAGTTATTCACTTGTGTGTTTTATGGTTTCAATTATACTGAATATAATTATTCCCAATTTTTTATGCATGCAGAATTGAGAGAAAACTAAGTTGCTTATGGTGGTGCCAGAGAGACCATGAAATCATTAGTTACCCAGGATCTTGGGAAAATTGTACAAAAGATGTGACAAAATAAAAAAGTTTCAGATTTCTCTAAAAATGCAAATATTTGATTGTGTTATTCTGCCTTTTCCGTACTAGGTGTAGCAACATAATTTTCATACTTAGTGCACTACTGTGACACAGCAGGTCATGCAACAAAAGCTCCAAGAAAAGGCAACCACCATTAAAAATTCTATTTACCTTTTACATTATTGAACAACTTATTTGATATTCTGGTATAAACAACAGTTGTAATGTTTATCCAATACACTACAATACTGCAGTATTCCAGCAGTATTTCAGCTGCAGTGCAGCAACTGACACGTCAGCGTTTACATGCTACCGTCACTGGCCAATCAGAGAGTTCTACATAAGTCCATTCACAAGTATAGTGCAAATGAAAACACGCTAGTCAACTGAGCTGCCAAGTGCTTTGACAATGCAAAGAATATACCTACTTTGCTTTATACAAGGTGTGACCTTTCCTGTACACAGATGAGGTGATGTCACATACATTGAACTCTGAACGAAGAGAATGTCTTTTGCCAGACTCAGTTTTGTGAAGAAAGAAGATGCTTTGAATTCAATTTTCCTCCCCTGGTTTGACAAATATTTACAATTGTTTCGTGGTGAAGGTAATGTTATTGAAAATTATTCTTTCAATATTAATTTTGAGGAAAAAGATGTCAATGTTTGGACCAACAAATCAGTAACTTCTTGTTTGATTACTTTTTCCATTAGCTACTGCTTTGTCAACTCTGCATCGCACTGAGACACCATCACTATTACCGTCATCTATTTTTATTTCAGTTCTCTCATTGGTCATTATTTTAGACTGCAGATTTATGGCCTTTGATTTGTTTTCTTATTTGAAAGGAAGTGTTCTTGCGTACAATCAGTACATCATCTTCACTGAAATCTATATAGCGAAGTTTTGTGCAACTTAGATTTTTCGTAGTGTTTGTGCGTTTAGTAGTGCAAAAGAAACAATTTTTAAGGAAGCGTTGCTATCATCAACAATTTTGGAATATTAGGTCTTTCCCAATTTATCAGCCTCGATTGCCTTTTATTTTGCGATAATTTTTCTTGTAAACATATATTCATTTCTTTTGTATGGAAACAATTTACGTGTTTCTGGAGTGTTTGTTTCTGAAAAGCAAATTTGTCATAGAAAGTATTTTTCAAACCAACTTTGATTTTATAATTATTATAAGAATGAACCAAGCCAGACTCCCTAAACAAATAATAAATTATGTACTGACTGGCAGAAAAGAGTTGGAAGAGCAAAGACTCACTGAATTAATTATGTCAACATTGAAGAGGACAGAACAGGCTTACAGGTCTAATCCTTGATGTTGAAGAACTATTGAGTGCTTGTTGGCCTCAACTATTCGAACTATCGGAGGAGTTCATGAGACAAAGATGCTTAAAATAGACTAAGAGCTTATTTTCAGTTTCAGCATTTCCTGCCTCTTTCTCTCTCTCTCTCTCTCTGTCTCTCTCTCTCTCTCTCTCTTTTGTCTCTCTCTCTCTCCCTCTCTCTCTCTCTCTCTCCCCTCTCCTCTCTCTCTCTCCCTCTCCTCTCTCTCTCTCCCTCTCCCTCTCTTCTTTTCTCTCTCCTCCCCTCTCTCCCTCCTCTCCTCCTCTCCCCTCCTCTCCCCTCCTCTCTCTCCTCTCTCTCTCCTCCCCCCTCTCTCTCCTCCTCTCCTCTCTCTCCCCTCCTCTCCTCTCCTCCTCTCTCTCCCCTCTCTCTCCTCTCCTCCCCTCTCCCCTCTCCTCTCTCTCCCCTCTCTCTCTCTCCTCCCTCTTCTCTCTCTTTTCCTCTCTCTCTCTCTCTCTCTCTCTCTCTCTCTTCTCTCTTCTCTCTCTCTCTCTCTCTTCTCTCTCTCTCTCACACTGCCGACATACACACACACTCTTTAATTTTCTCGGATTCATTGTAGTCTGAAGATGGGGAAACATTTATGTCCCTGAAACATCGCTCTACAAACTACGGTTAACGAAAAATAAAACTTTAAGTTCATTAAATGTGATTCAGTGTTTTATTTCAAACATTTATTTATAAACTAGTGTACAAACTCTGTAGCCAAACTAGTCATATATGTATTAATAGGATACAACAGACAATTTTCTGTTTATGTGCAACAATTATCTTCTTCAAATTTACTAAGTGCTTTTAATCGGACAATCTTTTATAGTCCATGCAGTTTATCACCTTTCAAAAAATCTTTTAAATTGAAAATAGTTCAATTTCTTTTACAAGTTCTTTTATCAAGTTCAGTTGCACTATTATATCATAGAGTACATTCTAGAAACAAAACACAATCTCACTGGACCATGCGGCCATTATATTTTGTCATTTGAGTTAATATTACCAATAACATCCTTTTAATCTTTTAAAATACATTCCAACTAGGGATGTCACTTAACAGCTAAACTGTTATTTCTTATCTGTTAATAATTCCAAGTGATATACGGAAAACCATTATTTCGTTTACCTGTTATTGGTCGTTACGGTTAGATTCATAGTACTGCAACCTTATGGCAAAACCGAACTACAAGCTTTCGCGGCAACTATTTTGTTTGATAACAGTTTCACTTCCCTAATTATAGCAAGTGTTCAAATTATAGATTTATTCATTCATAAATAATTCTTCATATTACACTCTGTATACCACAATATTTTATATACAGAGGACATTCAATAATTAGAGACAAATTGGTCTGGACAAATAAAGGTTTATTTTGCAAACGACTTTCAATACAATTTCACCAACATATATGCACTTATCCCAATGGTAACCAGCATCCGTGCAAAGGAATGAAGTGAACCCATTCCCACACCTTTTGACATCCTCGTTAATCCTGAAACTTCTTCCACGTAATGACACCTTCAGTGAACAAAACAATGGAAATCAGATGGTGCTAAATCCGGGCTGCAAGGGGATGAGGCAGCACCTCCCAACCCGTTTTGTCGATGGTTTCACGGGTTTGTTGAGCAATGTGGACGTGCGTGGTCTTGCTGGAGAATGACACCTTTCCTCTGAGATCCACGACCTCTCTCTCCCTCTCTATCACACACACATGGTTGGCTTCACCTGTTCAAAAGCATATCTGAGTAGTATTACCTTTATTGTTCGCTATTCTTCGAGATAATCGCCAAAACGCACCTACAGCATCCCAAACCACCATCAACAGAACTTTTCCTGCTGATGGGGCCAGAACGATGTTCGTCAGTGACTAAGTCTGACCTCTTTTGAACTGTTCTACCCATTTGTAAAATTCTGCAGTTCATAAACTTCATCACACACTTTAGTCATTCTAGAGTCATATTAGTTGTTTTTCACCTGCAGAGTTAATAATCACAGAACGTTCAACCAATTTGAATTTTCAGTGGATTCGCCATCGTTCAAAGAAATTTTGAGGTTGTAAACACCACAAGGATGATCCTCCAGGTGGTCAGGCCTCATCCCAGTTATGCCACCTTAAAGTCCTAAAATTACCAAACTTGTTCTACCAACAGTTTTTTCTCCAGACCAATTTGTCTCTTTAATTGTTGAACGACCTACGTATTATATACACTACAATGAAAAGTGTGTCCTGTAAATTAAATCCGTCCAATACGTTTATTACTTCTTTCTGTCGCATTGCTGCTTATGGAAGATCCATTAATGCTTCCCGAAGTCCGATAAAATCATATTAGTTACTGTCAAATAACTCGCATTAATTGTAGATGTTCAATAGTCATTACTGTAGCTAGGTAAGGGAAAAAACAGTTTCCCGTCATTTTGGCACTCATAATTTCCTGGGCACAGTTGTCACTCGAAAGGATATTTGCAATCAGAATGTAAATAAATAACTGCTGTCATTTAAGTATTTGATTCAATACACATTTGTTACTCATGTTATATCAATTTATATTCTTTCTGGGCAGTTTATCTAATCTCTTGATTTCGTTCATATCAGCTGATTCTCGTTTAAACATGTTTGGGGAAGTACTGCAAGCAAGTGTCGTAAGGTAACTTCTCAAGCTTTACGGTGCTACAACGTTATTCGTGTTGCACAACTGTTTTAACCTTAGAAGTCGGCCATATTAGGTTACTGATCATGGACGTGTTATTTCTAGATATTAACTGTTATTACGAGACTACTGTTTTGAGGACAAGCTGTTAATTTCTGCTCATTGAAATTTAGCTGCTCATTTAAACTGGAGGGTGTATGCAAACAATGTTAATTGAATGATTTTATTTCTCATTTCATAGAACACTTCAGTTTTCAACATTTACAATTTATTGCATAAGAGGGAAAAGCCTGGTACAATGTTATTTTAACGACATAAAGTCAAACTATGAAGTCGAATGAATTTGTTAGTGCAGTCACATGCCGCGCAACTCTTAACGATTGAATTTCACGTATATTTTCTTCGTTAAATTTCGAAATAATTGACGCTCTGCAGGAATCGATCGTTCTTCTGAACAAGTAACGCGCGGCCTCACAGTCGCAACTCCCCAGGAGGCACGCACGTTTTTAGTGTAAACTTCTACTTGTAGGTGGCAAGCTCCACATACAAATTATTCCGCGACAGCAGCGCTCAGGAGTCTATCTACTTTCCCATCTTGTTAATAAGATTGTTACGAGATATCGACAACATCGCGTATAGGGGGGGTATTGAATAGGGACGCAATACAATGGCAACGGTAGTTCGAAATTCTGAGAATTGTTTCATTGTTGAGCGATGGTTCTCGCTCTACGGAACGCAGTATTGATTGTCGATTGAGGTTGATGTATTAGCGTTAAAGAAATAGTTTTCGCACCTCATGGCATACGACTGATATTAAGTTTTGGCTGAGATGTTTAATATGGACAGAAATTGCGCATTACAAATATGTAACCGGTCATAATACAGTACATATGTTATATTACTTGTTTAACTACATCGCAATCGTGTTGTGGCACTAGATATATTTTTTCAGTTTGTGTTATCTTTCTTGATTGACCCATTATAAATATTTGCATTGCTAATAAAGAATTTATGCCAACAGGTGGAGAATACAATACAGCATGCCCTCATCATTGCTCCGTTTGTAAAACGAGCTTTGCAAACAGTTCTGAGTTGGTATCGCATACGCGAATCCATGGACTTGAACGTCAGCATGAATGCTCCATTTGCCAAAAGACATTTGCACACAGACGTTCTTTAGTATCGCACATGCGGATCCACAGCGGTAAAGGCCCTCATGAATGCTCCGTCTGCCAGAAAAGTTCTCAGCAGAAATCATTTACTTGCGCACACGCGGATACACAGCGGTAAACGCCCTACGCATGTTCTGTCTGCCAAAAGAGCTTCTCACAGAGAAGTAATTTAGATTACGCACTGCGAATCCACAGCGGTGAACGCCCTCATGAATGCTCCGTCTGCCGAAAGAACTTCTCAAGGAAGTCATTTAGTTACGCACATGCGAATCCATAGTTGTGAACGTCGGCATGAATGCTCCGTTTGTCAAAAGACCTTCGCACATAGACGTACTTTAGTATTGCATAAGCGGATCCACAGCGGTAAAGGTTCCTACGAATGCTGTCTGCCAAAAAAAGTTCTCACAGAGAACGCACTTAGTTACGCACATGCGGATTCACAGCGATAAACGGCCTTACGAATGCTCCGTCTGTCAAAAGAGCTTCACAAAACAGTAATTTAGTAACGCACATGCGGATTCATAGCGAGAACGCCCGTATAAATGCTCCGTCTGCCAAAAGAGCTTCACAGGAAGTCATTTAGTTACGCATAAGCGGATCCACAGTGGCGAACGCCCTTGATTGCTCTGTCTGCCAATATAGTTTTTCAGAGAAACGTAACTTAGTTCAGCATATGCGATTCACAGCGTTGAACGCCCATGAATGCACCGTCTGCCAAAAGAGCTTTTTATTGAGTAGTAGTTTAGTTAAGCATGCAGATTCACAACGGTGTGAGCTCTATGAATGCGCCGTCTGCCGAAAAGGCTTTATACATAGAACTAGTTTAGTTAGGACATTCAGGCCACAGTGAACGCAGACTGTATGTTCCATCTGCCAGAGAAGCTTCTGAGATAGAGGTTCTTTCGATAAACATAGGCTTCCACAGCGGTGAACGCTCTACGAATGTTCTGTCTGCAAAAATAAATTCGTTGATAGAAGGAATTTGGTGAGACACATGCGGATCACAGCGGTGAACGCCTTTAAATGTTCTGTCTGCCAAAAGAGCTCTCACAGAAAGGTAACTTACTTTGCACATGCGTATTCACAGCGGTGAACGCCTCATGAATGCTCCCGTTTCCAAAAGAGCTTCACACAGAGAAGTACTTAGTTACGCACATGCGGATTCATAGAGTTTAACTCTCACTTGAACGCTCCGTAAACAAAAAGAGCGCCCTGTAAGCGAATAAAATTATTGATATTCAAATAGTTGAGAGACGCGGATCCACATCGTTTAATGTGGATCCATGGCGTTTAACACTGTTGAAAGCTCAATATGCTAAAAGGGCTTGTGAAGACTGTTTTGACACACGTGAACACATCGCTGCCCGTTTTAATGAACATCTCTTTTTTGAAATAGCTTCACACGTGAAAGCACTTAATTACGGACGATCAACGTCTGTATGAATGCACCGTATTCCATTAAATCTTTCCTCCGACAAGCAATTGAGATACGATTTCTATTTGACGTCTATTTGAAGAAACCAAAGTTTCAGCGAAGAGGTACGAGGTGTCGCTGCTGGGGTTGCAGAAGCCACTTTGCAGAGACGTGCATTTCTAAAACTCCGAAATCATCCGCACAACCATCAGGTCTTCGAATGGTGCAAAGCCATTCACAGTTGGGGAGCACTGTTGCCGCTGCGTGTTCTAAAGTAGCTGAGGATGTAGACGTCAAATCGCTGCACAAACGAATCTACACCTGTAACTGCCCCTGACCGCTCCGGAAACCAAAAGACTGCTGCAGATAAAGTTCACCATGCAAAACCGTGTCTTTTAGACGATGACGGAAAAAATTGGCCACTGTCACTTGTCAATTTTACTCCATGATAACGTTTGTAACCCTCTGTATTTTCGTAAATTGCTACCTCTCTTCTCTGCTCTCCTCTCTTCTCTCTCTTCTCTCTACTAAAAAAATTGGTATCATAGACATATCCAGGTTTCTTTTGTGTGATTTTGTATGTCGGCCGTGTTTGGCTTTATTTTTAATCCCAAATTAGGGTGTCCAAACTGCATGGTGAAGATTTTATTTAAAGTTCATAAATGGCTCCACGAATCACCTTTTCAGGAAATATTGAAGATAGGTAAAGTAAACGACTGTCGTCAAAACCATCATATTAAATGATCCGATTTCTATTCAGACCTTTTCAGTTTCTTTTGCCTTGTTATGTTGTTACGTAACTTTACGCGGTGCAAAAAGACATATATTGAAGCGCCTTAAACCATAATCATCATGATCAAAGATTCTTGAAAAAAATGTATTAAGTCATTCTTCCGTCCCTGTTGTTTCGTATCATTTTGATAGAATTTCATGTATAATACTGTTTTCTCTTTATAAACTCTTGTTTCATATTTATTTGTATGTATACTAATATACTTTATTGTTTGTATTGTAATTTACATAACTATGGCAATGTTATTTTGAAAAATATAATTTTCATTTGTACTTGTATTTTTTAAGTTTACCTTGTGAAACAGTATTTCTTGAATCCAATATTTATGTACGTGTATGTTTGTACTAGTTTGTGCAGTAATAAAAATAATTGTAATATTTTGGGATTGTTTAAAATATTTTAGGTAAATATACTCGTATTTGTGTGGTTTCAATCCTTGTAACAGTCCTGATTCACTAAATGTTTTTATAGAACCAACAGAAAGTGCACGGTCCTTAACATGCGGATGAAATGTTAACAGTTGATGCGACGGATGGCATTGAAATGAATACTCAAAGGCACTTCCTACGAGTTGCGTACATCTTTTAAGAACAAATTCATGGAAAGTTACAAGTATTGGGAAATTTTGAATATGCGAAATGCCAGCATGGTTGATTCCTGTCACCGCAGTGATTTGTTACTTTGCAGTACCTAGTTTTAGACTACCATGACCTCTTGCGGCCTCAAATCCACTTTGTTCCACGCACACCTCATTGACTCTTTCAGCAATAAACAATGAAGGTAAGTACTAAGTTCACGTGCGAGTGCTGAAAAGTCTATTTTCAATTAGACCTGTCTTAGTGGCCACCATCGTTATCAGGGTTTTCGACTACTTTCCCTGATCCTTTGATAATGCTGAGAAGCCCTTGTTTGGCTTCTGACGTAAACGTAGCTTCACGACCTACGTACATTTTCTTGAGCTGAGTGAGAATGAAGTTATTCAGAAATCGTTCTCTATGTTCTCGTGGAAGTAAATCGATTCCACCACGAAGGGCATGATAGAAACAATAGTCAAAATCTGAAGTAGATTTGACTTTTAAAAAGCTTATTATTCGGAGCTAATATTTTCTTACCAAAGCAATAAACAATGAAGGTAAGTACTAAGTTCCCACGTGCGAGTGCTGAAAGTCTATTTTCAATTAGACCTGTCTTAGTGGCCGCCATCGTTATCAGGGTTTTGACTACTTTCCTGATCCTTTGATAATGCTAGAAGCTCCCTTGTTTGGCTTCTGGACGTAAACGTAGCTTCAGACCTACGTACATTTTCTTGAGCTGAGTGAGGAATGAAGTTATTCAAGAAATCGTTCTCATGTTCTCGTGGAAGTAAATCGATTCCACCACGAAGGGCATGATAAACAATAGTCAAACTCTGAAGTAGATTTGACTTTAAAGAAGCTTATTATTCGGGAGCTAATATTTTCTTACCAAAAATGATTGCAATGCCACTCCTCGCTATCTGTATTCTTAATTAGTCTTAAAATGTATTAAGTTAAGGCAGAGACCTCGGAACCCAAGAAATCGGGACAAATTGCACTTCTCGCCTCAGTACGTCAGTTTTAACGTTAAACGGAAAAATATAATTTCACGTCAAATCGAACAAATCACTTTCGATCGTGAGGACGTATCTGATACTTCATCTTTTATTTTACTGTTATGTCCTATGGGCGTATGCCATACGACTCGGTCATCCTGTTTCTAACGCAAATATTCAACTCAACGATAGCTTCAATTCTGTGGATCTTAGACAAATGAGTTTTCTACCAGTTATTTCAGAACTTTATGAATGTAATGGTTATTTTGTAATTGAGTTTCATGGTTTAATTACGAAGAAATTAATTATAAATGATTGCCGTGTGTTTACTACTACATTTTGACGATTACAAACAGTGAAATACAAATAAACATATCTAAAACTAGTGGTGCTAAAATAACACGGACTTTCTCGCCTTTAGCAATGGTTTTGTACGACAATTTATCTCCGAATTAACATATGTCACCATTTTTTGTAAAACTCATTTTAAATCGTACATTTGGTGCGAAAATTAGTTACTAACAATACAGTTTTGTTGAAAACTTTAAACGAAAACGTATTTCTGGCATTGAATTCATTGTATGAGGTGTACGATACTGATAGCGGAGGCAAACAAATGTAAATATTGTAATGATCTGATGGGCAGCCGCAGAAGGCATGGAACTTTATGTGAGCAAGGAGGAATTAAAAGAAATGAAAAACAATAGACAAAGGCCGCTAACCATAATTAAAAGCGTGATACAAGAAAGCACAAGGGGCGGAAATAGGCGTGATGAACGATGAACAGAACTTAAATTTAGAAACGTTTTAAAGCAAAAACCACGTTATTCGAGCCACGGGTTCCGTAAATATTACAAATGGTATAAATTGCATGCATAACATGACGAAGACGGAAGACGGAACTCATTGTTGTACTTCTGAAAATGTATAACAGAATTTGTTGAATATTCAGTGAATGCCTGGGTGGATTTTGGCCAAACTTACGGGAATTATAGGGAAAATATTTAGAGCAGGGCAAAATTAGTTACGTGGGGGAATTCATAAGACGCAAATGCCTGAAAACAGCAAAATGTAAGAGTTTTGAACATTTATTATGGTGATTGGCATTGTTTGGAAAAAGACGGTCACTTGGGTTGTAGACCACCAACAATGTGAACTGGGTTACAGAGACAGAATGAGTTCGGATCTAAGGACGATCACACACGTTTTTATGTTATGTTAAGTTTTTGAGAAATTTCGCGGAAGTGTCGCGCAAAACGTTAATAGGCTATTTTGGTTACATAGGAACAATTGTTTAAACCAGTGCATCGAAAATTTAGTTAAATTCATTGAGAAATTCACGAAAAAAATCTGCATAGGAAATACGTAAATTGGGTGTCAGAAAATGAAGCGTCATGAAGATATATACGAGGATATCGCGACATATAGAAGCAACGTTCAGGAAGACGCGGTCAAGACAAAGAAAAACAATAGTCATTGGATGCATTGGCATGTCTCAAACGGAGAAGTGAACCGTAGCCGGATCTGGTGGCAGCTGAACGGGAACGCGTCCGTGAATAATGCACGTGACAACTACCAGCGACGGGCGCTGATGGAAATGACATCGCTGCAGAAGGAAGTGGCACGGTAATACAAAACTGTTGTTTTTGGTTTGTTTACGCTCCATTCAAAGGAGTTCTGTCGAAGACCAAGTTATGCTATTGATAAGGATAATAAATAAAGGTCACGACAGAATGCGCATTCTGATGGATGGATGAGATTTGTTTTCTTTGTATTGTATTTTCAGTGTGTATGTTTATATGTTTTTCTTCCTGGGTGTTTATATATATTTGTGTTGTTATGTTTTGTAAGTTGGAGGGGCAGATGGTGTTCACGAAGGGATATCAGCTAAGAAAAGTCAAGAATTAAATGCACTTAGAGCATCAATGGCTCACATAATTGCCGTGATTCCATGTTTTTTATTTTTGTAATGGTATGAATGTTGACCCAGGCACGAACAAAGTGGACCCATACTTCAACTCCGTATGGAGTGAGCGCGCGAACTACGACACGGTAAGGAACAGATAATAGTACGAGCTAGCAGAGGTACGGGCAATTGATAATGTGGCACCCAATTATAATTTAGGGCTAGGGCAGGGCAAGATAGTGGGCGTGAGATTTTATAAGAGAGAGTAATTAAAAGCGGGATTATACAAATATTACATTGGCACCAGCGACGTGAGGCGTCGTGGTACCAGAGAGGTGGATTGTAAAGCAGAGTATATTACATTGACGCCGCGACGTGAGGTGTCGTGGTAGCAGAGGAGGGAGGATATTACAGGAAGGGAGAAGGGAAGAGGAGGATATATTACAGTGGGCGCCCAACGTGTGGGCAGAATATATATACAAGAGGAGAGGAATATATTACATTGGGCGCCCAACGTGTGGGCGGGATTATATATACAATAAGAGGAGAGGGAGATATTACACTATTTTTTTTCACCCTCTGAAAAATATTCGTTTATGTTTTAGCTGTGGCACATAACGTATCAAACATGTACAGAAAACTTAGAAATTTATTTTTTCTCGACTGTTTTCCTCTGTCATATTCTTCTTGTGCTTATTGAATCTGTACTTGTATTGTGTGTTCTTCTAAAGATCACTAGCAAGTGATGTGGAGCAGTTTCTGAATTTCTTTGGATTGGTTTTTTGGCTAAAATACAAGCACTAACATTCAGGAATTGATGCATTCGAAAACATTTTAAAATTATATTTAGGAAAAAAAAAACAATAAAACCAGATCCCAACGCCCTGTGATAATGAACAATCCTATTACCATACAAACAGCATATGTGAAGTAGATCAGATACAGCAAAATAATGTTTCACGGGAACAGAGGTACCTGTATGATGACTGTTAATGCGACGAGGTATCATTTAGAAATGAGACCCTTTTTAATTAATGAAATTTGTTATTTTCACATTTCTAGCTAATCTTCCTATCTGCTCTGGTTTAAATCTTCCTCTGGCGGGAAACAAGAAACATAATGTTCAAGTTAATGAAAGAATTAAAAAATTATTTGAAACTGGCTCAACCTGTGAGCTCAGAACGAACAAATACAAATATGGACTGATATGATTCGAACCGTGAAGATAAAGGAGTCGATGTGTAACTTTAAAGCAGTTCTGAACAACGAATCAAAGCTACTGACTGAAGATAGAAATTCAGTAAAATATTTCAACATCAAAATTTCGAGTTTTCCTAAGCAGAGAATTCACAGCATAGCAAACGTCAATTATTTTGAATGTTGGATACAATACGACAAGAAATGAAACATTTTTTGATTAATATTTTATTTCCCGGGAGTGTTAGTTGACTGCATTATAAAGTTTAAATAAAGAGAGATTTGAAAAGGTTATTAATAGAAAATTCACAAGAGATGTATTGAAAATGCACATATTCTCAGAATAGATTCTAAAGAAAAGAAATTGCTTAACACGTTTCCTGTCCCTATGAGTACATTAAAATATCTCCCCACGTCCAAACCTCCCGGACTGTAAGAATATTTTACTGTAATATTCTTAAAAATAAAAATATTTTCCCGTACATCTTGGTGCATTTATAAATACTATGACCGTCCTAAGAAGTCCGCGCCAAAATCTGTGCAGTTGCGGGGAGTTCAATGGAAATATTTGCCGTAGAAAGTGTAAACGTCTCTGACCCACAAGTGGTTCACGGACGTAGCAAAACAATTGAGTGTTATGTCTTGTGAACCACATATGGATTACAGAATAGTGAACGCGTTAAGATTTGTCTGCCACCGAGCTAAGTAATTGTTCTTTTACCCACAATAAGCATAAGAAGGAACCGAAGCTCTCTCTTCTGAGGTAAAGCATAATTCGTCCCGTTGTACATGAAAGGCGCGCGGGTTGTCTACTAGGATCTAGACACGGCGCTACACTACCGTCAGGTAGATCGATTTTTGCTAATTCACATCTTTCTGATTACTTATTCGCATTTTTATGATCTCCTATCAAACATATTCAAATTAAAACATGATTTTTTGTATACAAGCATTATAAACGACAATTGCTATTCAAAAAAATTGTTCATGAAGGGCCGTTTACGGCACAAATGATGACGTATTAGACTTTACGGCACGAATGAGCGTGTCATCACACATTCAGCCAATCGCAAGGAGACAAGCTGGTGAAGGTAGGGATAAACGGAACAGCTGACCACGGTTTTCTCGTACGGATGTCATTACCCGAGATGCCACAAAGTTGTTTCGCAAAATTAAATTTGATTCTCTTAAAAATTTATAATGCTGTTATACACAAAAATAGG
>CAXIVR010000013.1:25275465-25352965 GCA_964035755.1 Teleogryllus oceanicus
TACAATTGTCTGATATTTTACAAAATTTTCAATTCTGTTTTACATTAAATGTTTAACTACACTCGTTACATATAAGGTAGGACTATATGAAATGAATCAAATGATGCTGCCATTAAAATAGTTTCCACTGAAACTCATATTATTATTATTATTTGATGTGTTTAACAACAAGTTATTTTATTAAACACGAGCTAAACAGAATTTTTTTCAGCGTTTTAAGATCACTGTGAAAATTGTATTATTATTATCACTAAGTACTTTTACGTAAAACTATCATTTAAAATATATTTCCAAAAACTTTTTCTAGCTTAAACGTTACGATTTTTTGTCATTGCTTAAAATAAAATAACTCATAGGTTACATATGGTACAGCTTTCACATTTTTAATTTTCCCCCGGGGGAGGGGGCCTACGTTCCAGCATTGCCCCGAGTCGAAAATTGTCTCGCTCCGGCACTGTCTGCAGACAACACGCAGAAGATCAAAAGAAGAATGTTGAATGTTGAAAGAGCACGTTCTCTTTGGAGCGTGTGGGGCGTGCGCGTGTTTGCGGTGGCCGAGCGTGCGCCCGCGGTGCAACGGGGAAGGGGATGGGGGTGGGGTTCGGTCTACGGTGCGCCTGCACCGGGGCAGCGATGGTAAACTAATTACCCCGGGACGACCAGAATGAAGTGGACGGCGCGGCGCGGCCGAGCAGGGAGAAAACGACCAACACGCCCATCGCCTCGCCTCGCCTCGCCTCGCCTCCGCCCAAAGCGAGCAAACAGACGGCCAAGGCGAATGCGGAGGGAGATCTCGCAGGCAGTGACGGAGGTCCAGGCGAAGGAGGTTACGAAGCTGATGGCGGAGGCGGCGATGGTATTGGTACAGGAGAAGGCGGTGCAGATATTTAGATATTTATTTACTCAAAACACCGTAAAAAATCCTGTATGTGGCGTATGGGGGAGAAAATAACCTGCGCACGTCTTTCTTGAGTTTCAGAATCTCTTCCCAACTATTTAACTACTAATAGTTTAAAGATGAAAAAGTTTTAAAAATTAATAATAATAATAATCGTAATAGCATTTTACAAAGCGCGAGATTAATAAATATTTCAAAAACTACACATTTTCGTTCCCGAGAGAAAACTTTTGTAATATTAATCGTTATAATTTTTTAATAGCAATCGAACTGCAGATTTAATTTTTCTGCATAGCTAACGAAATAGTAACTCACTCTCAGCTCTATTACCACTACAAGCAAAGAAAGAGCTCAACAAAACGTGCGCATAGTGAAGCTACATTTACGTCCAAAAGCAAAACAAATGACCATTTCAGCATTTGCTCAATGGATCAGGGAAACAGGACAAAAACCTGATCGAGATGGGGGTCATTGACCAGTAGGCTGAAGTAGATTACTTGTTACAGGCGTATTAAGTTTTTTTATTTTAATTATACAATACAAATGAAAACTAATTCGTTATACCATATCATTGTATATCCTTGAAAATAGATTTTATTACATGGGAGTTTTTTTTTCTCCCTTTCAAAAATTCAAAATTTAAGTAGTATATGACTTAGTGTAGGGATCACAGAATTTTGAAAATGTGCACACAATTCACTTTTCCCCATAGCACGTCATACGCAGTTTTTAACTGTTTTTTGACGTAAAATAAATAAAAAAATAAAATAAAACATTATTTTTCTCTTTGATGATCAGTATAGTCTCTAATTGTGATGTAGGCGGAGTTGGTGATGGCGGCAGGGGCGGTAAGAATGTTGGTAAAGACGAAGGCGGTTGTGATGGTGCGGGGAATATCGCAGGCGCAGGCCGAGGTATCGGACGGTGGTACAGGCGAATTGTGACGTGTTTTTTTTAAGAATGTATAATAATGACATCTTGCACATTGTAGCGAATGGCTACACCGCCTTTACTGACTTGTAGGAATTCCCCAAATTTTGTTTGTGTTTGGATTGTTTATGACTAATATTTAGCTAGAATGATTTCTATCTTATAAATAAATAATGATGACTTTTATTGGCACATTTCTGATGAAACCATAGATGCTAACAGGTCTCGTGAAAATGAATTGAGACAGAAGTTATTTTCTTCGTTGGATAGAAAAAATTTGGAAATTCGTGAGTATTTTCAGCAGTTACAGAATTTGGCGGATAAGTTTGCTCATCTAACGCGGGTTACATTACTACATTCGGACGATATTAAATGTAAACTACACTACGTATCTGTCGAAATTGACGAGCAGGACTTCAAGTTGGAACGACTTTTATTTATTTATTTACTTATTTATTTATTTATTTTACGTCAAAAAAGAGTTAAAACTGCGTATGACGTGCTATGGGGAAAAGTGAATTGTGTGCACATTTTCAAAATTCTGTGATCCCTACACATATACTACTTAAATTAAAAAAAAAAAATAAAAGAGCTCCCATGTAATAAAATCTGTTTTCAAGGATAAAAAGGCAATAAATTTTGGCTCTTATTCATGTTGTCCTTCCGAATGATACTTCCTGCCGCGACAACATGGAAACGATAATTTGAATAATTGTATTTCCCACTGAATTCTAGAAGACGTGCACAGAAAATGAAGTGACATTTATGTCCAGAAGCAAAACAAGGGGCCATCTCAGCATTTGCTCAATGGATCAGGGAAACGACGAAAAACCTGATCGAGATGGGGGTCATTGACCCAGAAGCTGCGATACAATACTTGTTACATATTGTTTAGAATTATACAGTCCAATGGTAAATAATACATTAAATATCACTGTTAAAATTAATGTTACTTTTCTTGTGATGCTCTTGTGATGCTCTGCGGACATTTATTGTTGCCACAGGCAACGGAGATAAATGAATTATTGCGGACCCAAGTGGATTATTAAAATTTATTGTGAAATCCACGAATAAAGCTTTCGTTAAAGACAGAAGTTTTGTTTTTAATTCTAATATTATATTACATTTCAATAAAAATGTAAATAGTAACAGAAACGCTCTAGTTCTAATATAAAGTCAGTTTGCGTTTTATATTCAATTCGCTAATATCATTGCAACAAATTTGAATTTTGTGTCTTGCCGCGAGATGAAAGTACGAGTTCTTCACTAAATCACATACGCTGATTGAGAAAATGAAATCAGAAATGTTCCATCACGTACCAATTTTTCTGGAGAAGATACGCCACTTTCGAGAAACTGGGAAACGACTCAATAACAATCCAGACGGTATCTGTAGTGTTTAATCTACAGATCATGTAACAAAAATTATTTATATTACTAAAATGTTTGTATTAAATTATATGTATAATTAATTGTTTGTATTACAAAATATAAAATTAAAACTACGAGAAAGCTGAATAGCACTTGAAATGTTATTACAAGTTAGAAACTATTCCTGGAAACTTTTCGTTCGTGGGTAGATACTTCTTGTAAGGAGTGTTCAGCAGTAATCCGCCAAAAATTTGGTGACCATGTTCTTTTATATCGTCTTTCAATGGCACCGACTCATAGTGAAATCACTCCCCATGTTCGTCATGCTCATCTCCAAAATTAGATGGGAATAAATCCAAATGGCAATGAAGGAATGTAATTTCAGAGACACCTTATACTCTAAAAGCGTGTAAACAGTGCAGCATTTCCTGTAATTCTCAGACATTACGTTTCGCAAGCCATTGTTGAATACACTTTTCAATGCAAGCCAAACTTCTCAGTATCTGTCAGCAACTGTTCAAAAGTAATATATATTTCATCAAATCTCCGATATGATACCCAATGAAAATTCCTTCTTTAACTTTTGCAATACTAATTGCAGGAAATTTAGATTACAAAAATTGAAAACCCTGACTGTCTTTGTCCATTAGCTTCACACAAGTCTTCATAAAACCGAATTTCATGTGGAGTGGTGGTAACAACACACTGTCTTTGTCAACAAGGGATTCATGCAACATTTTTTTTATCAGGATTGAACATTTTTCTCAAAGGCCTCTCTTTGACTACATAATGTTCTTTCCTTGCCCTACTATCCCAATGGCACAAGAAACAGCAATATTTTGTTCCACCTGTCTCCATTCAAACAAGATGTCCCAGAACTCTGATATCACCAGAGATTTTCCATTTGTGTTCTCGTAGGTTTCTTTTAACTGAACGGAAAGGGCCACTGGTATCCAAGGTTTCTCGTTTCTGTTATGTAAGAGAATGGTTTTTAGATTAGTCTTTGAGGAATCATACAAAATTTTGTAAGCAGTCCATTTATGTCACTACACTCTACCAAACTATCTGTCATTGAGAAATAAGAGGAAAGATCGAGCGTATCTTTTTCGCAATGTAATACTAGTGTTTGGTTGTAACATGTTCTTTTGTTGAAGACGAGACCCATATAAATCTGCTTGCCGCGTTGAAAGATTTAGATCTCTTACAAGATCGTTCAATTGTGCCGGCGACAATGATTGTGGTTGTAGCCGTGCTGAAGATGGCGTGTAATCAAGATCTTCATGATCTTCGTGATCTGTCGGTTTGTCACTACCATCGTCTGTTACGTCTTTCATTGTCCATTCCATTGGTGGTTTTGGAACTGGGAATCACAATGCGGAACTGGGCGCATTGGAGATTTCAAATTTGGATAGGAAACTGTGTGTTTTCATTTACTGGGGATTCCTGACAGTTTCGTTTAATAAAAGTAGTACCGGGAGCGTTAGTTCAGTACATCAACTGATGTCACTGCAGCGCCTCTGACCGGGAGGTCCTAGGTTCGAGTCCTGACGGCGTCAGGATTTTCGACACTAGCTCTTTAGCTAGGTCGAATTCAGTTGCTGTCTGAAGGAGAATTCTAGCGGCCGGCTGCTCTGATCGGTAGTTTTCTGTGGTTTCTCCGATCAACACCAGGCGAATGCCGAAGCAGTACCCTAACAAACGGGCCACGGACCGCGCGCGATCTGTCCTTCCTCTTCCTTGTCCTATCCTCTCCCCTTACACACACACACTTACACTAACATGCACTACACTACCACATATTCCGGAAGACCAGTCGGGAGATTAGAGCTTGTCCAGACCGGGGTGGTGCCCCGCTGGTGGGAGAGTCCTGGTAAGGGGGAACCCCACTAGCCGACGGTTGGTCGGCGCCGGATCTCGCCATCCAGCGGGGAAATATCACCGCCATCTCCCGCGAAAAAAACTTGCGATACACACAGGACTAATGACCAAAGCAGTTGACGCGCCCGAAAACACGAACAAATCAATCAATCAATTAATAAAAGTAGCAATCTGCAATGTGGACTGTAGGTTTCCTCTACAACTATGGTGCAGTAAATGGGAATAGATGGGTGGGTTCCCTGCAACGAGCCTCTTCAATAGCGGGAGAAACATGAGTAGTGTGGTGGCCAACACTTACCCTCAACTGCCTTTGATTCAAAATATCACTTGTACGACTTTTTGGCCTTCAGAGAAATGGGATGCCATTGAGACGTAGTCGTATACTCGCTACACCCATAATATAAAAGATCTGGAGAATTAACAGACTTTCTAGCCATCATTGAGTGTAAGAAACACAAGAACAAACAATATTCTTGACGTTAGCAAATGTACACACTTCAAGAATAGATGCTGTATGATCTCACTATTGATTGACTGATGCACTTGCAACTCCCCTTTACCTATCCCAACTGCCTATCTCCCATTCCCCTCTCTACTCCGAATACTAGGCACCAATATTCCGAAAGTAAAAGAATATGATGAGCGCTGCCACAACATACGAGTAAATAACGCAACCAAGCACAGATAAAACTGCGTCTCCAGAAGAAAGTAGATTTTAGCAAAAAAATGGTTTTCACTATTGTCACATGGCACTGAACAGGCTACTGAATCACATGCTTTTTTTCTGAGGCAAATTTCATTGTAACATTTCGTGACTTAATCTTGTAGATCGTCAAGGTTTAATCTTATGTACGGGGCAGATTTTAATGAAATGCCATTTTTTTCTTTTCAGTTTATTATGACGCCATTTAGTATAGAAATTCATTTTATGACCCATATTTGTATGTTGTTGTTTTTTATTTTTCTTTTCAACTAACCATTTTTTAGCTTTTTCGTAATATTTAAAGCCTTTTACGCCGACTTAATCGATTTTAATATCATTTTAGTAGTACTTCAAATAATATTTTCGAAATGCAACAAATGTTCTTCACAGAATTACTGAGTAGTTTATTCAATTTCTTTGCTCATAAATTGTAATGTCAGCCGTTGTATGTAATCTAAGATTCCTGTGACGCCTTCAGTACCATTATCGGTGCGGTGCATTTCATGACAACTAAAGACAAAGATTCCAGTCCAAACGAAAAGATTGCCAAATGAGTTCATTTGAACGAAAGGAACCAGCCTCGATTACATCAGGAGCATATCCAACAGCTTGAGTTTCTTCATCTGCATTCGTTTTGATCAAATTGTTTACGTATTTTTTAAAACACTTTAAGAGCAGTTTATTGATCACTATTGGTGATGTTTTAGATCATCAAAATTCGGCCCTTAATCGTAAGTGCTCTTTACCTGTTATACCAAAAAAAGTGGAATACGAGCCCATGCGAAAACCTCCATTGTCCGTTACACAATCCTAGTGGGCACCATCAAGTTTAGGAGGATAACACACTTTGACATTACTTATATTTCCACGAATTGTGAGAAACAAGAATTTCAGACGAAGTTGGCACCATACTCACCCACGAAACTTTCCCTGGGGTACATTTCCCCACACGCGAACGGTTACGTTCGTAAGTAAGACGTGACCTTCACTGAGTTGATGAATTTCGTGAGAAGTTCGCATTTATCGTGAAAATACAATGATTTCGCGTTAAAAGTACCTTGTCGCGAAGATGAGCTAAAAACAGAGTGAATTCCAAAATACCAACAAATCAATTCGTCATGAAATCTCGAAATCGCTTTAATTTAGTTTTTTTTTCGCGTTTATCATTAATACGAAAAACTCATGCTTCTAGTAATGGTGATATCGGAGGCATTGATGGAGGCGGTGGCGGTGGCAGAACAGGCGAAAGGGATTGTGGTGATCTCGGAGGCATTGATGGAGGCGGTGGCGGTGGCAGAACAGGCGAAAGGGATTGTGGTGATCTCGGAGGCATTGATGGAGGCGTGGCGGTGGCAGAACAGGCGAAAGGGATTGTGGTGATATCAGAGGCAGTGGCGGTGGCAGAACAGGCGAAAGGGATTGTGGTGATATCGGAGGCATTGATGGAGGCAGTGGCGGGGGCAGAACAGGGGAAAGGGATTGTGGTGATATCGGAGGCAATGATGGAGGCAGTGGCGGCGAAAGGGATTGTGGTGATATCGGAGGCATTGATGGAGGCAGTGGCGGTGGCAGAACAGGGGAAAGGGATTGTGGTGATATCGGAGGCATTGATGGAGGCAGTGGCGGTGGCAGAACAGGGGAAAGGGATTGTGGTGATATCGGAGGCATTGATGGAGGCGGTGGCAGAGCAGGCGACAGGGATTGTGGTGATCTCAGAGGCAGTGGCGGTGGCAGAACAGGCGAAAGGGATTGTGGTGATATCGGAGGCATTGATGGAGGCAGTGGCGGTGGCAGAACAGGGAAAGGGATTGTGGTGTTCGGAGGCATTGATGGAGGCAGTGGCGGTGGCAGAACAGGGGAAAGGGATTGTGGTGATATCGGAGGCATTGATGGAGGCGGTGGCAGAGCAGGCGACAGGGATTGTGTGATCCGAAAGGGATTGTGGTGATATCGGAGGCATTGATGGAGGCAGTGGCGGTGGCAGAACAGGCGAAAGGGATTGTGGTGATATCGGAGGCATTGATGGAGGCAGTGGCGGTGGCAGAACAGGCGAAAGGGATTGTGGTGATCTCAGAGGCAGTGGCGGTGGCAGAACAGGCGAAAGGGATTGTGGTGATATCGGAGGCATTGATGGAGGCAGTGGCGGTGGCAGAACAGGGAAAGGGATTGTGGTGATATCGGAGGCATTGATGGAGGCGGTGGCAGAGCAGGCGACAGGGATTGTGGTGATCTCGGAGGCATTGATGGAGGCAGTGGCGGTGGCAGAACAGGCGAAAGGATTGTGGTGATATCGGAGGCATTGATGGAGGCAGTGGCGGTGGCACAACAGGCGAAAGGGATTGTGGTGTTATCGGAGGCATTGATGGAGGCAGTGGCGGTGGCACAACAGGCGAAAGGGATTGTGGTGATATCGGAGGCATTGATGGAGGCGGTGGCGGTGGCAGAACAGGGGAAAGGGATTGTGGTGATATCGGAGACATTGATGGAGGCAGTGGCGGTGGCACAACAGGCGAAAGGGATTGTGGTGATCTCGGAGGCATTGATGGAAACGGTGGCGGTGGCAGAACAGGCGAAAGGGATTGTGGTGATCTCGGAGGCAGTGATGGAGGCGGTGGCGGTGGCAGAACAGACGAAAGGGATTGTGGTGATATCAGAGGCATTGTTGGAGGCGGTGGCGATGCGGGCAGCGTGCTTGCTTTCCATTTTGCGGGTCTGAGTTCGAATCCCGGCCGTGCAATATTATAGTATACGTTTTCCTTGTAATGTCCTAGTATATGTTGCTGTGTGACGAGGAGAACACTCACTTCTCAGGTTAAGAAGACCAGAATACGGCGTGGAGATGCCTACGTGCTAATCACACATACCCTGTACCCCGTGGCCGTAAGGCCTGGGTCGCCGCTGGTAGGCCCAGACTTATTCAGAGGTTGTTGCGCCTAAAGACAGACGGACAGTGTAGAGAATGATTTTCATCCTTGGACGTGGCAGTGTTCCTCTCTTGCTGTTATGAAATTAGGCGCCGACCTACTCGTCAGCACGCAGAGCATGTCATCTCCTAGATATCTCTCCCAGCGAGACTCCTTCCCCAGCCAGGACAAGCTCTGTAGCGTCGTGTCGCTAAAAACAGCGTTGGGCATGCGGCGTGGTGTGCGCCGGATGCGTAGACAAAGGCAGAAGCGATGACGCACGGAGTTTTTCTGACAGGGTGTGCGCATCTCTAGGGCGGAGGCAATGGAGGCGGCGGGCTGCTCCGCGAGAGCTATTTAAGGACCGTGAGAAAAATAGCTCGTCGTTCTTTGAGATCCTGGCAGCGGCAGCGACAGCGTTGGTCGTTCGTGAGAGGTGCGAACGTGCAGGCGGCGCAAGGAGCCGGCAGTTATTGTCGTGACTAGTGAGACATGTAGTCGGTCTCAGGGCAGGCGGTACTACGCACGGCGAAACATTAGGTAGTATGTTGCGGTTTGGTAGCCGTTGTAAATATCTCTCCTAGCAGTGGGGTCTATTTAGTTAGTTAATTGTATACAGTGCATTGGTTATTTGTGACTACGGTCTAAAATTGTGAATAAACCTGCCGTTATTACAACCCACTCTCGTCTGTGTACTGATTACACCCGTATGACGCCACAGCTCGAAGCTCCTGGCATGTGGGGTAGTGTATTGCGTATAAGTTTAAGTAAGAGTGGAGTATAGGACAAGGAAGAGGAAGGATAGAGGCGGAAGGGCAGGCGGCCCGAGTCCATTTGTTAGAGTCCTGCTCCGTCATTCGCCTGGTGTTGATCAGAGAAACCATGGAAAACTACCAATCAGAGCAGGGGTCGTTAGAATTCTCCTCCAGACAGCGGCTGAACTCGACCTAGGTATCCGGCTACCGTCGGGACTCAAACCTTAGGCCCTCCCGATCAGGGTCGCTGCAGACATACTAGCAATGCTGATTCTGGGCTAACCTCAGCCAGTGCCATACAATGGGGTATATATGATTGTTACTAAAATGTCCATTCATGAGCAGGAGCCGACATCGAGAGGATGCAATCGATACAGGAATCGAATTGCATGGGAAGAATCGATATCCAGAATCTTATTCAATTGAGAATCTAAGTATTTGTGGGAAGGTGATAAATAAAATTTTAAAGGGTAATAAACCTGAAAAATCGAAGGAAAACCTATAAAACAACCCCTGGTGATAAAGTTAAAAACACAGACTATGGATAACGGATCGAATCACAATAATTTAAGTGAATTTTTTTTTAAAAATATGGTAACACGGATGAAAATGCAATGAAATCAACCGCGCGATTTACTTGGTAATCCTCCTTGTTCATTTGAAGATGACAACAATCAATGTTGCCAACCTCTTGAAAGAAAATTATGGCGAATGGAGCGAAAATTGCCTCTGGGTACTAGAGTTTAATCAGCGCCCCCTACATAGATCTACTATGTTCCGTTGGTTTAATTCCCGGCATATTCAGTATGGTCGCAGCAACACGCAAAAGTACGGTTTTGAACTTTCTTTGAATTTTATGGCCGAATCCGTAAAGAAATTATCAGTTTCCACCAGGAGGCCAAGACGCGTCGAATGACAGCTCATATGTCTGGATTGGTGCACGGAAAGTGGTCAAGCTGTGAGTGACGGATCCGCACTCACGCACACTAACAGTTACTAAAACATTGAAAAGTATTTATGATATTTTAAGTCAGAAATAATTGGCGACGCTGACTGCACCAAACAATAAGATCTGAGGCAATGTTTGAGTGAAGGAAGATGGATGACGCATCGATGGGAATCTCGGCGCAAATTTAATTGAATTCTGGAGTACTATAGTTCAGTTTTTAATATTTTCTTGAAATCTAACTGCCTGTATGAAACCGGTTCATCCGATTTACCGATTCAATGAAACCGATTTCTTCGAAATTACTAGAAAAATACCTATGAAACCGAATCAATAAATTTACGGATTACCGCTGAAGAAAAAATATTTCCATTTATTGTAAAATGTACGCATCAAGAGATTTAAATTTATTTATATTTTTTTAATTCAAATGTATTTGCACATCTTAATTTTTATTGTTTTAGTATAACATTCGACAAAAGAATTATTTCAGCAAATGTTGAAATTTTTAAAGAAAATAAATATCAACGTTACCTAACACTAAACTAACACTCCTTACCCCAGTGTAACGCAGCATAACGCTGTCTCACACTGTCTTCAGCGTTATGTAATTTATGGGCTATCCATCAAGCTTTCCTCACTCGTGCCAGCATGGTGTGAATTCGAGAATCAAAATGTGAGTTAAACTAAAGCGCAGTGAACGCGTCGTACGTGGCCACGCTGCCATCCCGCGCATCAAGGAAAATCTGCGATTGGAAAAGCTGCTTGTGATTAACGACTTGGCGCCGCGCCGTGTGTTGGAAGCGATGGACGCCGCAGCGACATCGAAGGCGGCAGCGGTGGCGGCGGCGGCGGTGGTGGCGGCGCGGCGGCGGTGGCGGCGGCGGCGGTGGCGGTGGCGGCGGCGGGGCGGCGGCGGCGGCGGCGGGGCGGCGGCGGTGGCGGGGCGGCGGCGGCGGCGGCGGCGGCGGCGGTGGTGGTGGCGGCGGCGGCGGCGGCGGCGGTGGCGGTGGTGGCGGCGGCGGCGGCGGCGGGGGGCGGCGGGGGGCGGCGGCGGCGGGGGGCGGGGTGGGGTGGCGCGGCGGCGGGGGGGGGGGGTGGCGGCGGAGACTTCGGCTTTGGTGGCGGTGACGATGGCAACAGCGATGGAGAAGGTGGGTAGGGTGGCGGTGACGATGGTAAAAGACGACGATGTGGAGAGGGGGGACGATGGGAGGGCGGCGGTTTTGGCAGTGACAGGAGGGACCGCGGTGGGGTGGTGATGGCGGGGGAGCGGCGGTTATGGCGTGGCAGCGCTGGTGGTGATGGCAGTGGTGTGCAGTGGCCGTGGCAGCGGCTGTGGCGGTTGGTGGCAAAGAGAGGGGCCGCGTTGTGGCAGAGGGAGTGGTGGTGGCGGCATGGCGGTGACTGTAGCATCGATGGTGGCAGGAGCGATGGCGATGGCAAAGGCTATGCGGTGGCTGTGTCGATGGTGGCGGTGGCTACGGCGCCGCCCGCTGGCTACAGGCGGTGACTGGGGGCGGTAGCGGTTGGAGTGTCAATGGTGCCGGGGTTGTGGCGACGGCGGGGGGTGGTGGTGGCGGTGGCAATGGTGGAGGGGGCGGCTGCAGCGTCGCCCAAAAGAAACGCGCCGAGCGCGCGCGCGATGACGCCGATGACTGCGGTGGGTCACGTGGTCCTGCCGCGGGCGGCGGGTGCAGGCGCACGCGAGCACGCCAAGGGCATCCAGCGGACGGAGCAACAGGTTTCGTGCCAGCCAGCGCCCCCCTCCAACACCCAGCAGCGCCCGCTCGGCGGAGCGCTCTGGCGGACGACCGCGCAGTTAGACCGGCGCCGACGCGCGCCACACTGCACATTGCCTCTCATCGCGTCAAAATAGAACACTCCTGATATAAGTTAAACAGTTTTTCTGGGCCTCAGGAAACGACTAAAGCGCAATTCTGTAAATAGGTTAAACTAGCTATAAGTTAGATGTAAGATTAGCTTCAGCTAGGTTCTTCAGTGAGTGTATTATTCGAACACCTAATGATTTCTACAAAGAAGTTCATCGTAGAATTTTGTTAATTAATAAACGTTGTTTTTATTATTATTTTTTGTTATTATTATTATTATTATTTGTGTACTGTAGATATGATACAATACAATATTATTGTTTAAATAATTACATAATTCGAACATAAATATATAAATCAATTTTGCCAAATAATGGAAAGTAAACGAAAACTCAAGACCTTGCCCCCCCCCCATGGTCCCCATGCCCCCTGGATGCTCTAACAAGTGCGCTAACCGCAGCCCGTATCTACACTCGCCGGCCAGCGCGGTTGAATTCAACCCAGCTATCTAGCTAATGTCCCTAGGCCTGGAACCCTAGGCCCTCCCGATCAGAATTGCTGCTTGCAGATGTCCTGAGCCATTTAAGCCGTTCGTCGGGACTCGAAGCCGAGGCCCTCGAGGTGAGTGTGTCGGCAACGCTTGCTAGGAGCAAATGCAGCCTGCATCTTCGCTCGCCAACCAGCGGTTGAGTTCCACCGAGCTATCTAGCGAGTGTCGAACATCTTGCTACCATCGGGACACGAAGCCCGGGACCTCTAGGTGAAAGTGGAAACAGAGACATCGGCAACGCTGGTTCCCAGCGAAATCGGAAACGCTGGTTCCGAGCCTATCTACGCTCGCCAACCATCTGAAATGGACCCATCTCTCTGTAGTCCGATTTAAACACATTGGTTCTTCAAGGTCACGACCAGGAAGGGATAGGGAACCTTGTCATCCAATCGGGAGCTCCAATAACAAAAAATGTAATCTTTTCAAGCTCGCGATTGGATGACATTCTCCTTCGTCCAGCCCACGGCCTGTAAGTGCCACTGCGTTTGAATCAGAGTACATCTAGTGTCTCCGTCGGGACTCGAACCCTAGGACCTCCCGGTCAGAGGCCTTGTAGTGACATTGATTGATGCCCTGTGTCACTTAAACCGACCGGACTCGCAACCCAGGAACTCTAGATGAGTGGCAGCAGAGGCAGCAGTAACAATGTCGAAAATCATGCCACCGTCGGGTCTGGAACCCTGGGCCCTCCTGATCAGAATTTCTGCTTGCAGATGTCCTCAGTCACCTAAACTGCTCGCCGATACTCGAGGGTCCTCTAGGTGAGTGTGTCGGTAGCGCTGGCTAGGACCGAACGCAGCCTGCATCTTCGCTCGCCAACCAGCGGTTGGATTCCACCGAGCTATCTAGCGAGAGTCGAACATCCTGCCACCGTCGGGGCTCGAAGCCCAGGTGAGAGTGTGGACAACGCTGGCGCCGAGCGAACGCAGCCCGTATCTCAGCGCGACTGTGGCGGCGCGGCGCGGCGCGGCCGGGAGAAAGCGTCCACGCGTCCGCGGCGGCAAAAGGGAGAGGGCGAAAGGCGAGAACGAAAGTGGCTGGCGACGGCTAATTGCACCACCCGGCGGCCGGCACCACCCGGAGAGAGCACCGACGCACCACCCCTCGCGATGCGCCGGCCGGCGCTCGCAAATGCGTGGCCAAGCGGCAAATCAGTTGCTCAGCAGTAGGCAGGGGCTTCCTCCGCCGTTAGGGCATCAACTGCCTCTGACCGGGAGGTCCTTGGGTTCCATTCCCAACGGTGACAGCATTTGCGGCACAGGCTACAGTGTCCCCGGAGGGGGGAACGCGATGGCGTAGGTTGTCGCGGTCTCTGGTGGAGTGTCGAAGACGACCACCCGGACCCTGAGTCTCGCGGCGCCACTCACGTCGTTAGCTTGAAGGTGCAGGCGGTGAGAAGGCGATGGGTGATCGGTTGCCCGGCCACCCACCAGTTGAGCCTAAGGCGCGTCGGCCTTGGAGCAGGATTGGGCGAAGGATGCTCTTCGGAGCACTCCGGATCCCACATAAAGAAGTCCGGCGGGAAGCTAGTTACCACCCGCCAGGTTGCTCCGGTACCGGCGTTACCCACGTCGTGAGCTGGCGGTAAGCATTGGGGAGACGGGACGGGGGCTCCGCGCCGCCTGGGCCTTAGTCCAGGTGGCCCCCAGTTGGGCTCTCGGATTCTCGTGGCAGTGGCCCGATACTCAGGGCAAAGGGGAGGGAATTCGTTCCCGGCGCATGTGAGTGGCGCATTGTCGAGACTCCGGTACTAGCCTGGATAGCTAGGAGCTCTGAGCTAGCAGGGCGTCACCTACGCAGCGTATGGGGATGTTGCCGTGAAGGTAAACTGGGTTCCGTCTGGATCCGGCCGTCAGCCTGTGGGCGTTAGCGCGTCGGCGGGGGGTGCGGATAAAAGTCCAAAGAGGCCTAGGGACTTGTCCCCCTGATGAAGTGCATTAGTGTGGAGTGGTAGACCACACGGGGTTTCTCTTTAGCTACTCTCTCCAACTAGGGTAATACGCGCACGTTTTCTTGAGCACCGGTATACCTACCCCACACCTTTGAATTAAGAATAGATGATAACAATGAGCGTTGTAGACAAACTCTGATAACTAGAAACGTTCGTTCCCATGTAAAAAAAAATCTATTTTACATCTACAAACGAACTTCAAATTTGATATAAAATTCCTTATCAAAATAACCAAACTCCCCACTGTCGCAACTAGCGAAGCGAGGGCTCAAGAAAACGTGCGCGGAAAATACCGGCAGCGTATAAGCGACTCTGACAGTTTTGTCGCCATGTGCTGATGTACGTCATGTGACATGCTCTGTAGCAATCGGCTTGAGAGGATTTGTTTACTTTCTTTCAGCCAGAGATCAAAGTTGTCGCTCATCTGACTCGGTTCTGGTTCGGACGGTTCTGGACGGTAAGGTTCTGCATTGGCGAAAGTTATGAATATATAGTGAAGACGTCTCTGGCCTATCAGTAAGTGTTAATGTTTTGAGATATAACTTATCTGTGATGTAGGTGTTGCCATGAGCGTAGTAATGTGTGGCAACAGCGCATCGAACTGTCAGAGTCGCTTATACGCTGCCGGTGCTGTAGACAGCTAAGACAAATCCAGTCGCTGCAGCGCACTGTCTGGAGGGGAATTCTAGCGGCCGGCTGCTCTGATCGGTAGTTTTCCGTGGTTTCTCCGAGCAACACCACGAGAATGCCGGAGCAGTACCGTAACAAGCGGGCCACGGACCGCGCACAATCATTCCTTCCTCTTTATTGTTCTATCCTCTCCCCTTACACACACACTTTCACTAACATGCACTACACTACCAAACAAGTCGAGAGATCAAAGCTTGTCCTGGCTGGGGCTTTGCCCCTCTGGTAAGGGATACCTGGAGGAGGAAATCCCCGCAAGCCGACCGATAGATCGGTGCCGGATCTCGCCATCCAGAGTGGGGAGATCACGTCATGGAATAAAACCACGCACTACACTTTTGGGACTAGTGGTCGGATTCTCGTCACTAGCTAGTTAGCTAGGTCGAATTAGGCTGCGCGTGATCTTTTCTCCCTGTTCCTTGTCCTATTATCACCCATTATTTACACACACTTACATGCATTGCACAATCACACATACCGGGAAACCAGTCGGGAGATTAGAGCTTGTCCCGGTTGGGTGGAGGGTGCCCCAATTCTGGGAGATACCTAGTTGGGGAATACTCCGCAAACTGATGGGTCGGCGCCGGATCTCGCCATCCAGCGAGGAAAGATCACCGTCACTCTCGCGACAAAACATGCACTAATCACACATCTAATGACCTTAGCAGTTGACACGCCACGAAATCGCTAATCAGACAATCAATAATTCAGCAAATACACATGTGTAAATGTACGAACCCATGTCAAATCCGTCTTTCATCATCAGGAATTAATAAAATTTGAAAATTTCAAGAAATTATAACATTGCCTTGATAGCGATAGTCTATCGTGCAAAAACTTACTCTTCGCAAAACTCACTGCAAAATGGAAATTCATTGGCAAAAAGGGATAATTTTTATCCCCTCTCTATGCTCTAGAACAGAGATTCCCAACCTTTTTCTCTCATCGACTCCTTTCTAGAGAATATTTGCTTCATCCACCCCCCTACCTTTTCTCTACAATATACAGCTTCATAATCGTGGCACAAAGAATTGCACATAAATGCCTTAAAGATAACAATTTCCTACCCCAAATTTCTCGTAAACATCTCTATTTTTTACGAATCAATGACGTTTCCGCTTTTGAATAGAGTGTCTAATCTTCATTGAAATGCAATGATAACAAAATGTTGAGTGTTTTTAAGAACTGGCCATCACATTTTTCCAGTGCGTTTTTGGACGATAGACTATCGCTATCAAGGCAATGTTATAATTTCTTGAATTTTCCAAAATTCTTAATTCCTGAGGATGAAAGACGGATTCGAAAGAAGAGGAGGGAATTTATAATTCACTATTACACGTTTTATTGCTTTATATCAGTAAACACTTAATTTCTTTTGTAATAATTGAGATTTTGATTATACCGATAAGGTGCCGGTTCACATTCGGTTATTGGCCCCCAATTGACCCCTTCATCATCACTGACCACCTTCAAAATTTATTCGTCTCTCAGTGTATCTATACCAACCCCATTGGAAACCTCTGCTCTAGACGTCTCGATCAGGTTTTTCGTCCAGTTTCCCTGATCCGTTGAGCAAATGCTGAGATGGCCCCTTGTTTTGCTTCTGGACATAAATGTAACTTCATTTTCTGTGCACGTCTTCTAGAATTCAGTGGGAAATACAGTTATTCAAATTATCGTTCCCCATAGCACGTCATACGCAGTTTTTAACTGCTTTTTTGACGTTAAATAAATAAATAAATAAATAAACATATTAGAAGTTTTTAATATTAATTTTGAGACCTCCTGTACGGAGGTTAAGTTAGATCCGGTGGCATCGTGTAAATAGAAAATTATCACATACACAGTGGACACCTTTCCTCTCACAATCAGTTTTTGAGAAACTTCCCATGAACGTCTCATTCCTTTTTATCACACATTACCTGGAATTATGTTGGCTAATGTCAACTTCATCCGGGGTAAGTCTGAAGTAGTTCCAATTTGATCCTACTTCGGATTGTATGCTTTCATTTTGGTTAATATGGACATAAACCGAACGTATAAGGATGGAGTGTCCAGTCACCGAGATTTTATTAGTTTTGAAAACTATGCCCAAACTTTATTAATATTAAACGCACTCACTCACTGATTTTCCTAATTTAAAAAAATCTTTAATCTTCGTACTTTAGATTATTGTTCTCTAACGCCTGAACTCTGGAAATGCGTCAATTCGCCCCTCCCCTCCTATCCCACCCTACGACACAGGAACACAGGCTGAATTGCTGCTCATTTTCGAATTTGGGGTTGAATGATGATTTGTCTTTCTTCCTGTTACGAAAAGTGTTCGAGCCGCCATTGACCAATGACGCACAGAAAGAAATCGATTGTTCACAATTGTGAATGAACCGGGTTTCGGATACCAATTTGTTAACTACTGTAGTGAGCGAGAATTGGGATATTTATTGCAGAAATTTTAAGATTGATCTCTTGAGTGTCCTCAAAGAAAACTAATCTAGCGAAAGAGCCTTTTGCATATTTCTGTTTTTTGAAAGAAGATGCGAATTTGTCTTCCTATAAAATGTTATCTTAACCATCCCCCAAACATTTTGATATGAAGTGAATTGCTCTAAAATTGAAATTGGGAGAATAAAACCCAATAACTCTACTTTAGGGTGAACATTTTTGGTGAGTGTTTAAACCAATTTTTAACACGTATTTAATCAATATTTAAATTTGGAAGTATATAAGTGTTAAATAAGAGATACATCTCCACAATATTAACATGTTATTGGATAACATCTGCTATCATTCAAAGAGATGAATGTTTTTTCTCTCCTGTTAAATAAGGACGTCTGGAATTAAGGAGTTCTTGATTTCCCTGGTTAAATTATATTCCGAAGTGAACCCTAGTTACTTCGAAATGTATTTATTCTCCACCTGCGCGAACCGTATCTTCGGAAACACGTATTGAGGGCAAATTTTGCATGCCATCGTTAGCTCACAATAGCTTCGAATATCATTTTCACAGATATCGTATCAAAGAAACTTCCTCTCTAACAGCTGGGCGCACCAGATTTCGAGCGGGTGGCACATGGTGTGTGAGACAATCAAGACTCGGTCTGTTGCCAAGTAGATAACGAAACTTGTTGAGTACGCTCTCTTGAACGAATTCATCTTGAAAAGTAATAATAATTGTGGAAAAATCCAGCTTTCTTATTATTAGTACACTTCGTTATAAGGTGGAAAAAGTCATGCGTTAAAAATTAAATTAAAATTTATTTTTATTTAAATCAATAGTATTGTCATTACTATTATTATTATTATTATTATTATTATTATTATATAAGTAATGTTATGTATTATTTTTTTATTATAAGTAGGAGCAGTAAAATCACTATACCAAGTAAATGTTATTTTTAAAAAAATGAAACAGTTCAAATCTTGCAATGTTAAATTATTTTAAATTAAATTATATTATGTTAAATGTTTGATTATTTTGCTACTAAAAATAATTATCTACTATATAATATCTTAAGATATCTGTAATAAGTATTGTAGTATAATCCCTAGGGCAATGACTCCATCTTGATCAGGTTTTTCTGTCCAGTTTCCCTGGTCCTTTGAGCAAATGCTGTGATGTCCCCTTGTTTTGTTTCTGGACAATAAATGTAATTTCACTAGCTGCACTCAAGAAGTTGCATGCCACTGTACTCCATCCATATACATCATATTTGACTCGTCATACAAGATTGTCATTGTATATGTGACTCAATAATAATAATTATAATAATAATAATAATAATAATAATAATAATAATTATTATTATTATTATTATTATTATTATTATTATTAGTATCCGACGAAAGTCTCTCCGCACCGAACCGAATCAATCCCCCCCATTAAAAACTGCATTTGTGTTGTTAGCAACCAGATCATTGGGAAACAAGTGAAGGGGAGACATTTCCCGCATCTCTTATGATTGTGGAGAGTGCATAATTTACTTTTTCTTTTGTTACAAGCTGCAGCTCGTGCTACCAACATAATTTCTGTTGTTCGCATTCTCCTCAGGCAAGGTGCAACTGAGGAGAGATTTTCTTGGCGCAATGTAGTTCCATTTACTTTCACTTTCTCGTGTTACTACGTAGGTAGTAAAGATAAAGTAATGTAATGGTGGGGCAGAAATGGGCGATTTTTCGTCATAAAAATTCATTTTGAACGCTAATACCGAAAAAGTGGATAAATCTTGTTCCTGCATGAGCAAACAACCTCTGTAAACACATTGTGTGTCAGAATACACGTTTTGTGGGTCCTTGAATCCGAAAACTTGTTTTACACTAAATGTCTCTGTGGTAAATGCCGTTTGTCTATCGTCTAAACTGTTTAGATGATTTTCTCCCACACTGATAATCCCCGATCGATTAAAAACGAACTCCAGGCGAGGCGAGTTTGAGAGGGATATTTTGAATTAGGGGAAGCCACTACTGCGTTTTCAAAATTTCTCAAAAATGTCTTCACATTTTTTATTACATTTGTTATTTTCTCAAAGGGACGTAAAGAACACTTTTAACATTTTAAAAGTGACCTGTGCCATTGCACAGGTCTCATTTTCGTTCAAATCTTTGAAATTTTGAAAATTGCAAAAGCTCAAACTTTTTTTGGCATGTTGCTACAATATTAAAGATATAAATTTTTCCTGAATGGGATCTGTTCTTCAAACTCAGCTTTTTAAAGAAGGTGATGTACAATTTTTCAAAAATATGAGTATTTTTTTGCTTAATTTTGCATAATTTTACATTTTTCGCGAAGCCTCTGTATTGATGGTAGATATTTTTCGTTAATGAAATCTTTATTTTAAAACTAGAATGTGAAATACTGTAAATGAAAATTTCAAAATTTTTGAAAATTGTTAATGCAAATGTTTAAGATTTTTTAATTGAATTGATGAAATTGCAATTGTAAAACGAAAATTTCTTAATAAGTGCACTCACCAAACCTGCAGAGTTGCTGTAAACACAGGTTATAGACGCATGTGACCAATAAATCTTTAATCTACGTAGTATTATTAACGACCAGATATAAGCCGAACTAATACGAACATTTACGACAGACATGCATATTAAGGGAAAATAATAAATTCCATCCGTTTTGAAAATGGTATTGTTATTTACGCACCAAGGGCGTTACGCACTAGTTCACGCCGTCACGATTTTTTTAAATCAAATGTTAATTATTCAGATTTATTTACTATACTTCGCTTTTTTTTAAATGGCCGATGACATTAGGTCATTGTTACACCTTCTGACTTATAAAATGAACCTTTTTTTAATTCGCGAACGTCTTTCTAAATGGGACTCGTGGCCTACGAAATGTGCTTACCACTAAAAACGATTCTTTTATAAGGCAGGAGGTATAACAATGACCTAAGGTCATCGGACAGTTTAAACATTCGTAGTTTAATTACTGGATCTTAACTTGACTCTGTTTGTAATACCACAGTCTAACTTTTTTGGACTGTGATAATATCTGTCTTTTCAAATTTCCCTCCAGATCAGAACATGTAGCGTGTTTTCGTATTACCTTCCTAATTCGTAATCACAGTCCTCTCGATCCAAGTTATGGGCATAATGAAAATACATGGGTGAGGTATTGCGCAGCCTATCCGGCTTTAGCCAATGAGCTTCTTGTACTAGTCGCGTCACAATATTTGTGGGAATTTGAAATGTAGTCATATTCCAAATTGAAATAGATACCAAGAGCTTTTTTTAAAATAAAAATGTTGCATCTTTTAGTTTAACAAAACCTTCATCGTGTTGTTTTTGGTTGGTCACGGTTGAAAATTGTCACTTCATGCCACTTTCAAAATATTTCTCAAAATTCCTCGCTTGCCATCCAGCATGGCGGCCTGAGTCTAACCTGGCTTTTCAAACGATGTGCCCGTGTTGTGGTCATGTGATTCATGACGTTTAGAGCTGCGCAGAACGAGCAAACGTCAGTGTGCCGGACCGATTCACCCATGTCTTTTCATCATGGTTATGCAGCATGTATGGAGCTTCTTAGAGAAGGCAATAACAAACAATAAGTTATCAGTAAAAACTAAATTTACTTTCGAGTCCGCTGAGCCCAATTCGCCACCTTTGTCTTTCCTGCTTCTCCTATTCTCCCCGCCCTGCACCATCAAAAATAATTTTCAGTTTTGATCTTGAAGTACTCAGCCTAATTTGCGATATCGGAAATAATAAAAATTCATTTCGTAGTAGTGTTGCCAGATGCTCACTATTTAAGTGAACTGTTCACTATTTCTATGTCTGATTCACTAATTAAAAATGAAAATAGTGAATATGTAAAAAGATCTTATGCAATGATGAAAAAAAGAACAATAACTTATTGTATAAGTGAACAAGTGTTTGTATAGCTTTTAGTGTTTATTATGGCAAGTTTTTAATCTCGATTAGAGCTGACTGTACTCTGATGCCAATCCTGGCTATTACGCAGGTCCGTGCAGTTGTCGTCTTAGTTTGGTAACAATTCGTAACACGTATGTCTTTCTTCAAGTGCACCGTATTTCGAACGCAAGCTAAAAATATGTTGCATAAATGCCTTTCATACATATGCTACATTAACCTTATGAATGCTGGCCCTGATGCACCCAGAGAATTTTACTTGAAGATTTGAACGTAACGTATAAAATATTTATTCCATTTTATTCAAAAGCGAAGCTGAATTTTACACTGGGATGTATTTTAAATAATAAAAACAATGTATCATTATTACTCAAAGATCCCCTCACGCTTCACAATTTTTTCAAAACATTTCAGGGAACCCTATTTCGTAGGCAATATTATAGGCTTTCAGGATCGTGTGATTCGCTTTGATGAAATTCCTCTTTTTTGTCCAAAAAATTCGCCGGAAAGTGATAGAATGCACATGTATATTCCGGTTTAAGGGGGGCGAGAAAGGGAGATGTAATAGTTTTTATGAAATCTCATGTGGGGGCACCTCTTCTCTTGATTTGAAGGTGTAGAGTTCACACTTCCATTATTTTCGGAATGAAATTGTTGTTTATATAAAATAAATATGTTTGCATAATTGAAAATAATATGAAAAAACTTTCAAAATTGTATTGTAATAATTCACAAAATATTATTCATGAAACACTAATTAAGCACTTTTCATCAACAACTTTTAATTTAAACGCTATTTTTTATTGTACAAAGATTTTCTGCAAGGCCCACTAAAATAGATCTTTTTCAGAAGTAATGCTACATCATGAAATGTCTGCCTCGGATGGTAAAGATGTGCTTGAATTTCAGAAAATATAATTTTTTCTTAAATGGAAACGAAAAAATATTGAACGTAATATTGTATAAAGGGGTATTATAATTGCACTCGTGGTATATGAGAATGTACCCATCGTCGCTCGTTTTCTTGATCATACCATTCATGCAATTATACACTTCTTTATACACTCGTTTCGTTAATTATTATATTTAATTATTTTTATTTATTTATTTAATTTTGTAAAAAGGAGATTTAAAAAACCGTGTGTTACGTTCTATGGAGGGAAGTGTATTCTGTTTATTATTTTTCTTCCTAAGGTTTTCATGTCTTATTCTGTCCCGGAGCGTTACACCAATAGGATACGATGTATAGGCGTTTCATTACTAACATTGTAGTTGTTAATTTGACGTACAATACTTGTGTTGTTGAATAGCTCTAATGAAGGTCAAAATCTGGACCGAAACGTTGGCATGTTAATACATAAAATGATTACCCCGAAACATTATGCTGAACGTTTTTACGAATCGTAACGTTTTATTTCATTTTTATTTCATTTTCACGTAACGTGATAATTTAATTATTTCAAAACAACTAGTGAGAATCCGTCAAAATTTGACGGTGAGATCTAAGATAAATGTAAAATACTGTGCCCAGACTAACGTTTGTTGCATTGTTTGGATCTTCAGAGTATAACGAAGATATTCTGTGATGTGCAGTTCCCAAAATTTTGAAGACATATGGCCCATGACCAGGTGGCAATGCAATATCAGCACCAAATGACACAAAAGAAAGAGCACTATTATACTGAGGATATTATTTCTAAAGTTTTTATGTGTCATCATCTCCTATGAACAACTTTGATTTCTTCTGGCATATTGCTCAAAGGTGAACTTATTTTCATATTTAAGCAACACAGTAAACGCGTTTTTCAGAATTTCTCTCACATGGGATGTACAAAGCAGAACATAACTGACATTTCATAGACAACGACCCAGCAGAAAACGAAATGACCTCACTAACACGACACCTACTTTGACTTTCTCTTTCCCTGCATCCACTTAATGTACGTTTGCGTCTTTTGGGGCGCGTATTGACATAACCTGTGAAAATTTACTTCAGTACAACCGAACAAAACCCATAGTCAAATGTTCTCTAAAAATACACCACAAAAGCAAAAACATGCAAACTTTCAACGCCACAATGCATTATTACACTGAAACAAAACCTTGATGAATTTTAAACAAATCTCAACAATCAAAACAAAACATCAAGTAGCGCCACCATGAAGCAGCGTGGGCTCATATCTATCCACTCATATACATCGATTTTGAAACAGCCACTCTTTGGAAGTAAATAATTGACTATTGATAAGCGTACTATTAAAGAATGATTTAATTAATTAATTTACGCAGTAAATGTTGGTGAATCAACACAAACAATATCTGGTAACACATCTAGGGATCATATTCTTTCATTTTAAAGAAAAAATCAACAATCGGTTCTGTAGAAGCTCTAAACTAAGCCATGGCACAACACCTTATTTTTTTAAAATATATAGATGTTCAATGTAACACACAAACACACACAACAATGTAACTTCACTATCTGAGCACGTTTTCTGGAATTCATTGATTAATATGGTTATTCAAATTAACGTTCACTTTGTTCTCGCGGCATTAAGTCGATCCCGTCATGGAGAGCAGTATAGTAATACCCCAAATATATAATAGCCCAAAACTCTGGCAGTTTTCCCTTGCAAATATTTTTAATACTCGGGAACTAATATTTTCTTAAGAATTTTTGCCAAAAACGCTGGTTTCCACCAGTATTCGTAATTCAACTTCCATGTTGATAAGAGTAGAGGTCCCAGAATTAGGAAAACGAGCACAGAATTCACTTCTCCATACTAGTACTTGACACAGAGGGGCGGATTTACGCATAGACACAAGAGGCGTGTGCTTACGGCGGCAAAAATTGTAGACTAAAATTGAAACTAAAGAGCCTCTTCTTTGTCGCGTGCGATTTTTCTTTTTTAAAAAACAATGAGTATTGTATGAGTTTTTGAACAAAATAATTAAATACTCGACTTAAATACTATTGACAGGCTGGTAATACCTTCTGCTATACGATTTGTGATAAGTCAAAATTAACTATACATTTTCAGAATATACGAATTCAACATATAAATACATTTTCAGAAGTTATACGAAAAATTAAGATTTAATTACAATTACTGAAAAACAGTAAATCGATATAAATTATTCATCTGATTAATACAAAATTACGCTTCAATGTATTAAAGACAACTACATTATTCCATACACTTCACTATTCACATAACAGTCTTTATAAATTGCAACAAACTCCTTATTTACAAAGACTGTGTCTTATAAAATAAATATAAATTATTCAGATTAAAAATTTTAGAAAATATACGTATTTAAATAAATGTAATTTTGATAATCTACTTGAAGATGTCTTATTTCGTTCATATTTTCTAGTGTTAAATGTAAACATTTCGTACTTTTAAGAATGAAAGGTAGAACAACTGTAGGATATAACCACAAAAACCAAAACATGACGAATTATTCCTATACATCAAAATCTATAATTTAAAAATTAATTGTTTACCCGTAGAAATAATTGAACACGCATGTATTATTAATTAAATGATATTTAATTTTAGTCGTAAATATATGTTTAATTTTTGAACATAAATTGTTCCTTTCATTATTATGTAACGTTTTTCCTGGGTTGTTTGAAAAAAAGGCGGCACGTTTTGTGCGCCCACAGGCAACAAAGTCGTTAATCCGCTTCCGCTTACACACAGATGTTTTTGGATAAATTAATAAATAAATGTTGCTCACTTCGATTGGCATGTGTGCCCACTGCTGAAACGAAATCAAAAGTTATCACCGAGAGCGCTCTCCGCCGCCCTCCCCCACCCAGATCCCGCGGGCCTGCGCCAGCGCCGCCATGAGCGCGGAGCGGGAGCTCGGCCAACTTCAACCGCCGCGCCGCGGGACTGCGCTGCGTTCGCGGCGCGGAGATATGTGTCACTGATGTCTCGCCCGCGTGACGTCACACGCCGGCGCGCGCCCATTGGCCCGGCCGGGGAAAATGGCGCCGCCCCTCGGCGCTACGCCCGCTTGTAATGTACCGCGCGGCAGGGCGGGCTCCGAGGCAGTCGGCAGCAGCGTTGCTTGGCAAACGGGTTCGAGTGCAGCGTGCGACTGAGCAGAGAGGCGATTTCCACGGGGCTGGTGCGGTGCTACCGCGAGAACTTCCATCTATCGCTCAAGTTTCTCAAGATTCCCCTCAACAGTTCTCTTCTGGCTACACCACGCTGGCGACTCGCTGTTTCTGGACGACCGTCAACCACATCGTCCGAGATATTTTTTCACTAATTAACAGTATAGTTTACGCTCTTCGTACACGCGACTTGGAACGTGTGATCCTGGAAAAGTGCCTTTTATCGAGTATTTCGTTTTTATCTATTGAACAAGTGTGAGTGAAGTTTGCGAGTTGTTTATTCTTTCTGAACATACAGATCTACGATGTCTACTGTAGTGATGTCCAGCTCAACGCTCTATGATTTTGGGGATATGTTATACAAGGTGAGTACCTCTTTCGATGGGTGCGAGTGAAGGGTACTTGTCAGTTGTCACGATCGTGTGCTGTTTGTTCGAAGTCCTGTGCTGCTAGGGAGGCAAAGCAAATGGTTTTTTTTGGATTGGTGATACAGTGTTTTGATACATGGACAGTTTGCGTTGGGCCGGAAATTTTGTAACTTTTCGTTCTCACCGATCATTTTGGAGATTTCAGTTGAGTGTCATCTCGTACACCGCACATTTAACAATACTTTTTTATAATATATTTTCGTGTTTATTATGTTGATTTTTGTTTTTTCATTTTTGTGGTTTTCAGTTATTTTCGTTTCTCACGATGCGAAATTGTTTATCTTAAACGAGCCGTCATTGTCGAGAACCATTCAAATGTCAAGCGATGTTCGTTTTTGTTCATTGGAGGCATACCGAAATATCAGTATTACAAACAATGTCATTAACATTTGTGAGAAAGATCTGTGTTAAATGCTATTCCTTTGGAGAATTCAGTAGCATATTTGAGAAGAGTTGTTCACCTAGTTCCGATCTTTCTGATATTCTGCAGGAATTGAAGCACTATTTTGTTGCAATTATTCCGTCCTACTACTTTATTTTCAGAAATTCATAGTACATTCTGTTGTCATGTAGGTCGTAAATACTTAGATGATGAACTTTTGGAACTGAAGACAGTTTAATATGATCGCAAGTACGCATGACTATTAGTTCTGGGACAATTTCTATGTTTGTTTTCATATGCTGTACACGCAGCCTTTAATTGTGTGAGAGATGATTATGTGTTCGTATTCGCCGATTCCGATAGGAAAAGTTTGACGCGTGCAGGAGAGAAAACTGCGTGGCCAGGGAAAGTTTTACGAGTTCAATGCTGAACGAGCAAAATTGACATTACTCTTACGCGGTGATGGAAAGTAACGATTTTGTTTTGCCTGGCAACACCGTGAAATTTGGCACGTGGAAATTAAAGGTTTAATTGGGGTCTGGTGCGCATGTTGCTCCTGACAATGCGACTGATGACTGGGCTTGTTGTTTTCGTTCGCAATTCTTTGCGTGTGTGTGTATCAGCATTCTTGAAACGAGTAAAATTTGATTAATGTTTCTGAATAAACGAAAGCTCATATTCTGTAATGGTACGTTATGGTTTGATGGAATGAAGTTGTTTTTAATTTCAGGTGTTGTTGTTTTGAACTATTCCCGCGCTTTTTGATGCAGTGTTTTGTTTATACATTGAACACTATTTTTATCTCTTGTTAGGGTTTTTTTTTAAAAAAAAAAAAAAGATTTCGAACCAATTCAATTATATAGATGACCTTGGTAAATTCTTCCTATTATTTGTAAAATATTAGTTGCGGTTGATACGAGAGAGTTTATAACATGAAGTAAATCTAATTCTTTTGATGTTGCAATTTCAGATTCTTTGAATATGATCTTGCCTGGCAATTATAATTGTTTTGCATGTAATGATTTTATTGCGCTGATTTTCACTCTCGCTAAAGCAGTATTAAACTACTCGACTTTTGTTTTGATTTTGAGAGAACAAAGTCACTAATGAAGGTAATGGAATATCTGAATAAAATATGAATTAAACGATATCGTTTATTTCGCAGTGGTTTTTTTATTTGATTGTTCCGTGTCATGGAACCAGAGTTTGCACTTGTGAAAGTGAGAAACGTTTTGGATATTTTCGACGTTATTCGAGTGTAGACTATAGAAATCAGTCCATGCGAACAGTGAAAGTAGATTTGCTTTCACGTTGCTCAAATTTAAGGGGACGTCAAATTGTCCGCTGATGGAAGAGAAACTGTCGTGATTTGTATGAAAAAGCGATTCACCTTGCAGTGTAATTCCCTATAACCATTTCTATTGTATACTCCTATTCCATTACAGTTGAACTAAATCGACGTACAAAACTTCCCGGTCTTTAGGTTTGTTGCAAGAGTTGATGTGTAAATGTGCCCCTTCACGAAATAATGCCCGAAAGATGAAATTGACTGTATTATAAATGATATTTTTATAAGTGCGAGATGTATTTATCTGGCGTGTAATTGTTAAAATTGTGCATACAAAAAGCTTCACAAGTTGATTGATTGAGAGATTTGTCTAAGTAGAGCGGTTTTCCAAGTTTTAATACGGCTCTGGTAAGTTGCAAAAGAACCGAGCAAATGTGTGTTCATGTATTTCGATTCATTGTTGACGACACTGGGTTACTCTTTCAAGAACCTTTTTTTTTTTTTATAATTGTGCGTTCTTTCGTGCGACGAGCTATAGCGAGTAGGTTGCCAATTCGACATTTTTCAAAACGAAAGTAAAAGTCGAAATTAAATGTTGTGAGTGAGTGCAAGTTTTCTTCATCGTCACTATCTTCCGTAGATGCGCATTCGTTATCTCCGCTAGAGCACGCAGTTTGATAGATATCGTGAATGGGTGCAACATAACCTCACTTGGACGCAGATAAATACTCGTAAAGGCATGTCAGCAAAGACCGGTGCGTAACTATCGTGAAATATGCAACGCATTCTTTACACATGCAATGTAATGGTTTCATATCAGCAAGTGAGATTTAATGTGTGATATTAGATGTACTGCGTTGACGCCCTACAACTAGTACGTCTAGCCGAAATATTTTCACAATAAACTTATTTTGTAAATTCATATTTCTTATATTTCCGTCGTTGGACGCGTATCGACTTCGCCTGGAGTGTGGTGTTTTGAGTCTTTTAGAATAAATTGTCGCGCAGAACTGGTAAAAAATCTGTGAATGCTGTGTAGGATAAACTTCCATGAAACAGTGCGTAGAAGATCGTCCCATGGAAGATGTGATACAGATGACGAAGGTTAATGATAGTTGGTAGTTGGACGTTTTAGAAAGGCGGACTTCTCAGCAATTTTTTTCTTTTAGTTTGTTTTAATGCCACTTTATTATCATGGCAGTCAGCGTTTTGGCCTTAACCAGGATGGAGATGAATAAATTAAGACCGGAATCTATAACACCACCGAAAACAAGTTTAGTCTTCAGGCAAGTGTAGTAATTCGATTTCCCATATATGTTGACATTTACGACCTTCTGGAAATTACACTGTTTTTTGTAAGGAAACGTCCTTTCTTTTCACCCGTCCGTGCCTTTGCTCTGCTAATCAATTGACTTTGTATAATCCGTCCTGATTCTCGTTTTCAACAGTTGATGTTTTTGACACTAGCAGCTGGGGAAAGGGTGTGAAATCGGAGATGATCGTTTTCTCTTTCCCCTTCTCTCCCGACCTTGCCTGTTTGTATTTGCTGTTCTTTTTGTAGGAGAGGGGGCTTTTACCTTAAAAGATATAGTTGATGGCTTCGGACAAGTCAATACACGCATTCTTTAAAGCATCCGAAAATCTCTAGAGCTTGTTTTAGTTTTCTAGTTGCTGCTTCAATTATGGGTACACATGAAAATTAAAGTGCAATAGAATCCTGGGAACTTGGAAAAAGTGGAGAAAAATTAATAGAAAATGGAGATAACGGATTCCTCAGTAGTGCCTGTTCGTTAAATGCATCCAATTATGACAGTTTACTTTCGTTTGTTCCATTCATTGCCTCATCATGAATCCTTATTTTCGTTTAAAATTTTGGACACGCCTCCGATATTTCATTAATTTTTCTTATTTCCATTATTAAACCTTTTTATTAATTTATTCATATTTTTTTATTTTTATTCATTCTTTTTTACTATTTTTTTTATTGATCCTTCCTTTCGTTCTCTGATTCTTTCTTCTGGTTTTAGTTCTTTTATTACTCACACTCCTTTTGTATGATTACTTGACACTCATTTTTCCTTTATTATTTTTTCCTTCCGTTTATTAATTTATTCATCCATCAGTTCTCTCACTTATCATCCTTCCTTCGGTTCTTTCATTTATTCACCCTTCCTTAGGTTCTTACATTTATATATCCTTCCTTCGGTTCTTTCATTTATTCACCCTTTCTTCGGTTCTTTCATTTATTCATCCTTCCTTCGGTTCTTTAATTTCTTCATCCTTCCTTCGGTTCTTTCATTTATACATCCTTCCTTCCCGGCGCTGCTCTTCGTTGGTTCCTTGGGTGGGCGCGCGCTGCCGCTGGAGGAAAGTAGGCTTGTGTGCCAGCGGCGAGAGGAGTCCGCGGCGGCGGCGGCGACGGAGGAGAGAGTTTCGATGGGAAATGGAGCAAGGCGAAAGACGCCGCCGCCTCCTCTTCAGACTTCATTTATGCCCCATTTACACGAGGCGGCGGATCGGACCCGCTTGCCGGCCTTTGTTTAAAAAATATGTGAATTAATAAAAAAAATTAAAGTTCGTCTTTGACCTTCAAAAGTAATATCAGAGGAATTACTGATAGTGTATTAGGAATTGTTATTAATCGGTGTTAAGAGTCTGTGAGGGCTAGACAAGCGAGGTGGTGACGTCCTCACGCCCTCCCCTTTCTGTGGCAGGTGGTCGAATTGCCTTTGCCTTCTGCTGAATGAAGGATTCCTTCCTCTCATAATGATGAGTGTAACTCACTTCTGGAGTAGACCAGGAAGACCGCCTTATACTCCTATTTTCTTATGATGCTCTACAGGTGATTTGCCTTCCTCCCGATGACGGATTCCTTTCTCATCAGTGATTGCAATACTTATTTCTGGGCGTGGGCGAGGAAGGAGACATGTGCTCCTATGCACGTGACTAGATTGTCGGATACCCTTTGCCTTCTACTGGATTACAGATGATACTAATGATCATGAGAGGGAATGAAGGTAGACGACTTAGGAGTTGGGTAATATCGGTAGGATGCATGTTGGCATGAGAAGCCAACCATGTCACCAGCCACTTGTAAACTCTCATTTCTAAAGCGTGATTCGAACCAGCAGCCTCCGGTTTCGCGTACCTGGACTTTGAACCAAGAGCTGGCGCGATCGAGGCTTGGTAGCGATTTTCGAGAAAGGAATCACTTTCTTCCTTCTTAAAGTTTATTTATTTTCCAACGCCCGTCGTAACAAATGCTGAAATGGGAAGCAATGTAACCAGTGGGCAGTCGTGTATAGTTTGAATTCTCCTGAAATTGGACCCTCCTCTTCATTGGTATAGCCAGGAACCAAAAAGTCATTTTACTCAACATTTGTTAAAAAAAAAATCTGCCAACCAACACACACGAAATTGTTGAATGACCTTCGGATCACTTTCGGATGCAGAATGATGGAGCACTGGGTGATTGTGGATTGCGCCGAGGTGCAATGAAGTGGTGTAATGCTGGGTGCTATAGTAAAAAACTACCTTTCTCAGCTGTAAAATTTCACACTGGTAAACGAAATTCGGACCGTTTAATAGTGTGTTGCACGTAAGAAGGCGTGATCGTTTTGAAGACTTGCCTACAATCGATGATCACTCGGATTTGGGCTTTGACTTGCACGAGAAAAGCCCTGAAAACCTCGTTAGATCCGTGTGTGCGATCGTCCTCGGACAGGTGCGCGACTCTAATCTAATCTGATTTCAATTTAGTATTTCGTTTATAGGCCCAACACAAAGTCTGTCGAGAACTAAACGTTTACAGTTGCCATCTGTTCTCTTTGTTCACTGTGAGATAGTCTCCGGGTTAGAATTTCGTGACAGAGTTGCTAGGAGGTCGAAATAACATTTTTGAAACTGGACACGTGTGTGAAAGTAGTAGTCGCTGAATGAACGGACAGATGATGCAGCATATGACAGATTTTGACAGAATTGGTTTCGAATGAGTTTCGTGATAAGATAGTGTTTTAGTAATGACGTTTATCAGGCAGATGACTTACAGGTATTGCGCAGATCGAGGGTTTGACTCCACGAGGTAATATGGCGTGTTCTGAGGGGATTGATGATCTTAGACCTTCTTTTGTACATATGATAAAAATATCTTGAATCTGTAAACAATCTACAACGTGCCGAAACAGGTGATCTTCTGATTGTGAAATTGTCAGGTTACCTTTTTCGAATTTTAAGTATTAATTTTGGTCCCAAATTTTCTCTGAAGTGAAAATTGAGGTCTTTCCGATGGTAAAAGTAATGGCAGATGTCAAATTAGGCTGAAGGTCAAATGACTAGAAGGAATGTTGGCACGATGAACATTTGATTTGATTTTTTCGGGTCCTCAAGAAAATTTGATTTGATTTTTTCGTGTTTTCGGACACGTCAACTGCTTTGGTCATTAGTCCCGTTAGTGTAGAGCATGTTCTTTTCTCGGGATATGCGCGGTGATTTCCCCCCTGGATGGCGAGATCCGGCGCCGACCTACCGTCGGCTAGTGGGGTTTCCCCCTAACCAGGACTCTCCCACCAGCGGGGCACCGCCCCAGCCGGGACAAGCTCTAAGCTCCCGACCGGCCTCCCGGAATATGTGATAGTGTAGTGCATGTTAGTGTAAGTGTGTGTGTGTGTGTGTGTGTAAGGGGAGAGGATAGAACAAGGAATCGGAAGGACAGATCGTGCGCGGTCCGTGGGCCGTTTGGTAGAGTACTGCTCCGGCATTCGCCTGGTGTCAATCGGAGAAACCACGGAGAACTGCCGATCAGAGCAGCCGGCCGCTAGAATTCTCCTCCATACAGCGACTGAATTCGTCTTAGCTGAAAAGCTAGTGTCGAAAATCCTGCCGCCGTCAGGACTCGAACCTAGGGCCTCCCTGTCAGAGGCGCTGCAGTGACATCAGTTGATGCACTGAGCTACCGCTCCCGGTCTCTTAGATTCGAATTAAAATTCATCGGGCAATGTTGCGCTTGCGACCCATGGCACTCTGAGGTAAGAGTATTGCAATGCTAATGACGGACTTCCCGACGAAGGGAAAGGGTCAAATGCAAACAATACATTAGCCATGTTTAACACCCTCTCCCCGTTTTCATAAATTTTATAACAAAAATCTTCTACCCACTCGAGGGTGTGTTCTTCTCTTTACAGTTGTCCAAATGAATGAGATACGAGGAATATAATTTAAACCATCAGAAGTAGTTTTTGTAGGTAAAACATTGTTTTTGAAACGCCATTCGTGTGTATTTTACCAAAAGTCATCACGGAGGCCACTCCACACTATTGGCCGAGTGGCGAGCCAATGCTAGTTCTGTCCCGAGTAGTGATGTGCTCGTGAATTTTCGCTTCCTTTGACATGTCCATGGCACACACGCAGTGGGTAGGGCGAGAACCGAATGTTCGTCACTCGGAAAGTGGCGAGCGACCCATTCACACTAGTAGGTCCTCCTCGAATCCCGAATGTGAGGAGCCACCTGTCATTGTAGTATAGCTCAATTTTTCAATTAACTCCTTCAGTCCTCTTCCACTTGTGCATTCCGAAGTATATAGCATATATTATACATTCCTAAGTATTGTATTGTGGTATGAAAGAAAGAAAAAACACATTTCCACTCATTTTGTAACAAACAGACCAATCCTGTCCCCTTCTAAGTGCGTGCGAATTCTCGAATGACCTCTAACGTAAACAAGCGAAAAGCGACGTGGTACGAAATAGAACTGTTCGGGTCGTTGCCACCTGCAGCGCTGTGGGGTTAGAAGGGAGAAAGGGGCTTCGTCTACCTGCTCCGTTCCGCCGCCAGCGCGGGGGTTGACCCTGACTTTCCGGGAGATCGGTCTGGGAACCTGATTCCACCTGTTGCGTTGCCGGGACACCAGGCCGTGCTTCCTCCCCTAGTTGCAAAGCCCTCCCTCCTGGGGGAGCAGTGTCAACCACAGGTGGCCGTGGAAAAAGGAAAGGGACGCAGGGCTCGGTTTGAGGGGAGGAGTGCAAGTTGAAACTGGAGGACTGTGCTGCAGGTTTTAGCGGGAAGAAAGAAAAAAATCGGCAAACAATAAAAGGACTATTAGTGCAAATTCATATATCATATTGTGCAGTAACGTAACATTGTAAATATTCCATTTTTATATGACGTCACCAAATTTGTCTTCATGTATTTTAAGTAGCATTACTTAAGTAAAATCATGAACATAAAATTATACTTAATTGAAGACGTAAATATAAAAACAATAATTGAAAAAATTTGGAATTTTGAAACCTCGCCTATGACTTTGATAACGGCGTGGAAGCCGAAAACTCGCCCTCGCCTCTCTTGAGAGTTTCATTATTATTATTATTATTATTATTATTATTATTATTATTATTATTATTATTATTGTTGTTGTTGTTGTTGTTGTTATTATTATTATATTTTTATTTATTTTTATTTATTATTTTTTATTTTTTGTCTGGAATACATTTTATTCGGCTCCCAGGTTTGTCAGAAGGGATAGCGAATACGACCTCCCATTTATCATTAGGATGTTAAAACAAAGGACTAAACATCAAATTCGTCAAGGCAGCATACACCTGCTCATTAAAGGACCCAAACATGTTCGGAGTACTTAACACGCTACCCGTACAGTTTTACCCGTCCGGGTACGGGCGCAGACGCGGTTCTACAACTATGGTTAAAACTTACGAATCCAGCAAGAACAGAGCCATTTACAGCCACAGGGTTTTGTTTTTCATACCAGTTGCCTTCATACAAATTTTACTAACATATCGTATATTCTTTTAATATGCTATTTCGTGATTTTGCCATGCCACTTATCTTGTGCATCGAATGTAGTTTTTTGCTTTGGTTGACCATATCATTAAGGTCTGTACGCGAAAACGTGTGTATAATAGTATAGTATTTTGTTGAACCTGCGGAGGTGAAAGTTGTTCCGTTATGTTCGGGACGTGGTTAACGGTGAAACGGGTAGTCTTTGGGCGCCTTCGGCAAACGGTTAAAAAGAGACGCGTATACCCGAATGGACAAAACCATCACGAATCCTTAACTTGTATTCTTATTTGAGGTCAGCGGACAATTCTTTTGATAGATTCTCAAACAGTTTGGGCATCGTCGAAAAGTCATCGCTCGGCGGAATTGTTTCTTCCAACAGCCACTTTACTGAAGCGCTACTGGTTAATACCTCGGAAGTGTCAGTTTATCCCCATGATCGCGACCGTATCAAGTAGTGCTGCAGTCTAGCGGCACGACCGAGAAAGACGCGAAAAGCCGTGCCATATTCCATCGTGTAGACAAGGCACTCGCGCGCCATGTTATTAGAACCGAAGTATACGATGCATGCACCTGGGGAACTACAGGAATGCATGTGCTTGTCCTGGGAAGCTCTACGCAATACACTATCGAAAACTGCCCATAAAATTGTTATTTATTCGTAATAACTTAATTTCTTAATAATTTCAATAGAAGTGGACTCTTAGTATTTAACAAATGATTATTTACATAACTATTAATATGGCCTCAAAAGCTCTGCATAACGTAATAAAAACAAATATCAGCACCAACCTCAATTACTTCTGAGCATTTTCTTCTTTGCCAGCGACTAAAACGAAAGTCGAGGGTTAGAGGAGATATTCCATGGAGGGCAAGCCCTGACAACTGCATCTGCGCAGGGTACAAAGCGTAATAAAAACCGAGGCCCTGCATCCTCCGGTTAAAGAGTGCAGAAACAGAGTAGGGATAATTTCGCAAGAAACTGGATTGTTCCAAAATCATCACTTGAGGTAATATAATTTGAATTCATACAAATCATGTCGAAAAGCATGATTTGTCAGATGAAATGCTGGACAGAAAAATTGAAGAGAAGAACGCTTACTCTCCAATTACCCGGATGTGAAATATCCCGCGTTGTTCCTTTGTACCACACTTTCGTAAATTTAAATTATCTTTAGACCAATCTTTAACAAGAATATAATTTATGTAAATAATATTTCTTTAAATAGAAGTTTTGAAGTGAGGTTCTTAATTATCAATAGCAACTAAAATAAATTGCTTTCATTGGATGATTCTTTGGTTGGTTTAAAGACAAAAATAACAAAAAGTGCCACCGCCCCACTACAAGATGGCCAATATTTGTGAAAAGGGGAATAATTTCATTTCGAATAAGACGATCATGCTCCCCCCCCTTATTGTGGCACATATGAGTGTGAAAACAATTGGTCACGTGACTGAACCGAGTACATGAGTGTTGTTTTGGGCGACATCCGTTCTGCTTGCTTAGCGAAATCTACCTCCCGCTTTGTTCTACGTAAAAGGCTGGGTGCATTCGTGGGGGGAGGGGAGGGGGAGGGACTCGTGTACTAGTCGACCCTGAGAGGGCCGGCATGAGTGGGGGAGAGGGGATCTCGGGTAAACACGGAGCAGGTAAAGTTGCGGTGGCGACCGCGGTTAGCTCGTGTTTTGTTCGACCTTGGCATTCTTCGGACGCGGGAGGGGGGTTGGCAGTGCCAACGCCTCGCATCTGTTTCGCGTTGTTTTCGAATCGCATCCGTGTGTCTGGCGGCCTTGATGGGTTTCCTTGGCGTCTCTTGTGCGTAAATCTGATTTCTTTCGGTGATGTTTTGGTTTTAAATTGTGATCACCGGACTCTGGGAAAATCGGGACTTGCCAGTAAGGTGCCATGTTTAGTGGTGGTGTGGAGTGCTCTGCGATCTTTGTGCTGATGGATTTCTGTATACAACGTTGATAATACTCTACACAGTTGCTAATCAGACCTTTCTTGCACATACGGGTACCGGATTAGAAAATGTCGGATTATCGAGAGGGTTTGAAATTAGTGTAAACATAAAGGGACAACACAGTATCGAAAGATACCGTTAATTCACCTACATAAAATTATGATTGTTTAGTGAAGATGGGATTGAAGTCAAAATTGGATAATCAAAATGCTGGAAAATGATGTGATTTACCGTTGTACATCATTCAAAAAACAAAATTAAACGAAAAAGATAAACTTTGTGAGTTTCACTTCCATGCCGACAATATTTTGGTGCGAAATTTTATTGCCAGTGATATTCACACCTGAAGAACGATATAATAAGGTAAAAGATAATAAAGAAAAGATAATGAGTACGCAAATATACTATATGTCTATTTCAGAAATCGAAGATGACACACAGTATTCATCATAATATAAAAACTATATTTAAATGTATAATTTCTATTAGAATATTTAAAATTAAATCTGTCAACACTTCGCATCTAGTGAGGGGATCGAAATCCTGTCAAACAGCTCGGACACTCACGGGTTTTTTCTCATGCTGTGATTTTGGATTCATTACACTTAAGAGAAAAGTTCACAAAAGTTCTGCGTCCAGATACCCCAAACAGTTTCCTGATTTCATTTTAATGATTAAAAACATATTTCCTATTTTCATTGTGTCAAATAACCCAGACTCGCTATTCTTTTCGAAGTCCGTACATTTTTGTGAAGAAAAGCTATCGTTGCGCGGGGATGACGCCGTTTTCGAATCGCCTAGATTTAGCCTCCGTTCGCCGGCGGCCAGTCAGGTGTTCCATTGATCGAGTCATTCCTTTCATGTTGTCTGCGGCCTTGAGTCCGCCTCCCCGCCCCCGAGGTGCCGTTCGCTGGTCTCCAAAGCGGCTGCTTCCGGTCGGCCTTGAGCCAGTGTGTCGATCTGGTGGCGATAGTGAGCATTGGGTTCGTTCTGCTACGCTGGGGTGTGGGTTTGTTCCGTAATGCAAATTGCGATGCGCCGATTGGCTGAGTTCAGGATTCCGAAGAGTGGGCGAGAATCAGTGATCGCCTCGAAGTCGATGTCGATGGTTCGTAGGATTAGTTTCGTGCCGTTCCCAACCGAGTTTTCTTTACTTTTTGCCCACATCTCGTCCATCATGTAAGTATGTAGTTTCAAATATTTTTCCCACCTTCATTTTGGCTTCAGGAATCGTTAATACTAAACATTTTATTATATACTTGTACCTATACAAGTGTCAGCATTGACATTTTTTAATTTTTCCCTATTTCCATTCCCTTAAATTCAATAATAAGTCTTATTTTGATATTTTTTATCTTATTGCCCTTGGAAATATTGAAACTCGTACAATTTTTGCTTGCATATTTAGTTAATGCCAGTAAAAACGTCTCATTTCGTTGTTGCCACGATTTTTTTTTATTTTTATTTTTTTTTTAATGAATAGAATACCATTATACTTTGTAGTCATTGGTTTGATGGATATTAAAACCATCTCCTTCTGGATCCAGCCTTGTTAGTATTTCAATATACCCAACAATGGCGAAGCTGACACATTCCATTCATAAATTCGATTAAATTGAGTGTTTCTCCAAAGAATAGGAAAGAAAAACAGGAATATTCTGGAACCATTATACATTGCTGACAATAAAATCGCCGTAAAAAGAAGAAAAAATCTTAGAAATCGGAACTTAGTTGGGGAATAATCATCTTGCTTGCGAGTCACCAGAAATGTTATTTTTTTGTTTGAAACGATATCATAAAAGATGAGTTCCAAGGTTTAAAAAAAAAATAAGAATAAAGTTTATTAAAAAATATTTTCTCGTTTTTCTGTTGTGAAAACAGAACCCTTTTCTCCCTTTCACTATTTTCGTTTGAATTATGCGGTTTCGTTTTCCTCCCAGATGCAGACAAGTTTGCTTAAGCTTGTCATAGTTAATATTAGTATAGTATGCAACTAGTTTATAATATTAAATTTTATTGCATGAGTACATATTTTGGTTGGTTGGTTGTTCGTTATTCCGGGCATGTCAACTAACGAGGTCATTAGACAAGCTCCCGACCGGTCTCCCGGCATGGGTGGTAGTTAATGTGGATGTTAATATGTGTTTAAGGGGTGAGGAGCGCGCGGTTTGTGGCCCGTTTGTTAGGGTACTGCTCCGGCATTTGCCTCGTGTTGATCGAAAAATAAACAACACGGAAAACTACCGATCAGAGCAGTCGGCCGCTAGAATTCTCCTCCAGACAGCGACTGAATTCGACCTAGCTGACAAGCCGGTGTCGAAAATCTTGCACTGTCGGAACTCCAACCAAGGACCTCCCGGTCAGAGGCGCTACAGTGACATCAGCTGATGCACTAAGCCACCTCTCCCAGTAGTACAGAATTTGAAAACGGCCTCTTCCGCATAAAATGTAGTTGCATACGAATTTAATGTTCGATCTTTCTAAACCAATTTTAAAACATCAATGTTTAAAAACATCGTTACAAAGGAGCAGGTTTTTGTTCGATGTATATTGAAGGATTAATACACATGTTTTTTTACAATTTGTAATACGTAATTTGTACGATTTAATATACTTGTATATGTGCGATTAATATACCTGTTTTAATTTTGAACGTCATGTTGGGCCGTGGAACGGGGACTATGCGGTGGATATATTTTCTGCGGCCGTTGCGTCTCTTGTGACAGAGGAAACCCGATCTGCCGCGGCTGTTTCTTGGAAGGTGAAGTGAAAGTTCCTTCGCGGTAATGGTGTCGGACGCGGTGGCTGCAATTTCCATTAAAGCAGCGATTTAGGATCCTCGCCCCCGCCCAGGTCACTGTCCGCCCTCCCACCTGTCGATGCGGCGAGCGCGGGTTGTTGTCGAGACGAATAAATCAATGGATTTAAATGTTTGGGGGACGTTAATGATTGCTTCTTTCCAATTGGGAAACACTTCGAAAGGTCGCCGAAGCGTCCTGTTGCGACACGTGTGTGTAGTTTGGAGTTGTCGGTTATTCCAAGTTGGGACCATTGGAGTGAAGTTGTAAGTTGAATACGTCTCTCCGGATTTGGCTACAGTTTCATTTATCTCACAATGATGATTATCCTTTTTAAATGGTATTCGTTTGCATGTCAAATCATTGGCATCTCAATAATAATCGTGACAGCTAGCACACATTTAGTAACCGTCTCTAAAAATAATAATAATAATAATAATAATAATAATAATAATAATAATAATTGGTTGTATATTTCTTCATAGATTATCACCCAGTGACTTTTATTATATTGTTCGTGGGCTGCAATTGTGGCACAACTCAAAGAATCGGGTGTTCAGATGAGTTTGAAGTTTTCATATTGCATTGAAAAACATTGTTTCACCCTTCTGCCGTTTGATGCTGGATTACTGTACTGAAAGATAAGCTGCTGTTGCTGATGGAAGGTAGCCGAATCTTCAATTCTCTACCGTGCATTAACTCAAAATTCGTATTTTTTTAGTTGTACCACTATTGCAGCCCACGAGCCATATTTAGATAACTCGTAACACAATAACTAAGCAAGAAAAACTGAAAGAAATCACTAATTATTATAGTACAACAATAACAAAACTAAAAGAAAACAAAATAAATAAATAAATAAATAAATATAGTGATTTAAAATAATACGTTATGGTCCATAATCTATTGGGGACGGGTCCTGATCAGTGCCACACGCAACCGAGTAGTTTTACAATTTACATATTTCTTTAAATAATAAAACCGTATGCTGTGGAACATATGATGAGAAAAATACAGAATGTGGAGAATGATCCGAGAACGACGTGTTCCCGCCAAACGCTGCTCCTGACGTCACTGCGACGTTGCCGCATCTGGCCCAGGCCACGTTGAGTGCTCTAGCACGCGGAGATGACGCGAAGTACTAATTAGTGCCACTCGTCGACATGATTGGTGTGCTTGCGGGTTCTCCAAACGTAACAGCTGTACCATCTACGCTACTTGCCTCGTACATTATTATTATTATTATTATTATTATTATTATTATTATTATTATTATTATTATTATTTGGGTATTGGCCATTTCTGACCACGGTACACGTTCTCTTCCGAGGCCCAGTCATATTCTATCCCGGAGAGAGATTAACATGGGTCTTCATAGAGGTCAGCTTTGCATTACGAATTATGAGGCGATATGATGATGATGATGATGGTGGTGGTAGGTATCGTGGCCTTTTCCAACCATCCCAGCATTCGCTTGTATGGCCGAGGGAAACCACGAAAATCCCGGTCAGGATGGCCGACCCAGAGATCGAACGCGGGCCTCCCGACTGCAAAGTCAGTGCGCTACGCACTGAGCCATTTCGCTCGGTTTATTATTATTATTATTATTACTAATACTATTATATTTTAATATTCGACTTCACAGCCTGGTTCAGAACGCGTTTAAATCCCTGAACTTTAATTTAGAGACCAGATATCGTGCTGAACCTGCTCATCTTAAATTTCAAGAGGTAATGCGATTTGTACGTAGTATTTCTCATTCATAACACTAGTGCTGTTGTTATAACTCTCCTTCTCAATGCCCGTCTCCACGGTGGGAATATGTGACTGTACTTCGCGTCTTTCTTGGTCGTGCTGCTGGATGTCGCATGACCTGGGCTTGATACGGTCGCGATCATGCGACATCTAGCGACACGACCGAGAAAGACGTGGCATACAGTGACTCAATGCCACCGTGGAGACGGGTCTTCAGAGGCAGAGTTATAAAAAAACATACAATAGAGCTGGCCGAACAGAAGAGTTCAAATTAATAATTTTCCAATACTGGCTTCTTATGGCGGTTAAAGCCGGGTACAAAGCCACTCAGTTCCGATTCTTTTAAGTGACGAGATCATGCGCCTCGTGACAGCTATGTCCGAATGATGATTGATATTTTGGGTGCGTCAACTGCTATAGGCACTAGACCCCTAAGAGTATTGATTTTGTTTGTTGGTATATTGCATAGAGCCTCTTTGGAAATTTTCAAGGGGGCACGGACTCCCTAGCCTCCCTCCCCACTGTGGCTGGGGACCTGCGAGCAGTAGATTTCTCGGGCAGATAAGGAGCGCGCTCTTGAACTAGAGAAGACGAAAGCGAGCGAGCGAGCGATTGAGCGAGGACGACCGACAGTACGAAGTCAGAGGCTTCGTTGAAAGACGAACTAGTAGAACATGATCGCAGAGGCGACGTTTTGTCCAGTGTGAATGATTGTTTGATCAGTGATATTGGGAGTATCGACTGCGAAGGCCATCCATGGTTTGGGGAGGGGGCTGTAATATCGATGTTTTATTTTGAACTCAGGGGAAGCATAGGGGACACTCATTCAGATGGCCTCTGAACTGAGAAAATGAATAGCAGTAAATACAGTTGCTTATGGGCGCCTTGGGGACTCTGTTAAACACGGGGCGCCGAAACGCTTCCGGGGAAAATCGTCATGTATCCGAAGCGTATGCCTTTGGTCCAGGATGCCTACTTGGTTTGGTTTTTTCGTGTTTCCGGGCGCGTCAACTGCTTTGGTCATTAGTCCCGTTAGTGCATGTTTTTTCTCGGGAGATGGCGGTGGTCTTCCCTCGCTGGATGGCGAGATCCGGCGCCGACCTACCGTCGGCTAGTGGGGTTTCCCCCTAACCAGGACTCTCCCACCAGCGGGGCACCGCCCCAGCCGGGACAAGCTCTAAGCTCCCGACCGGTCCCCCGAAATATGTGGTAGTGTAGTGCATGTTAGTGTAAGTGTGTGTGTGTGTGTGTGTGTAAGGGGAGGATAGAACAAGGAATGGGAAGGACAGATCGCGCGCGGTCCGTGGCCCGTTTGGTAGAGTACTGCTCCGGCAATTTGCCTACCTTTGAATGGAGAAACCACGGAAAACTACCGATCAGAGCAGCCGGCCGCTATAATTCTCCTCCAGACAGCGACTGCATTCGACCCAGCTGAAAAGCTACTGTCGAATATCCTGCCGCCGTCAGGACTCGAACCTAGGACCTCCCGGTCAGAGGCGCTGCATTGACATCAGTTGATGCACTGAGCTACCGCTCCCGGTAGGATGCCTACTTGCAAGGAGGCACGAGGCGATAGGATATCCGCAATATCCCTGTATAAGGAAAGGAAAAAAAAGTTCCTGCTCTTCCGAAAGAGGACGACTAAGGACCCCAGAAGTAACCGATCAAATTCAGGCGAATGCCGGAGCAGTACCCTAAGAAACGGACCGCGCGCGATCTTTCCTTCTCCTAGCACTTACACGTACTACACTATCACACATGTCGGGAGATCAGCTGGGAGCTTAGAGCTTGCCTGGCTGGGGTGGTGACCCCGCCCCCCCCCCAGCAAACCTAAGTGTATGTTGGCGTGGGATCATCCAGCGGGGAGCAAGAACACTGCTACATCCCGAATTCAAACCACGCACTACACTTACGGAACTAATGACCATAGCAGTTCGAACGCTCGGAAACGTGGAATAATCTCTGAACCCAGTAGTAAAGTTTTGCTTGAAATTTATTTCTCTATTTGACCATTATTCACGAATTCTAAGGCTGTGTTGTTGCTTCGATCAGAGAATTTGGAGTCTTCTTAGAGAGTGGTATCTGTCCCGTTCTTTTTATTATTTTTCCTTTTTTCTTCTTCTCCCTCCTTCTTCTTCTTCTTCTTCTTCTTCCTCTTCTCCCTGCATATAACTACGGTTCTAAGCTACAGGGATGAATTGTAGGGTATGCACGGGCGATTGTGAAAGATGGCTGAACAAGCATAAACACTCGCACCCAAGGTGAGATGAGATGCCAAGGGTCGGCAAAGATACACTCCTCAGAGCCATTCATCACGCTCGAATGGTTTCGTACTTTGTTCCCGGGGTTTCGCAAAAATCGATGAATCATTAAGTACTATTATGTTTTTAGTCTGCTTTTTTAGTGGGGCTCGTTTTTTCGGAGCCTTGTTCGATGTCACTCATGGTCACTTCGAATTCACTGGCTTAAGATTCATACAGAGAAAGTTGATGTTTCAATCACCTGCGTTAGTGGATATTGGAATTTGAAGTCAATTCTCTCCCTTTATTTAAGATTTCTCGGGATTTTTGGACAATGAAAATGTAGATACTCTGAATTTTAACTACGTAAAATAAAAATAAAAAGACAAAACTTTTCTTTCGCCTTTGGGAATTGAAATTTGTTCTTCGAATATATTTTACAGAACACTGGGTAAAACTATTGACTGTAATGGAACGAAATGTTTATATGAAGTATAAATAGTTATTTTTGTGTATAAAAACAGAGTGAAACCTGTGCAAAAGTTAGTGTTCGTGTTCTCTTTAACTAAACTTCTTGGGTAAAGGAAATGATAGAGATAATACAAATATTAATATCAAAATCAATAATGAGGGTAATAATAATAATAATAACAATAATAACAACAATAATAGAAATTTAAGGCACTAAAACACTCAAGGCGGCAATGCTCTGGAATTTCAATAATTAGACAGACATCAGTTGGATCATCGTTTTAGAACAGAGGCAGATAAGGATAGCAGTCTCGATCATCTTAACAGATTCTAATAGTGGATTAGAAAGATTCTGAAAGATCATGAAGTAGGTGGACCCGGCGCACGTCTTTGGAGTCGTGTTTTGAGTACTTCTGGGATTCCTGGGCCATGCTTGTCTCGGATCGAAATAACGACATACCTATTGAGTGAGGAAGGCGATGATAATAACAATGAATATTCCACCTAAGGATTAATAGTTTTAATCCGTCCAATAGTGTTTTATATGAAAATGTTATTAACCATCGCGGGCGCCTAAAATCTAAAAGTTCACATCTATGCTTTTCGATATCGTCATACCACAGATAACGTTCAACTGTCATGGAAAATAATTAAATATTCTTACTACGACGGAAACTGCAGTATTCAATATAGTGTCTGAAACAACCTACCAAAAATGTTTTTTTGCTATTTTTAACATTAGGTTAATTCTATTTTATCGATTTATGTCTTTTATTGTAATAATCCAGCCGAATTCTAGGAGTGATTTGAAACTTCTCAGAAATGTTCTCTTGTCGGTACACGAATAGCGAACTTCTAAGTTTGAACGTCTAAGTTTCAAACCACTAGTGAAATTACTTATAATTAGGGGGCGGGTTTTAATGGCCTAAAACGTCACAAGAAATGATCAATAAAATGCCCCAAAACCAAAGAAAAATGACGTAAAAAATCATATCAAAACCAGTTCTGATGAACAACTCAAGCAGTTGGGTACGTTAATAATATAAGCGAGGATTCTTCCCTTCGAGTGAACTCAGCTTTGCAGACTTTTGGTTTGGACTGTTCTTTACCAGGAAACCTTTAGTTATCCCGAAATCGGCTGAACCGGCAATGGCGCTGATATCGTCACAAGAAGTACATACAACTTCTGTCAAAACAATTTCTGAGCAAACAAATCGATTAGGTTACTGAGTAATTCTGTCAAGAACATTTATTGCGTCTCAAAAATATTATTTAAAGCAAGTCCCATTAAAAATGACATTAAAATCGATGAAATCAAAAAATGCTTTAAAAATGACGAAAAGGGTAAAAATTATGACTTGTTAGTCGAAATATACGAAAAATGCAAATTAATGTCCTATAAAAAAGGATAATTTCCTTTCGTCATAACATAAAATGAATTTCTATACTAAACGGCATTGTTCTAAAGTGAAAAAAACATGACTTTTCATTAAAATACCCCCCTACTTATCATAATCTCAGAATAACGAGTGCGTCATTGAAAATTAAATTGCCGGTTGTCCTTGTTGAATGAAGGTTGCTTGGTGTTCATGTGAATTTAATACCCACCGCGAGACAAGTAGTTTGGCTTTGTGAATTCCTCACATCCGCGCGTGGAGCGCTGCTGCTCTGGCCATCTCCCCGGCCGCCGACTGGCAGCCTGGCTCCTACGGCGAGGTGGTGATTTGTAGTGGCGTGACCTTCTCAGCGTTGCATGCCCCGATGCGGGCATGATAAGCGGATAGCGATCACGGAAGCCTTGTGGTTGATGGCTGTCGGTCGAGTGCAGGCCGTGTTTCCTGGTGGAGTAGGCCGCGCGGAATGGCGGAAATTTTGGCGAGGTTTTGACTTAATTGTCACCTCTTATCTTCCACTCTTCTCTCTTTTCTCTCTTTCTCTTCCCTCTCTTTTCTCTCTTTCTCTTCCCTCTCTTTTCTCTCTTTCTCTTCCCTCTCTTTTCTCTCTTTCTCTTCCCTCTCTTTCTCTCTTTCTCTTCCCTCTTTTCTCTCTTTCTCTTCCCTCTCACTTCTCTTCACTCTCTCTTCTCATCTTTCTTCTCGTCCCTCTTTCTTCTCCTCTGATCTCTTCCCTTCCCTCTCTCTTCTCCTCTTTCCTTCTCTCTCTCCTCTTCCCCCTTTCTCAGGACCTCTTTCCCTCTCTCTGTTCTCTTCCAACTCGCCAACTCTCCCAACTTGCTAAAACCAATATACCAATTCGGTGCAAGTAATCTCCCCTATGCGTAAATGTAGGTCGTAGCTCTTGGTGGGCAACGGTAGAAATGTTTTTTTTTTTTTAATTTTTTTTAATGTATGTTATTTTCAATTATTGGGATTTGCGTGGTTGATTCTTATCACAGCAAGGCAACGAAATGGAGATGTAGATAACCATTCAGTACTATCGCAATCAGACGATCGTGTTTTTATCTCCAAAACCAGTGCAGGTTAATTAAAATATATATGAATGATATACTTTTACTTTTTAACACAAACTGTTAAAAAACAAGTAGTGATCTTTAAATTTCAACGTTTTAATAAGTCATATTTGAATGAAGCTATGTAAATGACGATTCGTTTATAGCGCATAAATGTAACTTAATATAACGCATATAAATGTAACTTCATTATCTGTGCACGTCTTCTAGAATTCATTGGGAAATATAGTTATTCAAATTATCGTTTCCATGTTGTTGCGGCAGGAAGTATTATTCCCTGACGAAGGACATCATGGATAAGAGCCCAAAATTTATTGCTTATTTATCCTTGAAAATAGATTTTATTACTTGAGAGATTTTTTTAATTAATTTAATTTTCAAAATTAATGTAGTATATGACTTAATGTAGGGATTACAGAATTTTGAAAATGTGCACAGAATTCACTTCTCCACATAGCACGTCATACGCAGTTTCAACTGTTTTTTTTTTTTGACGTAAAATAAGTAAATAAATAAATAAATAAGCGCTTGTACGTTGCCCTAGATCTATTTCTTTTAATAAGTAGCTGGCGTTGCACATCCGTAGCTTGCTGACGCAGAAGGCTCTGGAGTCTAGTGGAAGAACAGGAGTGCATGCGAGGGTCGATGGCTAGAGCGAACAACCCGCACCAGGACATGGAGTTTGATCAGGCACAAGCAGTGATCGTTGGAATCCTACTCAACCTATACTCTTCGCGCAGTTTTCATAGGTAACCGCGTTTTTATGGCCAGTGACACAATGAGCCACGTATTTTAATAGGGATAGTTATGCGCAGTGAAGATAATAGGAGAGCCTTTGCGTTGTAATTTGTGACGAATAGCCGTGCCGCATTATGTAATGTTTATGACCCAAGTAAGATTTTTTTTTGTTTCAAGGAATGTGTGAGCATTTTGAGTACAATAAAATGTCTGCGTGCAAAGGGGAAATACGATGGTGACGGTGGCGCAGACGGTTGCGGCGCCGAGGAGGTTGCAGGTTCGAGTCCTGCGCACGCATTGTCGAATTTGTGTCGCGACCCTTCATCGTCATCCTATCACCTCCTAACGCACACTTCAAGGCGTAACAACATTGTCGTGCCAAGGGATACAGATGAAAGCTGATCCAAAACGTTACACACGTTAATCGTGTATCGTGGTCAGCAGTGGCCGATACGCCAGTAATGGTATTAATAATAATGATGATGATGATGATAATGATAATAATAATGATGATGATGATTAGACATCGGATGTTTAAGGAAATGCCTACTTTTTTCTAGAGAACTTATTTAAAGGCTGATAATATAGGTCCACGAATTATGACAAATGATGCCATATGACGAAGTTTTATAATGCTTATTTTTGCTTATTTTAGCATAAATGCCTATTTTTTGCATAAATACCTTTTTAGGACTTTTTGCATTTTATTTATTATATTTATATACAATGTTAAGATATCGGAAAATCGGCAATGATCCAACGTGACCATTCAGTACGAAACCTTCAATTCACGTCTTGAAATTTAAAATTACGAAAGAATTCCTGAAAGTATACCAACTGATTTTTCTCCATTTCCTTATTTCATAAATACCAGCCATGATCTGAGAAAATGGACGATTAACCATACACCGAAGGAACCGAAATTTTAACCGGAAATAAATATAAATTTCTAGAAGGTTTCAGTGTTGCTAGTGTTGGGCTGCTGATATGCCAGTAATCATCGTTCAGATATCCTTCTCCGCATTCAAACTGATTTTGTCTCCCAGTCGTCGCAAATTTGAAATTGTGATCCTTGAAAAGTTACTGGTAATATGTAAATATTACTGGTTAATGGAAACTATTAAGAATAAAATGTAGAAGGGTTGTAAATGTGTAAATCTAGTTTTACATTAAAATATATGAACTGTTTTTTTTTTTGCATTAAAGTTTACAAAATACTATAGACAACAATACAATTATTTCATTTTATTGTGTATGACAGTGTCTTTTTTTCTCGTTATTCTTGACTTTTTGGTGCCTTTTTGGCGCCTAAAAGATGATTTTTTATTGCCTAAACATCCGATGTCTAATGATGATGATGATGATGATGATGATGATAAAATAATAATAATAATAATAATAATAATAATAATAATAATAATAATAATTAATAAATAATACTTAAAAAACCGGCTTGTGGCCCGGGCAGAGCAGGGGGGGCAGGGGCAAGCGGTAGGGGATGGGCCCCGCTGTCTCGTCGCCTGGAGTGAGTCGCAGGCGCTGCGGTGGCGGAGGCGGAGGCAGCTTTCGCCGGCCGCGCAGATCGCGACCGCCGGCGCCGCCGACCACGGGAGCGCGGGCTTTCCCTTTTGACTTATTCGGCCTCGCGCGCCGGCGGCTTTCATTGCCACGCGTGGGAGGCGACTCCCACACCACCCCTTCCCTCCACTCCACTCCACTCCCCTCCGCTCCCGTCGCCGCGAGCAGAATGCCGACGCCGCGGTGGGGAAACGGAAGGAAGAGGGAGAGAAGAAGGGGGGGGTATCGCACAGGTTTTTGAGTGGGAGGAGGACGTCGACGACGAAGAGGAAACGTATGAAGGGGGCGAGAAGGGTTGAGGGGAGAAGGAGGGCGACGACAAAGAGAAGGAGATTGATGGTAGACGAGGAGAAGTGTGATGAGGGGAGAAGAGCACAAAAAGGAATGAGATGAAGGGAGTCGAGCAGGAGGAAGATTAGGGGAGAGAGGACTGAAAAACAAAAGGTAAAAGTAAAAAAGACAGGAAACACCGTTAAATAGGGTTCACAAAAGACATGCGTAAGTCATCATTAGACCTCGGAATTTTAGGTACGAAAAGTGATGATTTAGGCACCCAAAATAGGTAAACCAATTACGAAATTAGGCATTATTAGGCGTGAAAATTGACGTTCTAAGCACTTAAAATAGGTTAGAGTGACTAAACCAGACAAAGCAAAAACATTAGACATGAAAAAGTTATATTTTTAGCATTTTTGATCCCAGGACGATTAAATTAGGCAATTTTTATTACGCAGGATGTTACATATTTTTATGCTTATGAGAAAGATTAAAAACATATTTTTTCACCTTCAAAATCAGCGGTATAGTAAATAATCCATATTTTCTCCAAATTTTTAGCAGTAAAGCCGTGTCTTATCTGTTAAAATAATTTTCAAAGTTGAAAATGAACTTGCCCATGACATATGTAGATTTTTAGGAGCAGACTAAGTACAAACGAATGACGTTGCTCATGCTCACTTCTGGAACTTCTTCACACAGACACCCTCACCCCCCACCCACCCCCGAATAAAGACCATTTAACTATGGCGGCAGGATTTTCGACACTAGCTTTTCAGCTAGGTCGAATTCAGTCGCTGTCTGGAGGAGAATTCTAGTGGCCGGCTGCTCTGATCGGTAGTTTTCCGTGGTTTCTCCGATCAACGCCAGGCGAATGCCGGAGCAGTACCCTACCAAACGGGCCACGGACCGCGCGCGATGTCCTTCCTCTTCCTTGTCCTATCCTCTCCCCTTACACACACACACACACACACACACACACACACACACACACACTTACACTAACATGCACTACACTACCACATATTCCCGGAGACCGGTCGGGAGCTTAGAGCTTGTCCCGGCTGGGGCGGTGCCCCGCTGGTGGGAGAGTCCTGGTTAGGGGGAAACCCCACTAGCCGACGGTAGGTCGGCGCCGGATCTCGCCATCCAGCGGGAGATCACCGCCATCTCCCGAAAAATAACATGCACTACACTAACGGGACTAATGACCGAGCAGTTGACGCGCCCGGAAACACGAAAAAATCAATCAATCCATCCGACAGTCGCCTTTTGCTTGGCCTGTGCTGAATGACGAAGGCGACGCGTGCGGCGATAAACGCCAGTCCTGTCCACAAGACACCGCTGCACCGGGAATGGGGCCAATTGCCTAAGAAGTGCGTGCTGATGGGAGACGAGTGTGCAACGTCCTTTCCATGTCTCCTTGTGTTCGGTGTTTTGGGTGAGAGACTTCGGTGCGTAGTCGATTGCGAATTCGATCACATAAGATTTGCGTTTCGGGAAATGAGGGAAAATACTTGCGTTTCAGTGAAACGAATTTCAAAAATTAGCATTTAAAGTGCCGACCTGGATGGCCGAGGTGGCTAAGAGCGAGTACCGACTCAGCGCTTCGGTCCGAAGGGTCGCGGGTTCGAGTCCCGCCTTGGGCATGGTTGTTTGTCCCTTGTCCTTGTATGTATGTGTTGTCGCGGAGGGCCTCGCGTTCTGCTGACCCCAGATCAGAGGAGCCCGCAAGTGTGTTGGTGTCTAGTGTATGGTCGAATATGCGTCCCATCGGGACGTAAAGGGTAACCGGCTGTCAGCTGGATAAAAACCCTAGAAAGAAGAAGAAGCATTTAAAGTATGATCATTCTTGAAAATTACTTGTTTCAGGCAGTTATAGGCAAAACATATTAAAATGGGCATTAACCGCCCTTTTAGGACATTTTAGGCATTATTAGTCGCTTACAGTAGATCTACTTTTTCATGATATTCGTAAACGTCTGCAATTATTTTCCACAACATCCTAAAGGAAGAAAATATCATCCGAGGTGTAGTCTTCATAGAAGGGCAGCTTGTAGAGAGGTGTTGAATTACGGAATGGCCAATCGAAGAACTGATGGCAAAATGTAGGAGCTCAGGTGTTTTTTCCCTCTCGCGTGAATGGCGTGACAATAACGTATCCGTATGGTATGCAAATGGAAGTGCACATTGTATTCAAAGGTAATGTGGCCTTAGAATGGGGGTTCGTGCCAAAAGGACCTTGGCCTTTCGGACAAGTAACTGGCTCGGGTGCAGTGAAGCACAGAAAAGGGTTGGGTTTACCTTACTAAAGCAGTAACATTGCGGCAATGTCATTCAAAAGGAAGCAAGAGAATCCAATGTCGTCTGAACAATTGGGAGGTGGAACATTCAAGGGGGACCTAAATCGTGCAAACTCTGACCGACATTGAATTGTTTTGACGAAATGCTTCTGCTTGTTTGCCATTGTTCTCCTTTCAGGGATGTTAACAATTTTACAAACTAATAACATTTGTGCTTGTATTAGGTTGTTGGTTTCAGGGAATAATATTTGATATTATTGCCATTACTTTTTTTTTTTTTTTTTTTTTGAAACGAGGCTAGTTATTTTAAACTGTGACAAGTGTATAGCTTAAATTTGTTTGACGGAAATCCACCGCACATTCTGTTTGGTTTACGGAAGTTTTACCGAATTTGAAATGGAAGATTTTGATTTTGGTTTGAACGAATTTTCAAGTTGTGTTTTAATGTCTTCTATGGATTCATTCCAATTTTTTACATGCGATAGATGAAAAATTATACTCACGTCACGTACCACAAATTTGAAAAAGCGCTTTCTTACGATATTAGGAATGATTTTATGTGTATTTAAGTGTTTTGAAAGTATATCTTGACATGTTGTAACCGAAGTATTTTCTTTTTCATTACAGGTGAGTTACTTGAACATCTTGATCTGATCTGCAGTGAATTGGAGTGAATGAAATAACAAAATGAGGTGAGTCAGAATTGGTTTGTGTACATCTGGAGCTGCTTTGTTTTCAGCCTTAAGGAATTTTGAATCCCGCAACAATTTTTCGTATTGGGTTCAATTTAATCAATTTCAATACACTGATCGCAATTAAAAAAAAATCAGTGTATTGTCGAAGTGAATATCTCCTGTTTTATTTTTAAAAAAAACTTAGAAAAATGCCACTCTTATAACACTATTTGAAAATATGAGTAGTATGTAATACCAAATTACATTTATAACGTAATCATTATGAATCTAATGGAACGATAACGCTTTGAAAAACGTAGTCTGATTTTTATTATACGTTAAATTTATTTAATACACTTTCTTCCACATCTTAAATCTAGATTCGATACAAAAGTATCGGCATTTTCGTCTCCATAATTTCGATTTATCGTTTTGTTTTCCTGCTTTTGTTAGCGACACTATCGAGCATTTTCAACACGAGTGTTCAGGATATCCCACAGGTCTCTTCTTGACAAAAAAAGAGAGAGAGGGAGGAGGGAGGAGAGAGAGGGAGAGGGAGAAGAGAGAGGGAGAGGGAGAAGAGAGAGGGAGGAGAGAGAGGGGAGGAGAGAGGGAGAGGAGAGAGACAGAGCGGGAGGGGGGGGGGGGAGAGAGAGTGGAGGCTGATAATGCGCTTCCTGGGCGTTGTGTGCAGCGCAGCGCAGTGCGGAGCGGCAGCGGGCGCGGCAATCGGGGCCGGAAGTCGCCGCGGGGCGGCCATAAATTTCCTCCATAGGTCGCGCGCTCTCGGACGCCCCTTCGGTGGCCGCTTCGTCGATGTCGCTACGCACTTTGTCGCACCCATGTGTGTTTTTCATTTGGCGTAGAGGCCTTTCCACCTCCCCTTCATTGACAAATTGAAGGGCTTGGGGAAGTAACAAGATGAGACTCCAGCCACACAACGGTGCCCGCATTTCGTGAATGTTAATATCGCGATTTTGGTGAAAGCGCTGTTTGTTACTGCATATCTTGTTCATATTTGTGAAGGGGCAGTCACGGGACCAGACACACGTAGACAAGAATAGTGATTTTTTTTTCTTCCTAGGGCTTTTTTCATCCGTCTGCTGGCTACCCTTTTACGTCCCCAAGGGACGCATATTCGACCATTCACTGGTCACCTACACACTTGCGAGCTCCTCTGATCTGGGGTGAGCAGAATGCGAGGCGCAACACATAAATGAGAGACAAGGGACAGACAATCGTGCCCGAGGCGGAACTCGAACTCGCGTCCTCACAGGCCGAAGCGTGTGGTCGGTGCACGTCGGTCACCTCGGCCATCCAGGACGGCAAACATTGAGATATTAGCACTTTCAAACATCGAAAAGTTTGCTGTGCAGGCATCGAAAGACTCACCTTGTTACTACACCAAAAGATTTATTTATGTATTTATCAAAAGGGCAGATGATAGCGATAAAGATATTGCGGTGAAGAGGGATAGTGAAGTGGTGGTATGATCTCGCTTTAACTTGTGCACTTTCCACGCGCATTGGCCGGGGATCGAAGCCAGCTTCAGGCTGCGAAGGCCGTGTGCGCTAGCCACTACGTGACGAGGAGACCCCCCCCCCACACACACACACACACACACAGTTCGACGCATAAGGAGCAGCCTGGGAAGGTGCATTTGGTGGAGAACATTCGCAAAGAAAAGAAAATAGAATATGTCTGGAGCAATATATTAAAAGGTGGGAATACACATAATATTTGTCTTTATCTGGATGGGCAGGTGCCCCCAGGTTCCTTTGCAGTAGTCATAAACATACTTTAGTTTTTTGCATATCATGCAAAAGGTGAAAAATCACTAAATGTTTGATTGTTCACGTACTTCTTACGGTATTTTGTGAATTGATTCTGAAGTATTCATTTGGGAAATGATATTCGCAGAAACGAAGCATAAAGGTAAGCCATCTCGGAATGACAGGTTCCGTTCTGGAGTGAATATCAATCTCTTTCAAGACTGATGACGGTTACCCAGATTATCACTTTTGTAATATCAGCCTTTTTCTTTCTTTAAATCTTTCTTTCTTTCTTTCTAACTTACCTTCAATATTTCTCTCTTTCTTTTTTTAAATCTTTCTCTCTTTCTTTTTTTAAATCTTTCTCTCTTTTTTTTTTAAATCTTTCTCTCTTTCTTTTTTAAATCTTTCTCTCTTTATTTTCTTTCTTTCTTTCAATGTTTCTTTCTTTCTTTCAATTTTCTTTCTTTCTTTAAATCTTTCTCTCTTTCTTTCTTTTTATTCTTTCTCTCTTTCTTTCTTTAAATCTTTCCTCTTTCTTTCTTTCTTTCTTTCAATGTTTCTTTCCTTTCTTTCAATGTTTCTTTCCTTTCTTTCAATGTTTCTTTCCTTTCTTTCAATGTTTCTTTTCTTTCTTTCAATGTTTCTTTTCTTTCTTTCAATGTTTCTTTTCTTTCTTTCAATGTTTCTTTTCTTTCTTTCAATGTTTCTTTTCTTTCTTTCAATGTTTCTTTTCTTTCTTTCAATGTTTCTTTTCTTTCTTTCAATGTTTCTTTTCTTTCTTTCATTCTTTCTTTCTTTTTCTTTCATTTTTCTTTCTTTCATTCTTTCTTTCTTTCGTCTTCTTTTTCTTTTTTCTTTCCATCTTTCTTTAAACCTTTTGTTTCGTGGTTTGCATGTTTGCTTGACCGTGTAGAGCGGCGCGGCGGTGGCCTTGGGTCACAGGCGCCAGCCCCGGCACTTCGTTGCTGCCGCTGCCCTATTCACCTGGGCTCTCCCCGCCGGCACCCTCCCCCCGCCCCACCGCCCGGCCGCCGCCGGCGCCGCCGCCGCTCCGTCGCCTTGTCTTGTTGCTTTTCTCTTGCTTGCGATGGCTTCGTTCCGCATGGCGGCGGCCGCCGGTATTTATTTATTTTGTTATGCTTTATTTGTTTTCATTTTGAACAACATAGTTCATGCTAACTTCTTTTCAGTCATTGCTGTCCCCGTCGGTTGCTTGCGATGTCCTTTCCATTTGTTACTTCTCTTTGCCCGTTTTCGGAAATCATCTTCTCATGTCTTTTACCTTTTCCGCAAATGAATTATCGATTTCAGTTTCTTGATAATAATCAACCATTTATTTATTTTTGTATTTATTTATTTATTTATTTATTTATTTATTTATTTATTTATTTATTTATTCACTTAAGCCACTTCCCAGATTTGCGGCATGTAAGAGAAACCTAAATAGCTGATCTCAGCTAAATTCTAAGACCTTTCATCGCATAATAAGGAAGTTCGGTACCAGATGGCGTTGGAGGGATAGGGGAGCTCCATATAGCACGGTCACTGTTACTTCTTAACGACCGAAACTAAATGGATATCACGAAGATCGCTCGTCGCAGGCCTACCGAATTGAGATCGCCAGATTGCGGTCAATACATTATTAAACAACTGCGTCAATGCGTTATTAAACAAAAATTTATGATGGCCCCCTCCAAAATCTGCTGGATTCACCCGTGTGCACTGATATATCGACGTAACCCCACGAAACAAGAAGTGCGAAAAGACACTCTTAAACCCCAGCCTCCGTAAGCAACAAACCAAACAAATGCGTTTAATGAAAAACATGGCGAATGAGCGCACCTATTCGTAGAAAGGGTGTTCCTTATTTCTAGGTCATATTACACACAAAAAAATGGATTTAACATCACACATCCGAAATCTCAGATAACTGACAAATTTCTGTCCAATGCCGTTCAAAAACTAGTATTATGAACATTGATTGTTTGATTATTCCAGGCGTGCACAACTGCTAATTTAATAGGTCCCTTAAAAGTAGTGCATGTTTTCCTCTGGAGTTGGCGGTGAATTTCCCCCCGCTGGATGGCGAGATCCGGCGCCGACTTACTCACCTGCTTGCGGGATTATCCTCAACCAGCTTGCCTCCCGACAGATCTCTCCATATGTGTGGTAGTGTAGTGAATGTGTGTGTATAAGTAACTCGATCGTTGACATGCAGTAAATCTACAACATGGGGCGGCGGGCTTTACTTCCCCTATGAAGGAAGACGTACGAAGGATTTTCAATCCACAGACTTGGGTGTAACCACCGGATACGCCGACCGTTCCACCGCCGGTGGTTGGCCGCTGTGTGCGTGGGTCGGCTGTGTGGGGAGGGTCGGGAGGAGACTTTCTCGCGGGGCTCCTCCGGGCGGCGTCATCGCCGTCGTGGGGAAAGCCCCGCGCGGACGGGCGTTTCTCCACCCAGGGCGCGCTGGCGAGCGCGCTCGGCTCGGCCGCCTCACAAGCTGTGACAAAAAAGAAATACGGCGTCTCGCCAAATACGCGCATAATGCTTCAGCCGCTGCTGCTGTCTGGAGGGGAATTCTAGCGGCCGGCTGCTCTGGTCGGGATCCCATAAAGTCCACGGGAATACGGGAGCAGCTCCCTAACAACGGACCGAATCTTTCCTATCCGCGACCCCTCAAATACACACCTTCATACACGTCACTATCGCGTGTGCGGGGAGACCGGTCGGGAGCTTAAGAGGTTGTCCCGGCTGCGGCGGTGCCCCGCTTCGGGTGGGAGATACCTGGTTAGGAAAACCCTGTAAGCCAGCTGGGAGGTCGGCGCCGGATCTCGCCGCCCAGCGGAGGAAGATCGCCGCCACCTCCCGCGATATAAATGCTCTACACTTACGGGACTAATGACCTTAGCAGTTGTCGCGCCCGGAATCCCTAATTCTTTTGAGAATCAGTTTTATCGATGCTCTTCTGCTTGCGTCACAACCTGCGATGACCTAAACCGTGATTGTTTTGTGCGACTACGTTTAATCGCGTGTGAAAGGACCTGTAGGAACTTTCGGCGAAAGTATCGTAGCTGTTTGGCATGTGATTGGTCGCCCACGGGTCGTTCCAGGCGCCACGAACCTCAACCGTGGTTATTTCGCCTGATGGCGTTTAATCGCATATGAAAAAGCTGGCCCGCGCGAAAGTAACAGCACGAAAGTACCGTAGTCAATTGGCATTATGATCGCTGGTGTCGAATCGTTGATACGGTAGGACATCGAAGTATTGATTACGCGGCTGATATGTATGAATTTTTGCAATCAGATGTCTGTGCGGACCATATGGGGACCGATCGAAAAATCCCAATCCTGAGGAAGAAGGATGGTCAAAACGACTCAACCACAGCCTTCGACGCGACGTTACCCGGACAGCCAAGATCATTTGTATCCATTTTGTGTTCCATGTTTGTACGTGATCAGGATTCCTTAAATTTTAACTAAATTCTGTAATTATTTAGATATCCATAAATTGAATATTCTTCAGTCGAAAGTTATGAATAATAAAAATGCCAGTTTTCGTTAATAAAAAGCCTTATTTCAGAATTATCAAATCATTTAATCCAAGTTTTGTTAATTGTCCTCGCTATTTTTGACTTTTTGTCAGATAAATATCAATTGCAAATTAATAAACTTTCAAATTAAATCCTCAACGCGTCAACTTCAATGGGTACTAATGGAGTTTTGAAAACATCGATGTTTAATATCATTTCGTCGTTGAGAAACATCGATGTTTTAATTCATTGTTTAAAACCTTTTTCCCCGATGTTTTAATTTTGAGCAGCGTTCTTTAGAAACATCGATGTTTTGTTGGTGACGTATCTCTACCCGACGCTGTCATTAACGCTGCGACCTGCTGCGCTGGGTGTCGCAACGTTCAATTACGACGCGGCGATGTCAGCTCCTTGGGAAACAGACGAAGGTGACCGAAGGCCGTTGTTAGCCTCCGCCCCGGCGCATGAGCAAGTTCTGTGGCCTGGAGTAGCAAAAATGCTGTTGAACAAAACCACACGAAATTATTTCCGAAATTGGAACACGCACACTGCTCAAGAAATAAATTCGTATAATGTTTCATAAAAAATCAATTAATTTTTTTTTTCTTATTGGGTCTTTTTTCCGGCTGCCGGTTGTCCATTTCGGCTATTCGCGTCAGATATCTACTATGTCACTCATGGGACACATGTTAACCTTCACACTAGACACACACTTGCGGTCTCCTCGGTCAGTGGTCAGCAGACTCAGAGGGCCGCCCGTGACGACAAACCTACATGAAAGACAAGGGACAAACAACCATGCCGCCTCTGACCGGGAGGTCCTAGGTTCGAGTCCCGACGGCGGCAGGATTTTCGATAGGTCAGATTGTCGACTTGTCAGATAGGTCGAATTCAGTCGCTGTCTGGAGGGGAATTCTAGCGGCCGGCTGCTCTGATCGGTAGTTTTCCGTGGTTTCTTCGATCAACACCAGGCGAATGCCGGAGCAGTACCCTAACAAACAGGCCACGGACCGTGCGCGATCTCTCCTTCCTCGTCCTTGTTCTATCCTCTCCCCTTACGCGCACACACACACTAACATGCACTACACTGCCGCATATTCCGTGAGAGCGGTCGTGAGCTTAGAGCTTGTCCCGGCTGGGGCGGTGCCCCGTTGGTGGGAGACTCCTGGATAGGATGAAACCCCACTAGCCGACGGTAGGTCGGCGCCGGATCTCGCTATTCAGCGGGGGAATATCGCCGCCATCTCCAGAGAAAAAACATGCACTACACTAACGGGACCAATGGCCAAAGCAGTTGACGCGCCCGGAAACATGGAAAAATCAATCAATCAATCAATCAACAAACAACCATACCCACAGCGGGTCTCGAACCCACGACCCTTCACACCTAGGCGCTGAGTCGGCACACGCCCATCCAGGGCGGCACAAGCATAAATTAAATATGACAAAAAATTCTGAATCCTGCAATAACGTGATATAGTGTACCCAAAGTACAACAGTTTTTTTAACGCACCAAGAATATCAAAAACAAGTCGCTGTTTCATAACGCCACACATGGATAGCGAAAGTTAATGGCGTGCGCCCTCTTCCTTGGAGCTTTGCTGTCGCATGAAGTCAGCTTGACGTAAACTGTGACGCACGGAGTGTAAGAATAGGTTAAATAACTCATTCAATTATTTATTTGCGTTTTCAGTCCAAATGGAAAGTGCTTCCGTGCTTTTGTATTTTCCCCGTTTCCCGAGTGTTTAACAAAACAGATACATCTCACATGGACGTATAGGGATGCGTAAGTTTGCCTCAATTTCTACGCGCCAGTTTTCGTTAAGATAAATTAATTAATTAATTCAGCTTGTCAATGTAAATCATAAAACCTCACTCCAATCTTCTAGAATGAATTGTTGAACGAAATTCACTTATACAATATTGGCTAATCAAACATTGAGCCCTCTTTGCCGCTCTTCTTAAATATCTTAAAAGAAACTGAAAAATGGAAAGAACCGACTTATTAAAATATTGGTCTTCTCACAAGTAAACATACATAATCCAGCTGTGACATGTGCTAACAGGCGCTACTTTCTTGAAAGAAAACTTGTTAATTATTCAAGTACAGTAAAACTTGCTCAATGCGGAAATATATCTTAATGTGAAAATAAATCGCAGACGTACTAAACATAAAATTCTTGAGCTTTACATTGCATAATGTAGACTCTTGTCTCATATGGAAAAAGTACTCGTTCCTTCATATTCCGCATGAGGCAAGTTTTACTATAGCATAAAATAGTCGATTTCAGTGCAAATTCGACCATTACATTCTTTGTAATGTAAATAGTGTGTCCTCTTGCTTGCTGGGACATTTCGTCCGTTAGAGTGTATTACGTGTTGTGAAACGAGGAGCGAGGGGGTTGAAGAAGGAGCTGGATTGGCCCGTAGCAGCGATGACGGTAGCAGCGGCTCCGCCGGAGATAGTTTTTTATATTAAAAAAATAATTTAAAAGTTAATTTCAGTGTATGAACCAGCCCTGGAGGCCTGCTAGCCTTTGTTTACATATTGTTCCGAAGTAACCGTCGTGAAATTTTCCACATGGAGTATTTAGGTATGTGGTAGATGCTTTCATTTATGGTTTAGAACAGTTTTATTGCTAAATGTTTTAATTGATTTTAAAAGGTGACATGTAAGGGACCTTCAGTGTAGAAGTTATAAGATGATGGAAGGTTGTATTGGATTGAATTGATGCCTTATACGTGGTGAGACTCAGGCCATGAGGCCTACTCTTGCGTCCGACCACGCAAATTTCGCAACGCTTCTTTCGGCAACTACGGAAGAAAGAAGGTATTACTTGGGCGACGAAACAGGCAATTTGAATATAGCTCAGGCTTCATTTGGGCTTGAGGATCCTTTACATGCAGTAAATCTACAACGTGGGACAACCGGGTTTACTTCCGCTCCGAACGAAGGCGTTCGAAGGCCTCGTCCTGAGTTGAACATTGTGTTCGAAGGGGAAGAGTGAGCGAGGCGATGGAGTGCGGCGTCGCAGTGAGAGACGCCGCTACCGACGCTGCTGCCGCCGACGTCGCCGCGGGCAGGGAGAGAACTTTCCACGAGAGACGCTCGTTATTTACCTCGCTGTCACTGCCCACGCCTTATGGCCACACCTGGCGAGTGTGAATGACTGTGATGGTGGGAGATTACGTAGAAGTTAGTAGGGGGCTCATGGGGCCTCATCTGTCCCTCGAGAAGCTAATTATGCATCCTGAAAGGTAGAGCTTTTACTCATTTTCTGTACTCGATAGTGAGTCTGGGAGAGGTGCCTCAGGGCGTCAATGATGTCACTGCAGTGCCTATGACCGGAAGGTCCTAGGATTGACTCACTCTTTGGTGGCAGGATTTTTGACACTAACAAGACAGCAAGGTCGATCTCGGTGCCTGTCTGGAGGAGAATTTTAATTTTTTCCCGTCAACACCGGGTGGATGGCGGAACAGTACCCTAACAAACGAGCCACGGACCGCGTGCGATCTTTTCTTGCAATTCCTTGTCCTATATTCACCAATTACTTCAATACACTATCATGCCTTACACTATCAGACATGCCGGGAGACCGTTAGGGGGCTAAGAGCTTGTCCAGGCTGGGGTAGTGCCCCGCTGGAGGGAGATACCTGTTTGGGGAAACCCCACTATCCGACAGATACGCAGGATCTCGCCATTAGCGGGGGGAAGATCATCGCCATCTCCCGAGGGAATGAATGTACTACATTTACGTGAGAAATGACCTGAGCAGTTGACGCGCCCGGAATGACTAACCAGTCACACAACCAATTGGTGACCGAGCAGCACCCAGTGTGGCAGTAACTGCATCCCCACCGATATGGCGTCCGTGCACGCCATATCGGCCAGCACTGTCGATCTGCGCATGCGCAAATGCACTAAAGGAACTGCGCATGCTCAGAGGATCGAGGGCGCACCCGCTGCCTAATGTTATCCGCCCCTACGAGGGCGGCGTGCGTGGGTGCCGCCCGCGGCCTTCACCCTCATTCGGAGGCGGATGCGCGGCCGGGGGAAGGCGAAGGCGAGCGGTTGGGGACGAAAGTGAACGCGGCGGCGGATAACGGGAGCCGCGAGTGGCCGCCGCGGCAGCGTGTCTGGCGCGCACGCCAGCGCGCGGGCGGTTTCACTTGTTCACGCTGCCCGTGCCGCCCCGCCCACGCTCCAAACCCGCCCCGCCCCGCCCACGCCCTACTCCCGCCCGTCCCCGTCCCGTCCCGTCCGCCCCGTCCCCCCCCCGCCCCCGTCCGCCCCCGTCTCGCCCCCGTCTCGCCCCCGTCTCGCCACACATCTTGACTGCCGTATAACCGCCGCCGTGCCTTGCCCTACCATCTACCTCGACCTCTCCTGCCCTACCCAGCGCCACCCCTCCCCGCCCTGTGCGACCCCACCCCCAAACACTCTGCCTTTTGTTTCTTTCCTGCTCACCCCCCCTGCCCACCTAAAAATACACACATCCATAGAATCCACATTAACAATCCCATATAGACGACCGTCTTCCCTAGAGTTCGTCACACATCACACCAATAATACTAATTAACTGCAATGTTTGAGTAGCTATCTTCCTAATTGATCAGTAGTGTTAAAACCCGGTGAAAAGATAAAGAAGGGTAGTGTACAATGAGATGCGAGTATCCAGTCGTCCGCTGAGCGTGCCTGGCCGGAGCCGCGCGTGGCTCCGCTCCGCTCAGCTCGGCGTCCGCTTCTTGCAGTGGTCCGCTGGCCCATATCGGCCGACCCACTTCCTTCCCCTTTGTTTCCTCGCGACGCCACTGCTTCCCTTCCCGACGCCGCGCCTCGCTGCGCCGCCGCCAACAGTGGGCCTTGCAGGCCGTGCTCACAGGCCATGCCCCACTCCCCCCAAGGCACAGAGTTTTCCTTCACCTTCCTTTGTTTGGCAAAATGGCATTCAAATATTTATGTTAGAGTTATGTGATTAAACAAGAATAGTGTATAGTATTGTGTATACAGCACATAAATAATATAATATATTTAATAACGATCTACGATGGCACACCTCCTCCAAATGATTGGCTCCATCCGCCTTTGGCTGAGGTGGCTCAGGGCATCTGTTGATGTCACTGCAGTGCCTCTGACGGGGAGGACCTTGGGTTCCACTCCCAAAGGTGTCAGAATTTTCAACACTACCTTCGTAGCTACGACGGATTCATGCCTGTCTGGGGGAGAATTCTAGCGGCTGGTTGCTCTGATTGGCAGTTTGCCATTATTTCTTCCATCAACACTAGACAAATGCCGGAGCAGTACTCTTAACAAACGGGCCACTGACCGCACGCGAACTTTCCTTTCTCTTCCGTGTCCTATCCTCACTCTTTACTTACACACTCTTACACTTGAATGCTTGGAGCTTAGTGCGTGTGTCGGCTGGGGCGGTGCCCGCTGGCGGGAGATACCTGGATCGGGGAAACCCACTAACCGACGGTGGTTCGGCGCCGGAGCTTCCAGTGGGGGAAGATCACCGCCAGCTCCCGAGGGGCCATGCACTACACTGACGGGACTAATGTCCTTAGCAGTTGACGCGCCTGGAATCTCTAATCAATCAACCAATCGGATTGCTGGGGCATCCGGGAACCATTGCTTTTGGGATCCAGTGTGCGCTGCCGCCGTGCCTCACGAGCGTGCACGTCGCCGCCGCCGCCGCCTCCCGGCTCACCGAGCGTGTTACTCGTTCCCGGTTACACGAGCTTCCCCGCGTGGCGTCTTTCCAACCCGCTGCCGCCACTCGGGTTTCGTCTGGTCGGAGCCTTTTGCCTTGGATGTGTGACGTTGGTTGTTTTCATGTTGGAGCTTCGTTAGGGCTGTTTCAGGAAACTATGCGTGTTTTTCGTTGAGGCGTTTGCGCCATGCTTTTTTAATTGTTGAGGCGTTTGCGCTGTGTTATTTTATTGAGACCTTTGCATCTTGTTTTTTTATTGTTAAGGCGTTTGCGTCATGTTTTTTTTTTCATAGCTAACGCGTTTGGGTTATGTTTTTCGTTGTTTAGGCATTTGCGTCGTGTTTTTCATTGTTGATGCGTTTTTGTCGTGTCTTCATTGATGAAGTGTTTGCATCGGCTTTTCTTTTGGTTGGTTTTTTTTTTATTGGTAATTTTCGTTGTTGAGCATTTATCGGTGTTTACGTGTTGTTGAGGGTTTCATGCCACGGCGATTTATCTTTTGCTATTTAGATAATTATTTTTTTGATTTATTGTAGGGTATTGTTGCGCGTGTTATTACCGAGGAGTTCGATGCTCGTGCTTTGTTGTTTAGGCGTTTGTAGATTGTTTTTGTTTTCGTTCGAATGTTTTGGCGCTGTATTGAAATTGAAATGTAATATTCTGGCCTCCGTATCCCTCGCTGCTGAATGTTAATGTTCGCTGTTTGCCGTTCGTGTTCGGTTGTTTGTCTGCCGTGCCGTCCTGTTGGAGCGCTTCACTCGCGATGGAGTTCGGCCGCCGAGTGCGTCGACGTATTTGTGTTTATGCTCGTGCGAGTTTCACTTCGGAGCGGAGCTGCTGTGCACGCGTGTCGTCTTCGCAGATGTCACGTCGTGGAGTTGCCCGTGCCGCCATCTTTGGACCGTGCAACGCAACACACACACACACACACACACACACACACACACACACACACACACAATGAACGTGTTTCTAGGTTCCTCTTTCGCAGTACTTTTTAATGTTTATTTTTATATATTTGTAATGTGTATAATTTTAAGAACATAATGTGTATTAACATCAGACATATTTGCGCAGTTAATATGTAAATTAATAATGAAAACTCAATAATAAATAAAATAAAAAACACATCGAACGTAGAATCTATTGCTTAGTGCACACGTATTGTAAGAATGTTCACAATTTCTGGTTTCCAGAAAAGCCAACTTGAAAGTTTGTGAAGGTGCAATTACTTACGGAGCAACATTGTTACCTTTTTGGGAAAATACATGATCCCTCTCGTGTAGAGATACAATCTGTGTACACTAAGCAGATACGAAAGATAGATCTCCAAAAATGATGGTATCTCAATAATAACCATGATTGGACATACATTGTACACTCACTAAAGCAACAATGTATAGTACCGTACTAGCGGGTGCTAGTATTCATACTAGCGAGTTATGACTACACAGACGTGGGTCCATACACTCTGCGGGTAAAGCTCAGCGAAAGGACATGCTGTTTTATGAAGAAGAAAGAAAAAGAACTCCATTTGCATTGATTGAGAATTGTCATTAGCAGCACAACAGCTCTTTCAGTTTTGGCTTCCTTTCTTTAAAAGTTGTCACGTGTTATTCGAACTTATGTCGTACATATATTCCAAAAAACATAATATTACAAAATGGAGTACTTTAATAGTTCACACGTTCTTCACTTTAAAAAATATATTTTTCCTCGGACCAGGGCCGGGGAGGAGGGGGGTCGTGACCTTCAGATCTCCCCTTGGAGTCCCCCTGTGCCCACACAGTCTCATGCATTACACAAACACTTGTCGCGTGTACATGCGAAATCTCGCGTCTGCTTGCAAACGCCTTTTTCCCCGGATCTCGAATTGCCTCGTGGGACAGCGAGCACTGTTGCCACAGAAGGCGATCGTTGCCACGGGGCTTGAGATGTTTTCTCCGTGATTTTGCTGGTCTTGGAGTGAGGGAAGTTATCTGCATGCTGGGTCTTGTGGGTCCAGAGCTCGACTCGAGAAGCAAATCGACTCTCATTTGCTTCTCGATTGCCGTATCCCTGATGGAACGTCGCCGACCAACAGTAGACAACTGATCGTTCGGATGGGTAAATTGTGGTGTCTTTGAAAATTGTTTGGCGCTATCGTAAGATGAGATGTTCAAATAATGTGTGCTGTACTCGCGTTGCAAAGCCTCAGTACCCTTGTCACAACAATCTGCTATGGATGAAATAATATCCGCACAACGTTTTTCCAACAATGCCTTGGAGAAATGCACGTAGAGTTGCAATGTTAGTTACATAATCGGCCATTAGTTTTTAAAGCAATGCCAACCACGGAAAAATCGAAGTCAAACTTGTTGCTGTCGCGACCAAGTCGGCGCTCTGGTTATGCAATAGCAGGAACACCACTTTGATCCAAAGCAATGACTGAAATCATACAATATAACAGCGTTTTGTTTATCTAACTGAAATACTTTCTCAACTTTTTCAGTTATTTTGTGTTCGTTTATTAACTTATTATACGTTGTCCTTTCTGAGACGGTCGAGGTGACTCGTGCGAACAAGATAAAAAACGTAGTTTCTCTGTAACTGCAAATGGTTTCAGTTTGACACCAAAGAATATATTTGGAATGTCATCAATGTTCGCTGCAAGCCTTTAACTGTTTATTGTGCCAAGGAGAGGGGGAGGTAGGCTATCGACCAAGAAAACTTGCGTGGATAATACGGACAGCGGAGATGGAGAAGTGAAAAGAGGAAACTGTACGCATCTTTAACAGTCGGAAATCACCTTATCCTTGATTTTGTACCAAGAATGCTCGAAATGTTGAAAAGTTGTGAAGTACTTATTTCAAATGAAATGTTGCAAAACACTTGTACATCATCAAATATTTCTACCTTCTCTGGATGAAGAGACTATGTACTGCGATTATTTTGAGGTAATGTTTACATTTACTCCGTGATTTAAAGAATTAATACATATAGTTTTAAATTGTTTACGTTAAATATTAATTAACTAATTAAATACATAGATACACCGGAATTCGAAACGCGGTCTAACTAGATTAACACAAAATATCAAGATTTGCTCCCACCCCCATGAATTCCATAATCAATGTAGTGGATAATGTATTATATTTCTTTTATTCATATTTTACATTTACATATCAACTTATTATGTGTTAACTACATGTAATGCTACCTCATAAAATGATTTAAAGACGAATACGGTGTGCATTACAATCTCATGAATGTGTATTATAAACGTATAGTCTATTATGTGGAGTGCCCCAAGATACGGCTTGATTGCGCGGGGCGGAAGATAATGGGCCGAAAGCAATCTCGCCATCATTTCATTCCGGCCGAGCCAGTCCGCGGGCCGGTGGCGTCCGTTTGCGTAGTTAACCACCAAAGATGGCGGTTGCGTAGGTGGAGTGCTCGGGATGAGGTACTACTCGAGGCGGTATCATAACCGCAATAGCGCTCACTTATTGCTCTACCACTCTCAAGAAAACCTTCCACTGCGCAGGCCCGAACGTGGCCTCTCCCTCCAAAGCTCCTGTCCCCGCCTGCCTGCGCTCTTTGTCACAACATAGCTCTCTCTCTCTCTCTCTCTCTCTCTCTCTCTCTCTCTCTCTCTCTCTCTGTCTCTCTCTCTTTCTCTCTGTCTCTCTCTCTTTCTCTCTGTCTCTCTCTGTCTCTCTCTCTCTCTTCGTCTCTGTCTCTCTCTCTCTCTCTCTGTCTCTCCTGTCTCTCTCTCGTGGGTCGCGCGGTAATTCAACACTGCGAGTTTGGTGATAACAAACTGATGATTGAGAAGCATCAGACGGATTACGTGTTTCTACAGTAGGGGTTGTCCAAATGATCAACAAAAAATAAGCCGTGCCTTGAAGAGGAGTTCGTCCTCCAGTCCCTGTTTGACGGTGGCTAGTGAGCAGTGACAGTGTGCTTTTCACAGTAGCTGCTGATATTCACAAGAACCCAATTATTACAAATAATTCAAAGTATATCCACTGAAAAACGATAAGTCGTTGATCAAATAATCATTGAACATGGCCACATTCCTCTCCGTCTTCCACCGTACCATCCAGATCTAAATCCAATAGCACTTGTTTGGGGATTTATAAAAGGGCGCGAGGCAGCAGAAACAATTGGTGCGTACGTAAAAGAAAAGGAAACGTTTTGCAGAGAAGCGTTGGCACAATACAGTGCTGAACAATGGAAGAAATCCTGCGAGCATGTGTAGGGAATAGAGGCGACATAATAATTCGGATAATGTGATGGACCAACAAACGATGTATTCATTTCTTTGGACACTCCTGGGAGTGCGAGTTCCTCTTTTGACGAAGGAGGCAGTGATGACGAGTGACGGTCAGCGCGATCGCTGCGTCTTGCAGTCGCCTCTCCTTGTCGCCTACGCACTTCCTTATCGTCGAGAGGGGAAATCTCAGATGCCATAGGGTGGAGGCAACCTCCGAGACTTCACCAAAGGTAAGCCTGTTTTACACGGTCATTTTTTTCATCATTTACCGTCGATACTGAGCAGACTGGATGTAATTTGTACGAAAAAATTATGCATGCTTCATTTTCTTCCAGCGCTTTTTTCCACGTTTGGTGGAAGTATTTTCATCACGATTACGTACAGACCAGGAGTGACCGTGTAAAACGGTGGAATCACGTTCTTCCAGTTTCGGTACGCATAGAACTTTTCCATCCAGTTTCTGTGGACAGAAAAATGATGAAAAAATGACCGTGTAAAACAGGCTGTACGTCCGCCGTGATGTTTTTTTCTGTGAGCGGTTCAGCTATAGTTGGCCTTGGCGATTTTGCCTTGCTGCGTACGGTGTGGGCGCAGAGAGTTGTCTATTGCTTTTACTTTCTCGCTACCGCTTACGTAGTAGGGAGAAAGTTGTGCAATGCTGCGAGAAAAAACGGCGAATTTTCGGTAGAAAAATCGTATTAAAGGATCCTGGTAACGAAAAAGTTGATAAATCCAGGTGCTCAATTTAGGTAAAAAACTAATACTTAGTGCAGCCAGAATCCATGTTTTGTGGGTCTTTGATACCAAAAAATCGCATGTCGGCAAAACATCTGTCCGCATGCACACAACGGTAGCGATCAAACCGTTCAGTCGATTTCACAAGTGGTGTTCCCCAATCGATCTGGCTGATGTCGCGGCGCCGTGAATTTGAAACCAGTTTTTTGTTGAGAGGGGGGGACTTTACATGAAGCCTCTGGGATAATTTCAAAGTTTTTTTTAAACAATGGCTCCATCGTTTTGATTAAATTTGGTTGTTTGATAATGTAAAGGACGATTAAAAAGTTACAGGTATCATATTTGTTAAAAAACTAATTACTCGAACATTTCAAAAATTCTTTTTTTTTTTTAGTGTGTTGCTACAACTACAATTATGAAGATAGTGACTTTTTCCCTTAATGAAATCTTTTCCGTAACGATAGATTTTGAAGGTTATGTACATTTTTTCTAAAATTTGGGTACTTTCCCCGTAATTTTGCGTGACATTTCGGGCTAGAAACTAGTTTTGGCGATGGAAATACATGGCGCAAAATTTAAATTTCAAGGAGTAACGGAAGATTTGAGTAGTGATGATAGAATATTGTGGAAAGAATTCGTGTTGGAAGTAAAGAGTTCGTACAACGTGTCTAGTAAGATTGGAAGAAAAAGATATGCCACTTTAATTTGTAAAAGACTTAAACGTTTCTGTTCTCATACTAAATATTAGATTAATAGTAGTAGTAGTAATAATAATAATAATAATAATAATAATAATAATAATAATAATAGTAATAGTAATAATAATAATGCCCCGTGGCGCAGGCGTTTGCGGCAGCCGTCGTCCTCGCCGAAAATGCAGCAGGTTCGAGTCTTGGGTAGGCATAGTCGTATTTGTGCTTGTCCCTTCACCCCTCATCATCATCATATTATCTCATCATTGACAATTCAAGGCGTAATAATTTTGTCGTACTGAGGGATACAATTGAAAAGTCGATGCTTAAAGCAAAGACCACCGTTGTCACAAATGGCCGATACGATGATGATGATAATAATAATAATAATAATAATAATAATAATAATAATAATAATAATAATAATAATACAGAGCCGTGGGCTTCCCCAGCGAGCGAGTGGGCGGCGGGCGGCGCGCCGCCGCCAATTGCGGGGCCAGTGCAGGGGCCAGAGGCGACGGCGGCGCACAGAATGCAGGGCCACGATGCCAATTGAGCGCATTGAGAGAACCGTCTCTATGAAGATCGGCCTCAATCATACTTGCAACTCTGCGTACAGTCGCTTCAGACGGTTTTTCTCGCTTCGCCAAACGAAAGCGCGCGACTGGCTTGGGACTGTCTTTTTTTTTCGTAATCATAGAGATGGTAGTAAAGTCATTAGAGACGACTGTGACGACGTTGAAGTCGTAGGTAGAGGCTTACAGTGAAGTCGCAGAACGCGGGAAGGGGAAAATTGAGGGCGGTTCAGGTGAGGGTGAAGTCGTAGTTGGAAGCTGAGAGCAAGGGTAGAGAATAGTTCAGGTGAGGGTGAAGTCGTAGGAGGAGGCTGAGAGTGAAGTAGAGGGAGTCTGGAAGACGGTGAAGTCGCAGAGGTGGTTCTAGTGAGGTTGAAGTCGTGGAAGGAGGCTGAGAGTGAAGTAGGGGGAGGCTGGCAGACGGTGAAGTGGTGGGAGGCCGTGGGGCGGCGGTGCGCAGCGCGCGCGGCGGGGGCCGCGAGGGTGAGGCATCCTGTCGTATAGCGGCGCGGCGCGGCGCGGCGCGGGGCCGCTGCACTTGGCCTAATGGGCTCAACGAGCCCCTCGGCGGAGCGGCCCGCTCAATCTTCCAATTGGCCGCCGCCCCTCCGCGCTGCCCGCCAGCCCTCATGGAGCGCCTGCCCTGCCCGCCCCTCCCCACCCCACCCCACCCCCCCGTCCGGTCCGGTCATGACCCACCCGCCACATCTACACTGCCCTGCCGTGTTCAGTCCTGTCCTATCTCTGCCCTTCCTTGTTGTATCCTGTCCTAAGTTGTGCTACCGTGCGTTGCTCTGTTGTATCCTTTTTTACCGTACCTAGTCCTGCCCTGCCCTGGTCTGCTCTGCCTCGCCTCGACCCGTACCTCCTCCACCCACCCACCCCCAGCTCCGTTCTGACCATTCGCACCTCCTCCAGAGCACGCCGTGCCCTGACTTACCCTGACTGCCCTGTCTTGTTCAGATTGGTGAGAACCGCAACCTGCAGCAGACGCACTGCCAACTTTCGCCCTGCCCCCCCTCTCCCACGGCAACTCGGGTCCTCGCTAACTCCGGCCTCCACTCAAGACTCAGTGCATCTCCCATCCACTCTGTGATAGCCGCAGGCCTCCACAATCTTCCTTTCATTAACCGTCCTCGATTCATTCTGTGCACTCTCATTCAACCGTCCACTCTTGGTTCCCAAACGTTAGGTGGATATGCGAACCATCTACCACCCACTACATTGCAAGCCCCAAGCCCCCCGGTTCCCTCTTAATTTTTTGTTTCCGGTTTTCCCAACCATCACAAATTGTCGCTGAATTTTCTCCATTTCTTTCAGATTGCTTCGATCATTCCGCTCCGTAATTATCCCTGATCCATATTGCCCAAATCAGTATACGTAGCATTAGTCTACTTCCATGCTCTGTGGTCGCATTGCTGTTCACATTGTATCCAACCTTCCGTGAACCAATGTTTATCTAATGTCACTGAACCATCTAGCCTCCCGTGCCGTAGGTGTCCCTGATATCACACTAAACTTCCTTTCCCCACTCACTTTAGCAATCAACCTCGAGCTAGTATTTACCCGTGCGTCATAATGCTGTTTTGTGACATTGGGCAAGTTAGTTGGTGTTCGAGATACCGCGAGGGCCCGAAAGAAAGACATTTTTCACTCGACGAAAAATAGCCTAACTAGTGCTACCACACTCGGCATTCTGTAGTGCGTGCGGCCGAGCAATTGTTTGCTTTTTGCGCATCTCGCGCAGTCGCTTCATTTCCAGCCGCCCCTGTCCAGTGCGTCCGTGGCCCTGCAGTCGAAAACTATTCTCTCGATAAATCTGTTTGTCCTTGTGCGTGTTTCACATCTTCACATTGCCGAAAATTGTGTGGGTGTTTTTTTGAATTTTATACCTCGAATTGTAAGAATACTGCTTTGACCTTTGGTAATAATTATTTATAGAAACGTTTTGGAGTGTATGACTGCTAATAATCAGTGAAGGTCGAAGCTGTTGAAGCCATCCGGGAGGAGTTGAATCTGATCTGTGATCCCTCTCTCCTCCGTCTTCCGAACACATCTGTTCCTCCTTCCATTCCCACCGGTCTCACCGCTCGTCCCACAACGCCCCCCCCCCCCCTTCTTCCCCATCCGCCCACTCGCCTCCCCCGGCCCGCCCCCCGACGCTGCCCGCCCCGTCCGGTCCTGCCCCCCCGCCCCCTCCCCACTGCCTGCCCGGCCGGTCCCGCCACGTCCCGCCCCTCCCACTTCGTCCCCCCCCCCCGCCCCGCCCCGCCTGCCCGCCCCAGTCGGCCCGCCCGGCCCGTCCCGAACCCTCCGGTCCAGCCCGCCCCGCCCCCTCCCGGCGAGTCCTGCTCCGCTCCGCCCCGCCTCGCCCCTGGCTCCGCCTCCGGCTGCCCGCCCGCCGCCCACTTGTCCGCCCGTGAATGCTAATCCCTTGCGGTGGGAGCAGGTGGCCGCAGCGCCGGGCAAGCGCTTGCGCCCGGGCAAAGAGCGCGCAAAAAGAGGCGAGAGTGGTCGGCGATTGTTTGGACGGGTTCTGAAAAGGGTTCAGCGTCTCCGCGGCATGCGATCTTCCGCCAGCCTCATGAGCTGATCGCGTCAACTCCTATGGGCGTTTGTTCCCTAAGTGAGGTGCGCACTGTATCGCGGGTGGTGGCGGTGTTCCACGCCAACGTGTTGGATCCGGGCTTTTGTCCCATTCAGGAATCTGCCCCTGCTGGCGGAAACTATAGCCTCCCGACATGTGTGGGAGTGTAGTGCCTCTAAGTGTTGGAGAAACTACGGAATACTATGCTGAAGATCCAATCTGCCGACCACGAGAATTCTCTCCCTAACAGCGGCCGAATTCGACCACACAGAGGAGCTGGTACGGCTCGAAATGCGAGTTTAGTGCGTGCAGTTAGAGACACAATCTTGGCAACAATGGGCCAACCTCTCGGATGGGAAGTAAAGCCGGCTGTCCCATGTAGTAGATTTACTACATGTTAAAGATCCTCAAGCCTAAATGAAGCCTCTGAGCAAAATTGAGTTCCACCTGTTTCGTCGCCCACGATAATACCTCCTTTGTCCGCTAGGTGGTGAAAGGAGCGTAGCGAAATTTGCGTGGTTAGACGGAAGAGCGGGCCTGATGGCCCGAGTCTCGCCACATAAAAATAAGGCATTAACTAACTAACTAACCTCTCTAATCCATTGTTGGCCAACCGTGTGGTTCATGCCATTTCGTTAATCTTACCCTTTCATCCCTTCCGTCTCAATTTACCCGTTTGAAATATTTTTCCATTGATAATACAGCGTGCTCCAATGGGAAAATTTGTTATGCCGCCAACCCCAACAGAAACTTTATTGAACCAGTGAAAGACAAGTTCCTTTTGAGTACACATGCAAAATTTATATTTTTTCCTTTATTTTTTTTAATTACAAAAGTATTTCGTGTTATTTAAACTTATTTCATCTTCGATTACGTTGGATAGATAAATGTCTAGGACTGGAGTAATCAGACTTCATTCGCTCGCGAGATCTTCGGGGTATACATTTGCTTACTAGTAAATAAAATATTTTTCTCTACTGTACCATAAGTTACTTTTATAAATTAGTTACAGAATGCATCCCTGAGGCGAGAAATGCGAAATGGGTCGATTAAATTGTAGATATTCGTGCGACATATGTTCCCAATATTTCACTCAGACATTCGCAATTTTCTTGGGCGCGGATATGCTCCAAGAATTCGCCATTGAATGAATCGTCGCTTACTCAAAGTCTCCTTAATGACCGCCACCTCATTGACAGCTGTTGTTTTGTTACTGCTGCCTCAGCCTTGAAGCTTAATTTAGCATTACGAATTCGGGAGACCGAATGTTTTTGAATTGTATGTAATGTCAGAAATGTAGCAATTGAACGGTTAAAATATGAGGTTATCAAGTTATTGGCGACAGTGGGAGACCGCGGTATTTCTAAACTGTCTATGACCCATCCCATGGTCGTGGATGCGCTCCAAGAATTCGCTGTTGAATGAACCGTCGCCTACCCAAAGCATCCTTAATGACCGTCATCCCACCGACAACTGTTGTTACTGCTGCCTCAGCCTTGAAGCTGAAATTAGTACAATTTGAGATACCGAATGTTTCGACGAATTAGAGAGTATTTAATTATATGTAATCACATATAAAAACTGAGAAATTGAACGATTAAAATAGGAGATATCAGAGTCCGCTAAATGCCTTAACTCCCGTATGACTCGTTCCATGGTCGCGGACACGCTCCAAGAATTCGCCATCGGATGAATCGTCGCCTGGCCAAAGCCTCCTGAATGACAGCTTAGTCGCAGCTGCTGCTGCTGTGGCGGCTGCTCCGGCAGCCGAGGCTGGCTGGCTGCGTCGGCCTCTACGTTGCGGCTGCCACCGCCGTCGCCTCTGGAATTGTTAAATGTTTATTCATTGCCTTTCGACAGCGTTGCCGTCTCTCACTCTCGCGCGCGCGGGAGCGCCGCTGCGCGGCGTTGCCACATCAGTCGTCGTGGTGTCGTCTCTCCTGGCGGAGGCACGTTGTTCCAGCCGAGCGCATCCTGCGCGGAGACGCCGCCGCTGCGGAGCACGAGACAAGAGGTGTACTGGCGGGAGACGCTGCGGGCGATGCTGCCGCCGCCGCCGCCGCCACCGTCGTTTTCTTGGCAGTCGAGAGGAATCTTAATAAACAAGAGGTTGTGGCACATACTTTCTCCTGCGACGAGGACGCGCGCTGGAGGAGAAACTCCTGAATGTTTTTGTTCAAATGGGCAGGCTGAATATGCGTCTTTCGTGAGGTTTCTAGCGTGCTCGCCCTACTAAATGGGTATGCTGTGGTCTGATTAGAATACGTATGCTATATTGGTACAGTGTGTGTGTGTGTGTGTGTGTGTGTGTGTGTGTGTGTGTGTGTGTGTGTGTGTGTGTGTGTTTCAAAATAATCTATCGCTTCGACGTTCAGGCGTCGACTTCATGCCGATGTAGTATATGCCTTGGGAATGCCAGTCCGAGAGTCTTTTCGAAACAAGCTTACTCCTGCCAACCAGTGTATTAAAGATTTAAATGTCATTGGATTAAAAAAAAAAGTATTATACTAAGTGTCTAGAATGTGTTTTTTTCTCAAAACATAGTGGAACTTTTGTCAAATTAAAAATGTCGAATGTTATTCATTATGGCTCCGCACGTGAAGGAATGAACTCGCCAGAGGACGAAAACAGAACAGGGACTGTTTAGTGAAAACCATAACGTTTTCCTGTACGTTAATTTTGGCTGAGATGACAAAACACATGTCCAAGTAGGGTACGAAGTTCGGGCATTCCGTCACCCGATTACCGGAAAACAACATCCAGTCCGTGAAACATTTAATTCCCAACTAATTCTATGCCAAAAACGCGTACTCACTTCCCAACCCACGCTATGCCAGAATTCTTTGATTTCCAATCCCGGGGCGAACGCAGTGGAGTATTTCATGAAGTGGGCGCCAACTTTGTATCGGGGAGTTTAAGAGCAACCTAGTGTAAGCCGTCGACTGCCAGTTTGAACATCTGCGCTCTTTCTAATTCATTATCGAAGTGGAAGCGATGGCGGAGCCTGCGGATTGAGCAGGCGACTGGTAACGTACGCTAATCCATCACTCGGCCCTGCTCATTCGTATTTGTTCCCAACTCTTAAGATTTGATTTGATTTCTTCGTGTTTCTGGGCACGTCAACTGCTTTGGTCATTAGTCCCGTTAGTGGCTAATTTAGGGATCCAGCATAGGGCAAGGGCAAGGAAGAAGAAGGACAGATCGCGCGCGGTCCGTGGCCCGCTTGGTAGGGTACTGCTCCGGCATTCGCCTGGTGTTGATCCGAGAAACAACGGAAAATTACCGATCAGAGCAGCCGGCCGCTAGAATTCTCCTCCAGACAGCGACTGAATTCGACCTAGCTCAAAAACTAGTGTAAATATCCTGCCGCCATCAGAACTCGAACCTAGGACCTCCCGGTCAGAGGCGCAGCAGTGACATCAGTTGATGCACTGAGCAATCGCTCCCGGTCCCAACTCGAACTATATGTTCCCATTATGCAACATGAAGTAAGAAGCATTAATCTGTGTACATAATGATCTATTTATTAATAGATCTCTAATACCATTAATTAATTAATTAATTAATTAATGGTATTAGTTATATTTATTTATATAATTATAAACATACACGTCAGATCAGTGGTTCCTGTGCAATTCTTGCAGAACAATGCGAATCGAGAGGATGTAGCATTATGATAATTTACCGCATTCTGTCGCCACATTTCAGAACTTCTTCAATTTCGACCTCAAAGTTAGTGACAAACGTCTTTCTCGACTTCATTCGCTATTAATCTCGATATTCCTATAGCATGCGGTACGCTTCGCTGTACTTATTCTTCTTACAGTGTTTTTTCTGTGTTACTTTCCCTGCTTCTCGGCTTTCTTGGATTCCTCGGGAGCAGACAAGGCGAGCGCGAGACACGGGGCGTATCAATCCCAAAGGCGGCACCGAGAGGTGGCTCAGTGCATCAACTGATGCCCCTGCACTGCCTCTGACTGAGTTCGAGTCCCGACTGTGGCAAGATTGTCGACACTAGCTTATCAGCTAGGTCGAGTTCTGTCGCTGTCTGGAGGAGAATTCTAGAGGCCTGCTGCTCTGATCAGTAGTTTTCCTTGGTTTCTCCGATCAACACCAGGCGAATTCCGGTGCAATTCCCTTATAAACGGTCCGCGCGCGATGTTTCCTTCCTCTTCCTTGCCCTATCCACACCCCTTGCACTTACAAGCACTACACTACCACACATGCCGGGAGGGAGGTCGGGAGCATAAGTGCTGGTCCCGGTTGGGGCGGTGCCCCGCTGGTGGGAGGTACCTGTTTGGGAAAACCTCGCCGACAGGTAGGTCTTCGCCGGCTCTTGCCCATCCAGCGGGGGAAGATCACCGCCACCTCCCGATGAAAGAACACGCACTACACTTACGGGACTAACGGCGTCGGTAGTTGACGTGCCCGGAATTACTAACAACCGCCATCCGAAGGCGGTTCCCCGCGCCAGAAAGGGCAGGAACGTGCTGATAAGCGCCGACTGCTGCAGCCGTATCTGCGGCTTTCCGAGAGTTGCCCCTGTTGGTAGACGTGCCTCTTTGCGCCGCGTGCGTCGACACGACCACCGAGGTCTCTCACGTTCTTCCGAAGATGACGTCACAGGGGAAGGAAATGGATCAAAATACGTTGTCACGGACTCTCCAATTCCCACTACAAGGGGCATTTCGGAAACTTCCAGTTTCTATATTGAAATATCAGAAATCGAAATTCGGAATCTCTCGATTCGAAAAATCAAGTCTCGTGTTGACAATAGATATAGTATTCCGCAATCAGGACAGTAATAAAAAAAATTACTTTTTTTTTTTGTATTTTTCGTACTTCTCAATAGGTCAGTCGTAAGCTGAAATACATGAATCGTAGAGGTAATGAGCCGTTGAAGTTCGAATAGGAGACTACCATGGTTTAACTAACGAGATTTCGAAGGAAGTTAAATAAAACAATTGCTTACTCATTTTGTTGGACATTATTCAATTTTTAAAATAGTTTTATTAAATACCACTTTTTCATTGAATGTTTTTAGAAAAATTCTGTCGGCGCCGCAGAACTGCCACGTCGCCAACAAAACATCGATAATAAAACATGGACGTTAAATATTGTTATTGCATCCCTGTTCACAACTAGAGAAGTTACGGTAAACGTTCAAACCCTCTCGTGCTATTACTAACGAATAGGGCCCGGATTTTAAGGACAAGGCATATATTTTTTCTGAACCTTTGGGTGAATTTTAAAATTGGAATGATTGTAGGCGTTGTCATTGTCAACAATATATGAATTTTAAAACAATTTATGCACGAATCCAGGTATTGTCGATCAGGAACACGCATTTTTATTGCGCATGTAAAGTCATATTTACAGAGTTTTTAGTGAAAGGTTATATGTGGGCCAAATTCTGCCATATATTTGTCATATTTTTAAGGACACAAGAATAAAATGCTTGAAAATGTGTCTCGCATGACAATGTATCAGGTGATATTGTCACAAATAAACTCAAAAATTATACTACAAAGGATTATTTTAAACAAAAGTATGTA
>CAXIVR010000013.1:25357965-25410465 GCA_964035755.1 Teleogryllus oceanicus
AGGTTGATTAGAATCTGAACCTTCGTATAACGAATGTGATGGTAATAAAGATGCTCAGAATTGGAGTGTTTCGCGTTACCGAACATCACTGAAATGGGGAATCAGAATCTATTAGAAATATAGAAATATAATATAGAAATTAGAGATATCCATACTAGTGATTTTTTGATATTCCAGTGTTATGTATACTATTAAAAAAATTCTTCAATATATGTAAGTTCCGAGTTTTTCATTCAACATATTGAATTAAAAAAAATAGAAAGTCCAAGGAAGTTCTTAATGTGCTTGGAATAAAATATCTCTTCGTTGTCAGCAGTCAGTTCTCGTAACCCCCACTGCAGCGCCTCTGGCCGGGAGGTCCTAGGTTCGAGTCCTGACGGCGGCAGGATTTTCTACACTGGCTTTTCAGCTAGGTCGAATTCAGTTGCTGCCTGGAGGAGAATTCTAGCGGCCGGCTGCTCTGATCGGTAGTTTTCCGTGGTTTCTCCGATCAACACCAGGCGAATGCCGGAGTAGTACCCTACCAATTGGGCCACGGACCGCGCGCGATCTATCTTTCCCCTTCCTTGTCCTATCCTCTCCCCTTACACACACACTTACACTAACATGCACTACATTACCACGTATTCTGGGAGGCTGGGGCGGTGCCCCGCTGGTGGGAGAGTCTTGGTTAGGGGGAAACCCCACTAGCCGACGGTAGGTCGGCGCCGGATCTCGCTATCCAGCGGGGGAATATCACTGCCATGTCGCGAGAAAAAACATGCACTACACTAACGGGACTAATGACCAAAGCAGTTGACGCGCCCGGAAACATGAAAAATCAATCAATCAATCAATCAATCTCGTAACCCTCCGAGCCGAAGCTGCGAAGAAAATATGTTGTAGAAGTGGTGCGTGCGTGCGTGCGTTTCTTCTGGCAGAGCGCGCGTTTACCGTGCGCGGGGCGCGTACGCGTTGTTATCGTGTTGCGGTGGCGCGGAGATAGTGGCCGCGCTCCGCGGAGACGTAGACGCGGGGCCGTGAAGGCACCTCACACAGGGCATGGGGATCGGCCGCGTCGGGTTCTATAAAACCTGGTTAGGACATGTTCTCTCTCTCTCTCTCTCTCTCTGTCTCTCTCTCTCTGTCTGTCTGTCTGTCTCTCTCTCTGTCTGTCTGTCTCTCTCTCTGTCTGTCTGTCTGTCTCTCTCTCTCTCTGTCTGTCTGTCTCTCTCTCTGTCTGTCTGTCTCTCTGTCTGTCTGTCTCTCTCTCTCTTTCTCTCTAATATGTATGTGTGTGTGTGTGTGTATATATATATATATATATATATATATATATATATATATATGAGATTAGCCTCGAATGTAAATAATGTAACAATGTTATGTGTATTGTGTTGTTTTCTGAAACCATTACGTGTAAAGTCTTGAAGAAGAACAGTGAATAAAAATAAATTTAAAAAAAGTGGCCATCCCCGCTGTGCTTTGAGTGAATAGGCGGAGAGTGGAATCGACAGCAACGTAGATTTTATGCGCATGCGGAGTTAGCCAGTGTTCAGGCACGGGCCCGAACGGCCGGGCCCAGGGCCTTCAATAGTTCAGGGACAGTTCTTACAAAATATTTAATACTTAAAAAAAAGTTATGTATGATTAAAGTATACACAAAAAAGAGGCTTAAGCAAGTGATATGTCGCGTATCATTGGATAAAATTAGAGTATGGAATGTTGCTGATTGATGCGAGAATGTCACTCAGTATGAGTTCAGTTTTTTATAACAAAACTTGTCTTTAAATTGGGGGGGGGGGAGAGGATGAAAGTAAGAACTCTGGGATCTTTAAATTAACGAAGGCCCGAGGGCCGCCAAAGCTGTTAAAACGGCTCTGGTTACTGGATATTTTTATGCATTCCGAGTCAGTTTTGAATTACTGTTAGATAAAATATGTGTAATCTACTTGTCTGTGTTTCTCAGAACTTTTCTGCAAGATGTTAATCTGACTTTAAAGGTGAAAAAAGTTATTTGCAGTTTTGTGTGCAGAGCTTTTTTTGTCGACAATATTTTTTTTTGGAAGACATAAGCTACTTCCACGACTGTAATACCCTATACAATCGTTTGTTTTACCGTATGTGCAACAGTGCAAAGTAATGTTTTTCTGCTTATTCGAAACTAATTTCATTTCCAATAGCTATACTCAGGCCATCAGAGCTGCTATCGAATTTGAAATTCGTTGGAGACAAGTGATTACGTTTATATATTTGTTTTTATACAAATTTATTTGTATTCGTTTTTGCGAAGACCAACATCTGTTACGTAAGTATTGTGACGGGGATTTCTCGTAAATTCTCCAGCACCCAGCAAATGGTGGTTACAATCCAGTTTTCATCGGATCTGGTCGATAGTAGATGTGTGGAAATTTAAATCACTGTTGGAACGAGGCTCATGATTGTTTATCGCTTCGGATGACCGCAAGTAGAGTAGAACTGAAGAATGTGTGGGGAACTTCTTTTATGGTCCCACAGCGATATCGTAATGTGAATGCTGTCATCGAAGATAAAGCTGACAGTACAAAGAATAATTATGAAAATGTAGTTATCAGCTCTGTGTACAAGTAACTACGAAACTACGCTGATTTATTGTGTGCTGATCTCGTTAGTATAATTTTGCCTACGAAATACAAGCAGGGATGTCATGTCAGACAATTTGTGTTCTGTGCGTGTCAGTAAAGTACTTCCTTCTAATTAACTAGGCAGTGACGGGGAAAATGTGTTTAGTGTATTGTTTGTTACTGGTTTTTAGTACATATCCTTTTATGTCAACGAAAAGCCTGGAGCTAGTAAGTGTTTCAACCAGAAAAAATTCAATAGTGTCCATATGATGTGACCAGTGTATTTTTTCGTCCCAATTATATATATTCCAGGGAATATTTATTTATCAGTTTCCATCGTTTAACACTACATCTTGCACCACATGACACGATTTTTATTTGGTTTGAATGAGAAACTTGGTTATTTGTAAGTTTCATTTATTGAGTAATTTGTGTGTTAGTATAGTTATTACATCATATCACAGCAGCACGGTTTCCCAGAACTGTGAAAGTATAATATTCATCCAAATATAGTTTATAAACGTAGTGTCAAATTATCACATCAGTTTTAATAGAATTTGGGAAGAGGAGTATGTTTTCTCTTACACCTGACTAAGAGTTTAATTCGAAAAAGGACAATATAAAATTTGCGTTGTTTGTTTGTTGTAATTCGTTTAGTAATTAACCTACATCTTTAAGTTAAGTAATTAGCGTACAACTTTTTCATCGGCATCTGTGAACTCTTCAGAACGCAGCCCTGATTTTACGCCATTAATATCAACCACATTGGAGACGTCAGGCGTCGCGAGAGACACTGGTTGAGCGTGTAGATGATGTAAGCAATATTTGATGTTAAGTCATGCACAGTTACGCCCAGCCGGGGGGCATATGATTGCAAAATCGGTTACACAGTGTTGTTATTTTTAGCATTTCTTCATCACAAGCTAATGTTCTTGTAAACTTACGCAGTCAAAAAACGAAACAGATTGGAAAGCGTTTTAGGAAATCAATATTATTTTATATTTTCATTTGAGGAATCCCAGATTACGGAAAGAATCCGGTCTTCAAACTTCCGAATTTGGCTGCATGTTATTTCTAAATGACACAGTTTTTGAGGGTTTTTCATTTCATGTACACTGATTGCGAAATAAACGGAGTCAAATTTCCATTCGCAAAATGTTTTTCTACAATACGTCTACGAAAGTAAATAATAATAATAATAATAATAATAATATAATAATAATAATATAATAATAATAATAATAATATAATAATAATAATATAATAATAATAATGCCCATAAAAGCTTTCTGAAGCATACAAAAATATCAACACCTTACTTTTAGGAATAAGTTTAAACGTGAAGAGGATGTAAAGGGCAAAATGACGACCAAGTGAATCTTTATCCGAGCATAATTTTCTTATTTCAACCCTAAGGGCTGCAGATAATTTTGATTTTACGTAGTTCGTGGTTCGTAGTTCTTTCGTTTTCTATTATTATTATTATTATTATTATTATTATTATTATTATTATTATTATTATTATTATTCACGATTATTCCCATTTAAAGAGAGCGTTTGAACTTGAATTCCTTTATATTATTATTATTATTATTATTATTATTATTATTATTATTATTATTATCATTATCATTATCATGCGTCCTCCATGTAAAAACATGATTGTGGCGTGTTCCCTGCAGTGGATCCGGTCCAGCCGTGTGCTTCGCTCTCGTTGTGTGCCGTGGGCGCCCGACGGGGCAGGGGGGCGGCCGCCCCGCGCCGCGCCACGCCTCCAAGGGCGCCCCGCCCCCGCCCCGCCGCCCAGGCTAGTAGGAAGCGCGCCGCGCCGTTGTCGGGGCTGGCTGGCTGCTGGCTGGTCGCCGCCGGGCGGAACTGAGCCGAGGACGGTCAGGCACCGCCGCCCAACAGGCAACAACTGCCTGCCGCCTTCGGTCCGGGACGCCGCGCCGTTGCGCCTTTTAAGATATCACGTAAGGAGACGGCTGACGAACCAGGGGCGAGGGGCAATTGACGAGGAGCTAGGGGCGAGTGACGAGAGGCGGTGAACTGGTGACGTGTGGTATCGGGCGAGGTGCAAATGAGTGGCGAGGGGTAAGAGTCGAGAGGCTGGAGGGGGAAGGCGAGATAAAAAAAAAATCTTTGTATGGTTATGGCCTATATGGTTAACTCGGAATGCTTTCTGATCAGCAGCTGCGCTGCACTTCCTGCACTTTCTCGCAGCGTGCGATGTGTCATTCTGCCACGACAGTGTTGCCCACGCCAGACGTTTAGGCCTCACAGCGATGGGACCATCACTTCCGCTAGGGCTAGGGTATGTTCAGCTGTGCTGTATGTGTGACAGGACGCATAGTCTGTTTTCGGTAAGAACTCATCCTCAATTCAATTTATTCCTTATTTTACGTGACGAAATTCAGGCAGTCAGGTTTGCACTTCCGTCGCACCACACAAATTTCACTACGCTCATTTCACCATCTAGCGGAGAAAGAAGGTATCACTCGGGCGATGAAACAGGCGATTTACGTTTTGCTCCAAGCCGGCTGTCCCATGTTGTAGATTATGTCTGTATGGTTCGTATTTCATAATATTGTTTCTTTCCTTTTGTGAGTAGAGAAGCTGTGTGTATTTGGATACTCGAATATCGTTTGAAAATTCGACATCGTGTTGCTCTTTCATATCTAATGGGTGTAGATAAAGAAGTTCCAGTAAACAAGTGATAAACGACTTCAGTTGATGGATAGCTAATCTGCCGAGCGATAAGGCTATATACATTTTGGACCCATTGATTGTTATCTCTAGATCGAAAGTGAGCGGTAAGAGATTGATTTACGTTAGTAGTGCATTCACCTGAGCCTTACGATCATTCGTAAGGCAGGTGATAGTAGGGTGATGCATCTTGAATAAGATTCTCAGAACTTTGTTGTTTCATGTTCAATTCGCAGAATACATTGCTGCAGCATCGCAATTCAAATAAAAACGCAAACGTGGGTATTTTCTTGAGTTGTGAGAACGTAAGATTCTTTTCTATTTTTTCATCACTTTTTGAGGGAAATAAAGCAAAACGTGATGCTTCTGAAACACTACTCTCTCAAACATTGTAGAAATAATTATTTGCTATCAAAATTTGACGAATTTATTTGTGGAATGAGATTTTTATTTCTATCTCCTTTTTTCCTGCATTTCCCTCGTTCTCTGATGTTGCTTTTCCATCAATTCTTCCATCTCCCCATCTCTCACTCTCTCTCACTCTCACTCTCTCCCACTCTCTTTCTCTCTCTCTTTCACACTCTCACGCGCGCATGCGCGCGCGCGCGCGCACACACACACACACACACACACGCACGCACACACACACACGCGCGCGCGCACGCATGTTACAACTCATTTCTTGTCAATATTTCATTTGTCGAAAAATGCAAGTGTCAAGACGATAGTTTATTTTTTTTATTGTATTATAAAAACGTGCAGCGACGTGTAGCTAATATACGAGTATTACGTGTAATACAGCGAGTTTTCCTTATTCCCTTTTGCTGTTCTTCTTGTTGTTCTTTTTTTATTGCTCGTCTACTTTTCGTCATAATTTCCCCTTTCTTTTCTTTTTTTGTATTCCCCTTTCCGCTTCTCGCCTGTCGTGTGGCTGGTGCGCGGGGCCTTGGGCGCCGATTGGAGCCGGCTGCGGCGGCGTGGGCCGAGTGACCGAGCGATCGCCGCGCGGATCACGGTTCGACTCCCCTTCGCGGCCGCCGAGGGAAAGCGTAAAAACGGCGACCCTGACCGCCGCGCCCGTTGCTCCGCCCCGCCGCGCCCGCCCGCCCGCGCACCAAAGGACGCGGCGAAAAACAGACAGAAAAGGCGGCGAGGGACCAGTGCAAAGCTTGGCAAGGGCTTAGGACAGGATATTAATTTTTTTCTGTTGGTATTGAAGAAATACAAATTTTGGTCTTTGATTTTTAAACACTGAACATTTTTCATATTAATATTTATTTCATAACACACAGCGCAATTTTTCGGAAATCATTTGTTTCCATCATCAGGCATAATTGAAATAAATGAATCTATTATTTAAACAATGGTCAGTTATAAACAGAAGAATATGTTCATGTACACAAGTCACACTAAACCGCATCTTGGTAATAATCTGTCTTCAAAAATCAAAGACCAAACATAGTACATGGGTTTTAAAACTTTTTCGGCCACCTCTCCCTTGACCTAATGAAACTTCTCTCGGCTCCCCTGTTAACCATACGTTTCATATACAAGAGTTTATATAGGCCTACTAAAGCTCAACACAAATGAGCCAGTGATATAGTAGGCTATTGGTAAAGCACTTGCCAGGTTCAATTAATCCATAATTAATTAGTAAAATCAATCTTATACATTACAAATATCATACAGTATCACAGTACGAAATACATAACTGGTACAAAATTATTTTGTAGACAAAAATGACACAGGGATTATAGGAAATCAAATATAAAGATAATTTTTAATAAATCACCGTGACGCCCCTACCTGAGGGCCACAACGCACAGTTTGAAAATCACTGGCTCAGTAGAACAAGGGGCTAACCACTCTGACATAGTTCAGAAATAATGAGGGTTTTACCTGAACACCCCTCGTATAACTCAATACCTATTTGAACTCTTAAATACAGTACACTTGCATAGAAGTCCATATTGGATTTAAATAATATATTACACTAAAGGAAAAGCATTGTGAAATTATTGTAATGCTAATAATAATTAATTTTTTTTAAAAGTGGGATAGCCCCTTGTTGTACTGAGCTCTTCAATTTTGGGCCGGAGCAATACTGAATCGTAGCCCTCCCCCCCCCTCTCCGAAAAATTAAAAATGTGAAAGTTGTCTCAAGAAACTGAATGTTATTTTCTTCCAACAAATAAAAAAATTAAAGTTGTTTTTAGTTAGAAAAAGTTTCGGGAAATACATTTTAAATAATAGTTTTAAATGAAAGTATGTGATCAAATTATACAATTTCCGTGGTGGGCTTAAAAGCTAAAAAAATTGCGTTTAGTTAATGTTTAATAAAATCAATCGGTCTGCATGAAATAAAATATGAAATTCAGAAGAACCTATTTTAATGTTTGCGTCTTTTGATTCATTTCATTGAGTCCAACCCAATAAGTAAGGACTATAACAGATGTTTAAGGTAAAAAATTAATTGAAAATTTTGTGCGAAATCAGGCTACTGCACCGTGACTTATATAATTACGATAACGATTTTCTCGAGTCCTAATTGCTTTAATTTTTTACTCATTTTTTCCCCATCATCGGACCCCTTGAATTGGCAAAAGGCCGGCCTGCCCACGGATGGAAGAGGCTCACAAAAATTGGATTCAAATTCCTTGTAATAATTAATGTAATAAAGTAATCTAGTGAGTAAAGAAATCCGAAATTTGAAAATTCGAAATATTTGTTCATAATATTGAGCACTGAACCAAACCTGTAGACGTAAATTTATTAACACAAGTCTATGCTTGAATAATACACGCCATGATTCTGCATTCTTATGTGTCTCTTGCTGCTTTGTAGCTGTCTTGTGTGCGACAGAATCGTTTCATTTCTTAGTGTTGGGTACCATTAGCGTTGGTGCACCTGTTGAGTGATCCGACCATAGAGGCTGGTATTACTGTGAATGGTCGTAGTGGCTTGATTCATTTGGCTTTTAACCTTCCGTGACTTGCTTCTTGTAACCCTTGTACGTTTCGTCTGGTAGTGTGCTGTCTCAATGCCTTAGTAATTACTCTTTTAACACATCGAGGCAGCACGTCGTTATGTAATGGAAACGGTGCGCCTTGCACACAATACACGTGATTGAAGACGTTATGAGAGCAATAAAAATTTATAATCCTGTGCAATATGGAAGTCATAACACCCCCGAAGGTATTCGGTGTGTATCAAGTTAGAACATGCAAGGAGAATGATGTAGATTGCCCTATGATCCTATCGTGTGTTCGTAAAAGTGAAATTATGTACCTACACTGTATTGAAGTTAACAGGTTGTTAAAGTTGTTTTACGATGTTTGAAGTTAAGGAAGTGTTGCATAATTGGCGTATCGTTTGCTGCTTGCGATTGAAAACACTTTCACATGCTTCGGAATTTGGGATTCTTCCACATATTTTGTCTTCATCAACGGACACTGCTGCGTTATCCTGGCGCCATAACAAGAACTTTAATGAGATTCTGCTTACTTACGGACACGTTCTAGCCGTTTTATGATATAAGGAACATTTGTAGAACTGGGACATTACAAATTGATTTAAACTGTTGATTCGGAGGAAGAATTTTCCTTCGCTAGTTGTAAGAATTCGCTAAGACCGTTATTTGATGTAACGATCTATTTGCTTCACTTTGGCCGGCTGAACAGACTGGATGGCTACACTTGAAAAACAGATTCCTTATTTTACTTTCGAAAACGGTGCTTTGCAAGAGATGTTTTCATTCCCATTGAATAATTATGTAACCTGGAACTAGTCGAAATTAGCATTTGTTCTAAACGTATCACTTCCAAAACTTACGGCGTACACGCAATCAACAGACGAAGACTCTTTTATGGGTTTCTTTTTTGTATTAATCGTTTTTGTTTCCATGTCGAGATTTTGAAGGAAGTATACCAAAAAAGTTATCTTTTCTAAAGCGTTTCTCCTCTCTCTGCCTTTATGTGTGTCACTCTGTCTTTGTCTCTCTGTCTCACTCTCTCCCACTGTCTCACTCTATCTCTGTCTCTGTCTCACACCATCTCTATCTCTGTCTGTCTCTCTCTGTGGACGCAATCGGACCTTACGTATTTGAAACTGATGTTTTAATGAAACCCCCAGGACCTTTTCTCAAAAACGGCTGCAATTTCTTTCTAACACAGTGGCTTCTCTCATAGTCGACCCACCACAATCCTTCCTCCATCCCCTCCACGAGCAGCAAAACGCAAAGCAAGAGAAGGAAGGTGCCCAGGTCAGTCGGCGGGGTCGACCCAGTTCACATTTCCATCGGCGGCGGCGCGATGCGCGGCCACACGGCGTTGCGAGGGCGCTGCTTCGCGTGCGCTCGGGTGGGCGCAGTGGGAGGCTGCCTCTGGCAGCGGCTGCGTTTCATTGATCGATTGTTAGTGATTTCGGGCGCTTCAACTACTGACGTCATTAGGCCCACAAGTGTAGTGCATGATTTTACTCGGGAGATGGCGGTGGTCTTCCCCCGCTGGATGGTGAGATCCGGCGCCGACCTACTGTCGGCTAGCGGGTTTTTTCCCAAACAAGTATCTCCCACCAGGGGGACACCGCCCCAGCCGGGACAAGCTCTAAACCGCCAACTGGCCTCTCTGCAGTATGGTAGTATAGTGCATGCTAGTTTGAGGGGTGAGGATTGGGCAAGTAAGAGGAAGGAAAGATCGCGCGCGGTCCGTGGCCCGTGTGTTAGAGCACTGCCCCAGCATTCTCCTGGTGTTGATAAAAAAAACACGGAAAACTACAGATCAGAGCAGCCGATCGCTAGAAGTCTCCTCGAGACAGCGACTCAATTCGACCTAGCTGAAAAGATAGTGTCGAAAATCCTGTCGCCGTCCGGACTCGAACCTAGGTTCTCCCGGACAGAGGCACTGCATGGAAGGGCTAGGGGATGTAATGCGACCTCTCGATGTTTGGTACTCGAAGTGCACGGCCGATTACGCCCGAATATTGGAAACACTGGCATTAAAAATATTTTAATGATTCAGATTGTCTTATTTACTAAATAACCACTTGATTCGCTTTGTCTTTTCATATTTCACCCCGTAATGCCCTTTCGTAGATCTCTCTCGTAATTCCCTTCACAAGACAAATGTAGCACCATTCAACTGTTTTCATGTTTCCCTCGTAACCATGGTTACAAGGGATCCTCTCGATCCAGGTAACTATCAAACTCCGTATCCAGGGCAATAACAACATCAGAACTTCGTTTTCCGCCCGGCAGCTACAAGCTCTGACGATGATCGCTATGCGATCGAAAAGATATCGAGCAGAAATATAAAATTGATACCAGGCAACATCTGTTTTATTTACTTTGAATATCAGACTCATCGTACTTGTCACATTGAGCATAGCTGTCTTCGAGCAGATAGCAGATTTAATCTTTTCTTTCATTACATGTGACATTTACGTAATAATTTGCAGACAGACGTGTAGAGTACTGTGAGAAATACCTTTCGGTAGAAAGTCAGTAGTTCGCGTCTGTACTTCACTTCGGCCGAACGCTGGTCCAGTATAACGTTGCGGTTACAGTGGGACTGGTTTTGTCCGAAATTTCGGGTGGCCGACGTCAGACGTTTTCGACCAATGTGCCGGATTCGTCCAAGCACGTGCTAGTAAATGGAAATGGGCGTTTTGAAACCGCACGACCTCTTCCGACGGCGTTCAGTATCGTCAGCTGTCGAAGTCGAAGGAAGATTTTTTCGATTCGTTCTGTCGGTTTAATTCGCCCGAAATCAGCTGGAGAGTCAAGGCCATCTCTAATGCACGTTACTTGAGCGTGCTTCTCGCAAATTTCTCAAAAGTTAAGCTATGGAATTATGGGAACCTGCTGCCGATTCCGGGTGCAACATTTGGGTTTCGGATGAAATAAGTCGCGCTTGCAGCCGCCAGATGGAGAACAACCGAATTGTGGATTCGGTGGTATAACGGTTAGCGTATCGAACTGTTGTACCCGAGTTTGCGGGTTCAAACATGATCGAAGCCGTGGATTTTTAAGGGCGAACAAATCCTTCGCAACGCCTTCCTTCGGAGGGGAAGTAAAGCCGGCTGTCCCATGTAGTAGATTTACTGCATGTAAAGGATACTCAAGCATAAATGAAGGCTCTCAGCAAAATTGAGTTCCGCCTGTTTCGTCGCCCCAGATAATACCCCCTTTCTCCGCTAAGTGGTGAAAGGAGCGTAGCGAAATTTGCGTGGTTAGACGGAAGAGCGGGCCTGATGGTCCGAGTCTCGCCACGTAAAATAAGGCATTAACTAACTAACAACTGATATTGTGGGTTCACTGTGCCCGTAGTTTAACCGTACTGTTGGAATCCGACGGAGAAACCAAACGCCCACTAACAGAATCTGTGTTTGAAAATAGTCTCCGAAGAGCCCTGGTAAGCTGATAAAGCACTCCGATTCAAACATTACGACTGCAGATGCTAGATCTACGTGTACGTCTTCATAATTAACTGCCTATTGTTTCAGGAATGAGCACGTTGGGTAGTATGTTATGTTTTTTCTCTGACTTGATATTGAAACTAACCCCATACGTCGTTCAGAATGCAAGTATTATTTTAATCATTCCAATTGAATAAATAAAATAATTCACTGGCCTGTATAAGTTTGAGAAAAATTGCTTGTCATCACTTTTGCGGCAACTTTCGTATTTAATTAAATCTTACAAACTTTTTCATGTACGCACGTACTTATCAGAAAAAATGGAAGAGAAGTAAAGATAATGCAACCGAGAAGAAAACAGTGTTCACGTTTCAAAAATTTTCTTAATTGAATGTTGAAACTCTTTGACAACTAAGAAATAATTATTGTTGTAAGAAACTTGAAATTGAAGCAGCGAATAAAGAAATTGAAAGGTTGGGGAGAAAACATGAAAATTGTTAAAACAACACAACAATTTTTCACTTGGATCTAACAAGAAGACTCTAGAGAGAAACTCGTGTCGAATTAGTGTGAAGTAGTGCTAAGTGTACATTTCGAAGTGAAGTAAAAAACATCGTGTTCGTTTACAGCAAAACTAAAGAGTGCATTAAAATAAAGTTCATCTCTTATATTAAATTTTATTATATTAGTGTTTAGGGCAAAAGGAAATTGATCAGTCGGCAAGTCTAGTAGTGAATAAGATTAATGCTAGAATTTGAATATAATTACATATTTGTTTTTTCGTTAGCCACAATCAAGCATTTGTCATACGTTTAAAAATTAGGTTGCTTGAAGTGATCGCAAACCAACTTGATTATGTATATTTCTCGGTATAGTACATATTTTTCATATATTCATGGAAAATTCACATATCTTTGCATATGTTTAGTATTATTGTGTGTAGTCGTTCAAGACTATTCGTGAAATATTATTTTTAACTTCAATTTGAAGTGGTGAACAAGGTTTAGAAGAAAATCTGGATTTAACTCCGCAATATATTGCTAAGTTCAAGATAGACTTTTTGATAATTCTGATGTTCACTGAAATTATGGGAAAAACGAAGTAGTATTAAGTGTCAAAAAAGAGCATTTTGACATTTAAAAATTTCAAAAAGTACTTTGCAATCCACTGCATTGTAAATAGCAAATTATTAGAACAGATTTGAGCAACGTTTAACAAGAACAATATTTCGTCTATTTTACTCGTACTACATTATTAAAAAGTTGTACAGCCAATATTAAAACCAAGTTCTTGGACTTCTATTCAAATAAATAATTGATAAGGACATTATTCCCACTATAATCCTTTTCATACAGTTCATTCAACTTTTTTTTGTCCATAGTTTGAATATGTTTAGTGCTTATGAATATACATAATTGGGTATAAATCCGAGACCGGGCAATAAATAAAAGACATGGAGTGTCCGTTGAAGTGCATTCGTTTGGCCCGAGCGACAACTGGCAACGCCGCGAGCGTCCACCGCCGCAAGCAGCGCGGGCGATTAACGAATGCACCACGGGTGATAGCCTTGCGCCGCCGACCGGCCGTCCTCTTATCCTCGTCTGCCCCGATTTGTGACGTCAGCAAGTCAGTGCCGGCGCTAGGCAGCGGCAGACCGGGCGATCGAAGTCAACCGGCCACATGGCAACAAAAATAAATTACAACTCGAGAAAATCGTTTTCGTCATTTTATAAGTCGCGATACAGTAGCTCTGATATTTCGTAAAATTTTCAATTAATTTTTTACCGTAAATATTTACTTAGAGTCGTTGATGGTAAAGTATGACTATGAAATAACTCAAATGTCGCAAACATTAAAGTAGGTTTCACTGAAATTCATATAATTATTATTATTATTATTATTATTATTATTATTATTATTATTATTATTATTATTATATCTGTTTAACAAGTGCTTTGATGAAACGTCAACAGAGCCCAATTTTTTAACGCCCAAGCATTAATACGCATTAACCAATAAACGCCCAGCATTTTAAGATCACCGTGAAAATTGTATTATTTGATTACTAAATACTTTTATTTAAAATACATTTCCCAAAACTTTTTCTAGCTTATACGTTTAGTTATTTATTGAAGTAAAGTGATTCATAGTTTCTTGATACAACATGCATATTTTTCGGGGCGCTACGTTTCAGCGTTGCCCCGGGCCCAAAATTGTCTCGGCACTGCGTCTGCCCTCGCCGAATCGGTTACTATTCGTTGGAGCCGTTCAAGAAGTTGTTTGTAAAGCTTTTTCAAATGCCCACGAAATAGAAAAGTTGCGACCCGCGCATCAACGCATAAACGTTTTTTCATTTCCGCGAGATATACTGATGAATTGAAATTATACGCTTTCGTGGCCGGTGTGGATAGAAACTTGGGAGAAGCGTCCTTGGCACAGTGGCAACTATTCGTGTTCGTGTCCTGACGGCTGCAAGATATTCGACACTAGCTTTTCAACTAGGTCGAATTCAGTTGCTGTATGGAGGAGAATTCTAGCGGCCGGCTGCTCTGATCGGTAGTTTTCCGTGGTTTCTCCGATCAACAGCAGGCGAATGCCGGAGCAGTACCCTACCAAACGGGCCACGGACCGCGCGCGATCTATCCTTCCTCTTCCTTATCCTATCCTCTCCCCTTCAACACACACTTACACTAACTGCACTACACTACCACATATTCCGGGAGACCAGTCGGGAGCTTTGAGCTTGTCCTGGCTGGGGCGCCCCGCTGGTGGGAGAGTCCTCGTGAGGGGGAAACCCCACTAGCCGACGGTAGATCGGCGCCGGATCTCGCCATCTAGCGGGGGAAGATCACCGCCATCTCCCGAGAAAAAGACATGCACTACACTAACGGGACTAATGACCAAAGCAGTTGACGCGCCCGGAAACACGAAAGAATTAGGCAGGCAAAATACTGTGAAGTTCTGGTCGAAGTTTGGCAGATATTTGTTCAGGCGTCACTGCAAGAGGAAAGAACTACTGAGTGAAAACACACGGAACGTGTGTAACAATTGTTGTGTGAAGAGCTCAGTGAAACTGGGCTATGCAGTCACCAGCGGTTTCCCGCAAACATAGGCCGTTTGTTAAGGTGGCCGCTTAATGAAAGTTTCGAGGTTACTGGAAGCTTAAATCAAATTTAATTGAGCTAAGTGCTTAGAAATAAGTATTTCTTTGACATTTTTAATTATCATAAATTACAAATTCAAATTGAATGTATTTAAGATAATTTTTCTCCTCGACTAATATCAACACACATCCTTGACTCGTTCTCTTAGTCGAGAAACTCGCTTCCCGTCATCGCCGAATCAATCGTCATCGCCGGCGGCGCTAGCCGAATTCGTTTACTACGCTCCGTGAAGTCACGAAGGTTAAGCGAATTCGAGACTCGCGGGTTCGTTGTTGGGTGACCGGCCAGGAACCCCGGGATCTAACGGCGTCGAGCCCCTGGCCGAAGGGATAAAAGGCACTGACTGACTGCGACGTGACGAGACTTGACAAATATTAAAAAATTGCACATTAATGGAGGATTACTCCCCAGTGCAAAGCGCTCAACGCCCCTTAAGGAGCTTGGAGACGCGTTGCGTCAAGGTGTAGACCCAACAAACAAAACAAAACAAATCAAAACAAACAAAAAATCAAGCAAATTTGGAATTTATACGTACGTGTCTTTAAAAGACTTTGCAGCCAGGCCGTCTTACTAATTTAGCAAATGGCTTTTAAATCGGATTCGCGGATACGTTTTGTCCCAAAGTCCTAAACAGGTTCCCCATCAGGGAAGTACGAGTGACCAAAACGTAGGAAAGCTGTGAAATCGGGGACCCGAATGCGTTGTTTCAGACCCTCTGCGAAATATATTAGTTATATTAGTTTAATTAGTTATATTAGCTAGGTTACATTCCGGATGTTTTAGTCGAAATAATCTAATATGTCGTAGAGAGATATTAAAATCAACCATCTCCACCAATTTTTCTCTTCTTGTTATAATAGTTTAAAACCTGATGCGACCGCTAAAAAAAGACCGATCTACAATATGCGCCTTGCAGCTTAGACAGGTTGCAGTTGAAAAGAGGGAAGTTTTACACTTGTCTTATGGAAAAATCAATCGTATCCACGAAAACATGGCAGGTAGTGTAGGTCGTAGGTTAATCAAGGTGGCCGTTTCATCAAGTTTCACCGCAGATTTTTGCAGGCGAAAGTCAGGATCCCGTTTGCAAATTAACTAGATGATAATGTGCGTCCATGCGGAAGTCTGCGGGTCGCCGCCGCGTCTGATGTGTAAATTCAGTGCGGGAAGGTCAAGTGACCCTGTGCATTTGCCAAGTGCCGGACCGCCCCGCTACGGCTTCGAGCGAAAACGAGAATGTCAAGGCGATTGGCGAGCGGTTTCTTCTGAACTTTCGTAAAATAAATGCTCGGTCCGAGACACACGTGGCAGTGCATTATCACTTAGAGACCGGAAAAATATGTAGTATGAAACGTCAAAATATGTAATGAAAACAGTGAGAATATGTAATAAATATGAGATATCGGTTATAATATGTAATGTTAAAATACTTTTATTATAAAACGCATTTACCTAATACGAAATTAAATGTATTAAAAATTCCCTAAACAAATTATAAAAAAATACAACAGTTATAAAAATCGTTTGGAGAGCACAAGTTAATACACTTTTTCACCATAGAACTTTCCCGTCGGTAATAAAAGCTTCATCTAGCTATCCAGAACGGTAATTTACCAGCCAGACTAGACACAATAGAAGCCCTCGTACAAACTAGCGATATCTGCGACCGGATGTGGATGGCGAGATCCGGCGCCGACCTACCGTCGGCAAGTGGGGTTTCCCCTTCACCAGGACTCTCCCACCAGCGGCGCACCGCCCCAGCCGGGACAAGCTCCCGGCCGGTCTCCCGGAGTATGTGGTAGTGTAGTGCATGTTAGTGTAAGTGTGTGTGTAAAGGGAGATGATAGGACAAGGAAGAGGAAGGAAAGATCGCGCGCGGTCCGTGGCCCGTTTGGTAGGGTACTGCTCCGGCATTCGCCTGGTGATGATCGGAGAAACCACGGAAAACTACCGATCAGAGCAGCCGGCCGCTAGAATTCTCCTCCATACATCAACTGAATTCGACCTAGCTGAAAAGCTAGTGTCGAAAATCCTCCTGCTGTCAGGACTCGAACCTAGGACCTCCCGGTCAGAGGCGCTGCAGTGACATCAGTTGATGCACTGAGCTACCGCTCCCGGTACCTCCCGATGGAGAGAAAAAAACATACACGACACTTACGGGACGAATGACCCTACAAGCTGCCGCGCCCAGAATGGCCAGCAATCAATCATGAACCCAATGAACGCTGAACCTTCGCAGCCGGTTGGTGGTGGTCGAGGCGAGGAGCGCGTGCTCGTGAGAGAGCTGACCGGGCGGGCGAGTGGACGGCGAGAGCGGCTTTGGCCCGCGCTGACCCGCCCGCGGGCGCCGCACCTCGCTCCCAGCACCCAGGTAGCGCCCGGGGCCCGGATTCCGGCCAAAGTAAAGGGCGCGGGGAGCGCGGGGACGTATCTCGGTTGCATCCCGCGCTCAACTGTTCCTCAGCATTTTCGTTCCATTCCAATCCCGATGGCATCCCTTTTCATTACCTGTTTCTGATCTACCAAAACGGCATAGCCCGATTGCATTCAGGTGTCAGCGTTTCATAACCTTTTTCATCGCATGCCAAGAAGGCATAGTCCGATTGCATTCAGGTGTCAGCTTTTCATAACCTTTTTCATGGCATACCAAAAAGGTATAGCCCGATTGCATCCAGCTGTAAACTTTTCAGAACCTTTTAACTGCCGCTCCCAATAAGGCTTCGCCCCATTGCATCGCGGGGTCAACTTTTCCTGAGCCTTATACCAACCACGCGAAAACACCATTGCCCGATTGCATCCCAAGGTCAACTTTTCTGAAGCCTTTTATGAACCAAAAAGGCATTGCCTGATTGCAAACCAAAGTCAACGTTTGTTACGTCTTTTAGCTGCTTCTCCAAAAATGTACAACTCGATTTCATCCCGCGGTCAACTCTTTATAAAAGTCTTTTGGGCTCCAAAAAGGTATAGCCGAATTGCATCTCGAGGTCAAGCCTCTCCAAAAAAACAGCCTGAGTGCATCCCGCTGTTTTTACTCGTGAGCTGAAGGGAGAGATTGCCCAGAAAGCAAGAGCTGCGCTATTGCAGAAGACGATTTGACACTTTTTCTTCTGTTCTGTTTGACGTCAATTTTTTTTCTTTATAATTAGTTTCCTTCTTTGTTTATTTGTTTCGTTCCATTTCGCTTCGATTCGTTTGTATTCTTTTTATTTTCTTTCGTGTTGTGTATTCTTGATTCAACAGGGATCGTTGTGTTTGTTTTTTCATTTTCCGTCATGTTCTTTTTTATTTACTTCAGTCTAGCATTCTTGTTCGTTGTGTTTCTTCTTGTACCAACACGTTTCATCTTGTACGGCCGCATTTCCTTTGGTATCTTTTTGTTTACTGAGTTTTGTTTTATCTACGACCATCTTGCATAGTTTTGATAAATCTTTTTTTCTTTTTTATAGTCACACGACAAAACTCGAAGGAAATTGAAGAACTGGTAATTTGAATGTTGAAGAGAGGCATCAGTTACAAATTATAGAACAGCTTCTCGTTTACTTTTGCTCTCTATTTTCCTCCTGTTTCCCCTTCATGTTCTCCGTGTTCTCTTTCATCATCTTCTGATCTTCTTCCTTCTACTTTTTCCCCTTTTCGGACGCGCTGCAAGGCTGCATTTCTACACTTATCGTCGATTGCACAGACGTCCGTGGAGTTGCACACCTCGCTCGCGAGTGGTTGACAAGTCGTGTTGCGGGCAGTTGCACGCGCGTCTGTTTCTGGCAGCAGTACGTGGTAGTTCTGGGTTTACTGAATCGTGGTTCGAGTGAAAACGCACTCGTCCTTTGGGTGAAATCAAAAACAGGACCGGCTAAGATGGCTCACGGCAACGACTGTTGCGACTGTAGGTCTCTGACTTGGATATTCTAGAGTTCAATTCCCGACAGTCGTGGATTTTCGGTACTTGCACATTTGCTGTTTCGAAGTGGGCGACGGGCCGCGCGTGGTCTTTCCTTTCTTAGCCTTGCCCCTTTCTCTCCCCTTATACACATTCTCTCTCTCTCTCTCACTCCCACTCTCTCTCACTCTCTCTCTCACTCCCACTCTCTCTCACTCTCTCTCTCTCACTCTCTCTCTCTCACTCTCTCTCCCGATCTTTCTATCTCTCTCCCTCTCCCTCTCATACACTAAGCTACCACACATCTGAGGAGACCAGTTGGGAGCTTAGAGCTTGACCCGGTTGAGGCGGTATCCAGCTAGGGGAGATACCCTTAGAAGGAAACCCCACCAGCCGAAGTGTAGGATTACACGTTGTATCGGGGGTGAATACCGCCACCTCACGGCAGGACATGCACCACATTTACGGGTCTAACGACCATTAACGTTGAGGAGTCCGAAAAATTAAAACAATCAATCGAAGAAAAAAGATTGTAATTATGAGAATTTATCTCCCAGCAGTACTACCAATAAGTATGGTCTTCGTTTGTCGTGTTCTTCGTGGGTATTTGAAGAAAGTAGTGGAAGTAACCGGATTCGATTCTATTGATTCTATCATAAAAGTATAAATTTTGACAAGTTATTGAAATTCATAATGGAAAGATAAGGGTGTTCATGTCTTTTATGGAACACAGAACTCGGTAAAGAAAGAGCTTTACTTAGCAGATTGTTCTTGGAAATTATTACGAACCAAAAACGTTCTCCATTTTACTAAGAATCGATGATTGTGTTCCGAGAGCATTGCTCATTAGATCCCTTGTAATCTTTATAATAAGTATCAATTTAATAAACGTTATACTATTTAATAAACTAAACGTTATATATTTCGTTATGTAAGCAGTAAGGGCGTTATAAGGGTTCTACTGATCGAGCTGCGACAAAATGCCCCAGGGCTTTTTATGGTCCGAGATCATTAGAACCAGTTAACGCCCGTTGTGGATACATGATTTTATTTTTTACCTAATTTTAATGATTCATATTTACTTACTGACTTAACCAGATGTTAACAAAAGTCGGTTTGTCTTTAAATATTTCCCTCCCATAATCCCCTTTTAATATTTCGCTAGAAACCACTACCCTCTCGATCCACGATAGTTATGTAGTGTGTAGCGAACTCCGTATCGAAGGCAATAACAGGCAAACAAAAATTAGGAAAATATAAAAATATTAATGAAATTTCGAAAAGTATATAAATGTTATTTTCAAGTTTATATATAGTAACCTAATTTTCGTAAACGCCCGAATTCTCCCCATTGCAAAAAGAAAGTGTCACCTTCCTAGCGTCGCAGTCGTCAGCGATGCCAAGATCTCATGGGACAGCTGACCACCAGTCAACTCTTCCCCAGAAATTCAATCTCTTTCAGAACAACACACTTTTATTATTAATGCTCTTGTACATCCAGTACTTATGGAAATTTAGAAATTATCCACAACCCATTTACTATAGCTTCGTGGATCTGCTAAGCAGGTCTACTTACGTCGACCTCACAGAGATTTCTCATTCTTAATTTTTACGTTCCGCAACAACTTCTCCTGTTGCCAGGCAGGAACAAACTACTACATTACACTAGATTGCGAGGAAACGTCATACGCAGTTTTAACTGTTTTTTTTACGTTAAATAAATAAAAATAAATAAATAAACTCATGCGCCGAGCATTCGTCGTGCCGCTAATGGTACGCAATGTACCAAGTACCTACAAATTCGCCGCTGGCTCAAATGTATACCGCTGTGCGGTTGCGGTACGTTTTTGTTTTCCTTCGCGCTTGTGCAGTCACGCATTGGGCAGTGAACCCTGTCAGCCCGTGCGTCAAACGAGAGAGTATCATTGTGCGAGAGGGTGTTGTTGAGTGGGCGCAGCTGTGTGTGAGTGTGTTTGGGCCTGTTTCGCAATGTACTTACCCGTTGCTTCTCGTTGCAGGTGAGTGCGCAAGCGAGACTGGCCGCCCGTCGGAGTGCGGTGGCGAAGTGGTGAGTACGTGACAAACCGTGCGGGGCTATAGAGGGGGACGGGGTGCCAGGATGAGACTTTCGCAAATGGACGTTTCGTGGTACTGGAGGGGCTTAGCTAACGCGGGGAAAGCATTGGAAGAATTATTTATTCTTGGCGATGTGACTCTTCCATTCACACTGGGCTATTGACGAGAGGGTTTTTTTTTCTCTTTCTTTTCAAGAAGGGTTACTAACGGTTTAGGAAAATACTGTTGGTGGAGAATGAGGGTTGATGCTGAACTGTACACTTTAATTAATAGGTGTCCCAGTTATGGATTTTAAAATTAAGTACAATCAAGGAGTTTTTATAATGGTAATTTGTATTGGAATACAAATAGTTTCAGCTAATGTTGATATTCAATGGAATATTTCTGCACAAGAATGTTGGGAGAAGTTCTGAAAACGAAGCAGTTGGAACCTAATAAGATTAAGGGGCATTGCAGTTTGCTGTAAAATTGGTTGCATGCGAGTAGTCGTGCGATGAAAATTATAAGTTAATATTCTTCTACTGAAATATTTTCGGTGTCATTAATGGGGAGTTCCCTGAAAATATATGATTATACTTTATGGGATTTCTTTAGAGCGAAAATCTGGTTGGCAGGTTGTGAATTTCCCATTCTTGTACTGTTTGTGAGAGACCCGCTCTTCTCCCTAACAACAAATAACATGTTTTTTTAGTATAGAAGATAAGTAGTATAGTATGCAATATCATTTTTAAATACAAAGATGGAAGTTCATAAAATTTGAAATGAGTGAGAGCTTCGTGTGCTCCATGCTCGTGCACTCCTGCATCAGTTCCGAGGCGCTGTAATCTTTCAAGTACAATCCTCCCCGTCGAGTGGAACTGTTTGTTCTGTGAGATGGCAAGTCTGGTCATTAAGTGCAAATGGAATATTTGTCAAAGGATGGAAATAGAATGCAACTTCGATAAAGTAATATTGCTGAACCTGAAAGGGAAATTGCATAAGTTATTAAATATTTCGACTTGTACACAACATTGCTTTTACAGCGAAGCTGCCGAATTGAAAAAGACCATAACTTCGACTTGTCGGGGCGAATTCGACTTGTCGGGGCCAATTCGACTTGTCGGGGCCAATTCGACTTGTCGGGGCCAATTCGACTTGTCGGGGCCAATTCGACTTGTCGGGGCCAATTCGACTTGTCGGGGACAATTCGACTTGTCGGGGGTTCTCTCGTGTTTGCAAGCGGTGGTTTTCTTGGAGAAAAGGCGCTGCGAGGAGTGTACTGCGGACGCAAACAGGTTACATAACGCAGCTGCGTCTGCGGTTATTCAACTCGCAGGTTCGGAGAGCTGCGACGGGGCGCGGGCTGTCGTGACGTCGGCGGGAGGAGAGTATTTTCGTGACAAACAGCTTCGGAGGAGAGGCAGCGTACAGACAAACGGAACGCGCGGTTGGCGGCGTGGAGATAGCGCCGACGTGAGAGAAATTTCTTTTGAAGAATGAAAAATCATCTTTTGAAGAACGTGCGCAGATGATCTTCTCCTCCATACGTCGTATACATTTTTTCCGTTTTTTTATACCATATAAATGAAATAAGAAATATATGCCGTCGGTGCACGAGGAAAGGTACACATCTAAAAAAAATATTTTCTAGTATCCTGAGGGGAGCTACGATTTTCGCAAGCGGAGAATTTGCATGTGTGCTGTCTTGTGAACTATTATTTGTGATATTTTAAACCCCAAATCGTGTAATTGTAATGATGTTCCTAGATTAGTAAAATCAATGCGATATTTGGGGTAGCACTCCTCTTGTATACCGATGTATATGTCTGGAAATGGTATTGGCAGAAATACATTACGTATTAATCGCGGAGGCCGAGAGGAATAACTGAAAGGGAAGTAGCGAACCTGAAACGACGTCGAGAGAATGAGCGATGTCAAGCGAGAGAGTAGCGAGAGAAGGAGAGAAAGAACGAGTGGGCGAGAGGAGGAGGGAAAGAGCAAGGGGGGAGAGAAGGAGGGAAAGAACGAGTGGGCGAGAGAAGGAGGGAAAGACGAGTGGGCGAGGGAAGGAGGGAAAGAACGAGTGGGCGAGAGAGAGGAAAGAGGTGGGCGAGAGGACGAGAGAAAGAGCGAGTGGGCGAGGGAAGGAGGGAAAGAACGAGTGGGCGAGAGGACGAGAGAAAGAGGGAGTGGGCGAGAGGACTGGCCAGCAACATCACCTCTCCTCGGCCGGCCCTCCCGGCCAGCAGCGGGTTGACCAACGCGACGTGCGCGTTGACCAAGCGGGCCGCCCCCCCCCCCCCCCCCCCCCCCCCCGCGCGCCGCGAGGGATCCCGCTAGCCGCCTGAAAGCGAGAGTCTGGAGTTGCCGCCGTCCGCCTGCCGCATACGCGGAACTCTATGCGCCGCGTCCATTCACTCTCGCCGCTACGGGGCTCGCCCATTCAGCGCCGCCCCGCCCCGCCCCGCCCCGCCCCGCCCCGCCCCGCCCCGCGGAGCGACGCTAGACGCCCCAACGCGGTCGCGGACCCACCAGCCATCGGTTGGCCGCGAAACAGGCTGGCGGGTCGCGTGAACCGGGGAAAAACAAGCGAGTCGTCGTTTGGTCTAATCGTGGACCTGCGTTTCTTTCATTAGTCGTTCCTCTTCCTCTTCTTTTTTTCTCCTTGTGCATTATTATTATTATTATTATTATTATTATTATTATTATTATTATTATTATTATTGTTGTTGTTGTTATTATTGCCCTTATCATCACGATCTTCGAACCTGGATCGCGACGAACACGTGGATCAGTTTTTCAGTCCTTTTCTTAATTCGCTTAATTTCGCGAGCAAAAAGAAAGTGTTGCAGTTTCCTTTTTGGGAAATTATTACCCATTCCCTTTCGCGGCACCCAACGGGAACTCCACTTTGTGGGGTAACAGAAGAAGCATTAGTACTAACTAGTTCTTTCTAGTGGTGGGCATTTCGAGACGCTAACTACAAAATGACGCCGGCGGACGATTCTCGAATTTCACTTCTCGCTGCCGCCGGATGTGGCGCGTTGGGTCTGATGCGTTTTAAAAAGGAAATCTGCTTACCTTCGTTGGAACCGCACGAAGTGTGGAGGATTCTATTAGGTTACCGGGTAATTAACTTGTACGTTCGTTCATAAAACTTGTGATTCATGGTCCTGCGTATTCAATCGATTCGTTCTTGGAAATGAGTGGCGTTGAATGGGCTGTGCTGTGACGAGGAGGGGACGGAGTCTGACGGATTACGAAATAATTAAGCGACCTGGAGCGATGAGGCAGAGGACATCCTCTGTGAAGTGAGAGGATGTGTTAGATGAAAAGAGATTCAGTTTGTATTATTGTCTTTCCGGGTAAGCAACATACCCTCGATTTGTTTCAAACGCTGTTTTATACTTGGGTTTTTCTAACGTGGCATCTGAGGGTAGTATCTCTTAAGACGGAATATGACACGACTTTTTCCGTGTTTCTCGGTCCTGCCACGAGATGTCGCGTGATCGCGACAGTGATGCAGTTCAAGCGACTCTAGCGGCACGACAGAGAAAGCCCCGGAAAGCCGCGCCATATTCCATCTCGGAGATACTACCCTCAAATGCCTCGTTAGAAAAATCCAAATATAGTTAAGCTTTCAAAAAAAAAAAAAAAAAAAAAAAAAAGAATGTATAAGGTAGTTGTTTAAAGCACAATTTGTCCCGATAGGAAATAGATCCCGGGTGTCTCGGTTTACGCCCACTCGAAGTTCAACGCTGATCTGGCGAGACAACGGAATATATTTCCATTGTATTTGGACTTACACTTCTTAACGAGGCGGTGACCTAGAAGTATCACATGAAGGATTATAAACGCAAGCATCTATTCCAAGTTTGTCCTCTTTAGGAGTCGGGTGGTGACAGAACGAATAAGATTATGTTTATGTAATAAATATATAACAGACGCATTGTGAGATCAGCAAATTATCAATTATATAGGAATAATTCGTTTATTTTTGTAGAAATGACCTGTTTGGGTTGTTGGTATGGAGACAATTGTGGCAACTAACGACTTCTTCCGACTGACAAATCCATTAATTTTCTGACGATAAACCGGTTGTTCTCCTATATGCTTTTTACGTAAATATTTCCTCGTATTGTGGTTTCGTAATTCTCCGTTACCAAAAGAATGGCAACTTCAACCATACGCAGGGGAAAAATTGTCATATGTGGCATCACTGTCATAATAAGAGACCGTCGCTCCAACCGACTACGTTTGGAAATCGCTTCAAATATGAGAGACGCACTCAGGAATGTTGTGTTAAACACTTCGGTATATTTTCATCCTTACTTTACATCCTGTCCCGTATGTTTGGGGAAACAATCATTTGGTTTTCACCAAATAACTGAGAAGAGTGACACAAGAACTTACCTCTAAGTTGTAACCTAAAAACAATTTTGAGTGAGAGTACTGAAGTGTAATTCCAAAACACTTGTAACAGCACGTCCGGCACTCAGATGAACAATGTATAAAAAAAAAAGTATTACTTCGAACCAAGGGTGTGGCGATTGCGTCACAGAGGACGATGGGCGGCTCCTGAGAAGAGATCGTCCGGAGAGTTCATTTCCGGTTGTGCACCTGCGGCCCTCCATAGTTCACCGGCCAGTCGAAAGTTGCGCTTACGTGAAGGGGAGAGAGACTGGGGCTGACCCTCGCTTTCCACGAAATTGCCAGGCAAACAACTGCGCGTCGTGCGAGGTCGCTGCCGCCCACAGCGCCCCTGCGCAGCCCGCCCCCCCCCCGCCCCGCCTCCGCCCCATCTGGTGGTGTGACAACATAAGAAAAGCACCGATGTCGCCATACATCTATTTATTTATTTACTTTTACGTCAAAAAAACAGTTAAAAACTGCGTATGACGTGTTATGGGCAAAAGTGAATTGTGTGCACATTTTCAAAATTCTGTGATCCCTACACTAAGTCATATATATTACTTAAATTTTGAATTTTGAAAGTGAGAAAAAAAAAACAAAAAACTCCCATGTAATAAAATCTATTTTCAAGGATAAACAAGCTCCATCTCCATGCTCAAAATTAAAACATCGCCTTTTAATAATACGATGTAAAACTATTGATGTGTCTAAACTTAACTGGGGTTTTCGAACTGTGCGTCGCGGCTCGCAGGGGCGTCGCGATGATTTATTAAAAATGATCTTTAGATTTTGTGTCTATGTAATTTGTACCACCGTGTATGTTTATAATGTCTAGGGTTTATTTTACTAATTAATTGTGGATTAAGTGAACCTGGCTAGTCCTTTACCAATAGCCTATTATATCATTCGTTTTGAATATGTAGTTTTTATTTATTTATTTTACGTCAAAAAACAGTTAAAACTGTGTATGGCGTGCTATGGGGAGAAGAGAATTCTGTGCACATTTTGAAAATTCTGTGATACCTACACTAAATGATATACTAGTTGAATTTTGAATGAAAAAAAAAACGCTCCCATGTAATGAAATCTATTTTCAAGGATAAATAAGCGATAAATATTGGGCTCTTATCCATGATGTCCGTCGTCGAGGAACACTACTTCCTGTCGCGATAGTGGGCCTGTATTTCCTTTCATATTTGAAACTGATTGCTACCAGGGAAGCCTCTTCACGGCACCCGCTCCTCCGCAATTCGCCTTCGATTGCCGCACGCTACGAGTCAGTCACCAGTTGGGAGCTTAGAGCTTGTGCCGGCAGGGGCGGTGCCCCGCTGGTGACTGAGTCCTGGTTATTCCCCTAGCCGATAGTTGGTCAGCGCCGATCTCGCCATTCAGCGAGGGAAGATCAAGATCACCGCCTCCTTCCGAGAAAAATAGCATTATGCTTACGGGGCTAATGACCTTAGCATGTGACTCGCCCGGAATCACCAATCAATCAATCAATCAATCAAAACAAGTCAACGACACCGTAATTGGCGTCTTTGTCAACACCCATAGCGGTACTGACAACCGACAGTGTCATCATTGCTCACAGTCACGGTTATTGGTATTGTCATAGGTACTGAGACCATCACCGTTACCAACAACATTAGCGATGTAACTGGCACCATGGCTGTCTCTGCTGTGACGTGTCGACATTGGCATTGCCACTGTCCCTTCCCCCCGTTGGGTCCTGACCACGCCGCCCCCCTCATCGTGACCGTTAGACACCGTCATCGTGACCGGTCTAGACACCGTCATCGTGACCGGTCTAGACACCGTCATCGTGACCGGTCTAGACACCGTCATCGTGACCGGTCTAGACACCGTCATCGTGACCGGTCTAGACACCGTCATCGTCACCGGTCTAGACACCGTCATCGTTACCGGTCTAGACACCGTCATCGAGACCGGTCTAGACACCGTCATCTGACCGGTCTAGACACCGTCATCGTGACCGGTCTAGACACCGTCACAGACACCGCCACCGCTCTAGTCATCGTGACCGGTCTAGACACCGTCATCTTGACCGGTCTAGACACCGTCATCTTGACCGGTCTAGACACCGTCATCTTGACCGGTCTAGACACGGTCATCGTCGTCGTCGTCACCGCTCTAGACAGTGACACCGTCGTCGTCACGGCCCTAGACATCGTCACAGACACCGCCACCGCTCTATCCACCGCCACCTTGCCCACTATGGACTCAGCCGCTGCGGCATTGGTCGTTTCCGCATAATTAAGTCGAGAGCCGGTAGCCGCGCGGCTCCCAGCCGCGAAGGAGAACGGGCGGCGCGGCGAGGAACCGACTTTCTAACCGCCGCCGTCGCGGTGCGCGTGTTTCCGGTGCCCGCGGAGGACGGGGCACCTGTCCCCCCGGCAGCGCCCGCGCTTCCGGTCCGGCCCCCTCGCGCGCGACCTTTCGGTGCCCTCGGCGCGGGGCGGGGAGGCCACCGGCTGGGTTTAAATGGCGGGGCGGGCGGCGTAACGGTACATGCGGGAAGCGGCGCTTCTTGAAGTGTGTTGTTTGGCTGTCTCGGTTTTTTTAGTCTTTTATTTTGCATATTCGCATTTTTTCCCTTCGGTTATTTTCATGTTTTTTCCCCACACATTGTTACCTATCAATATATACATGTATCTTAGTGTGTCTGTAAGCAGACGCTTTACTCTTTTGAGAATTCCCAGTTAGGTTTTTTTAACGACCGATCTTACGGTGACGTATTGTATATGACATTACGAAAGGGGACCAAATGAAGATTGGAATTCTGTTAGCTGCTAAAGGTCTACTGGCTTTACATAGATAAAATATTAATAAATTATTCAGTGAGGTCTTATCAGTGTAGCAATTCCAATATGTTCTTCAAAGTGTTAGAAATGTGATAAAATAACGTGTTTTTTGTTTAAAAACTAGAAAATTGTTATTTAGAGCGTCGTATTTCAAAATATCACTTGTGACACATTGGGTGTGGAATGCTTTAAACATTTCGGATTTTGTGTTATCATTTAAGATTGATAAGAAAGGGAATGAATAGTAATGGTGATTATTCACAGCAAACTAACTTAACGAACTAGCACAACAAACTACTAATAATGGAAGTCTGTTGTTGAGTGTGTTATTTTCATAATAACTATTGCGATATGGAACTGTGTGCGAAAAGTAATCCGTCCATTGCATCCTTGTCACTGCGTCCATACGTACTTAGTATTCGGCATAAACGTTCAACACCAACCTGAACACGTACCGAAACTATTTTTATTAGTAGAGCTCAAAGTACAATATTTAGAGAACAATATACCTACCAACCCCCGAACAAAATAATACGTAGTATGTTTTCTTCATCGTCTATGATATTTGTGTATCACTAGTACAAATTGTCGTAAAATTGAGGTCTCGAAAATTATATTGTACACCACACGGCAAAATTGACTCTCCATGACACAGCGGGATTCGTAAAGTCGGCCTCGTCCGGGAACTCTCCCATATGGTCAAGGAAACATCCACTTTCTTGCCTTGTAATGTAAATTACTGTAATTTAAATAATTTATTTCATTTATGTGTATGTAGGGTCTGATTAATCCGACTTTCGGCAGCTAGCGATGTTCCCGGAACTGGACTCTGTTTTTATTTCTTTTTCACGCGTGGGGGTAAGCAAAACACGTGGGGCGCATGGCTCACTCCCATCGCCGTTTCTAGCAAATTTGGCCTGCCTGAGCTTTTTTCTGTCACACAGCTATAGAAACAGACGATTGTATTAGAAAGCTACAACTCTATTCTCGAGCGGGAATCGAACCCGGCATCGCACTTCGAAAGCTAGCCCGCAGTCTAAGAGCCACTCGAGGGACCATTAATTTAATTTAATTTAATTTAATTTAATTTAATTTAATTTAATTTATTTAATATTGTGTAGACCCGTCCATCCATAACTAGTGCGAAGGCCGATGACGGTCCATGCTATGCGACGTGTTGCCGGGGAACATATGATTATAACAAACGGAATAGTTTCGGAGAAGGAAAACGTCTCGTTCATTACTTACACAGTAAACCCTCGTTAGCACGAACTTGCTTAACACGAATTTTGTAGTAACACGAACAAAACTTCGATCCAGGCAAGGTACGCTAATACGGACATTTATAATATTCGGATAACACGAATTTTTATACCCCGAACTCCGATAATTTCGGTCCTTTGGAATACGTGTTAATGAGGGTTTACTGTAGTTGATTTAGTTCGACTTGAGTTAATTGATACGATATATCAGTTTATTTATATTATACCCTGAATATTTATTTCGTCTTCCCACAAGCGAGAATAATTCTTATAAATAAGCAAATTAGCACTAAAGTAACATTCGCAACAAGTATATTTAATTTTATTAATTTTTGTTTATTTAATTAGCATACTTTATAAAAATTTGATTTCTTTATTCAATTTCTGTAATTCATTTAATTTTATTTTTTGGTTTCATGTAATTTATTTAATTTGATTTATTCAGTTTCATGTAATTAGTTTAATTTAATGTTTTAATTTATTTTTGATAGAACGTTTTGAGCACTGGCGCTGGCCGGTGCCGTGCCTGGCCTACCGCACTCACCCGCGCCGGCCCTGGGCGCGCCCTTCCGCTCCCCCCCCCACCTGGCCGACCCCGGCTCCCCTACCCCCGCCCCGCCGCGGCGCGCTTCCGCCTTTTCTTCCCGCGCGGCCCCGGAGCCGGCCCCGCCCACGCGCCGGCCCACAACCGCACCAGAGGAGTCTGCGCTCTCGGGCGACGTTACACTGGCAGACGACTGGACTTAGGTTTCCGTAACGTGGCGGATGACATTAGGCCATTTTTACACCTGCCGCCTGAGAAAATGAATGTTTTCTATTAATTATTCGGAAGGTTTTCATTCTGACATTTTAAATATTTTTAAGAAACAACCGCATTCACTAATATTTTTTACACTTACCACGACATTCTGAAAAATTGGAACAATTTTTTTTTTTTTTATCTATAGCTACATATTTCGTTACATTTTAATATATTTATAGGTCGAAAATGAACATTTCACGTGTGAAGTTCAAAATATATGTTACTTGAAAACTAACTTAGTTACTGAAATACTTAAAAAATACGCAATGCGCTTGTATTAACGCCGGGCAATCGCTATTAATTGTCAAACTTATCTCCCCCCGCCCCCACCTGCTTCTTGGAAACAGCGTAGTCGGGATCAACGATGAGCGGATGTAGTATGTGAAGCAGAAGGAACTTCAACCACGTGCTTACTCATGTTTCATAGACCCCATGCGTAACTCGATAAAAAAAATCAGATCATTGTCTTATCCCTTTTCTGAAGATCGGTTGGGAGTATGTTCCCTTTACCTCCCCCTTCTATCACAGTACTATTCACTTGAGTTCCGGCTCCTCGTAAACAACATTGTATATAATACGAAAGTATTATGTTTCGGATGAAACTAGCGAATAATTGCTTCTGTACTCTGCTCGGAAAACACTTGAAAAATGGAATTGTAAACATTATCATGAATATTTATTTCACATATTTCCTAATTTTTCTTACATATTTTTGAAAAATTAAGTACATATATATGTACATATTTTGCCTTTTTTATTACAATAAAGTCCGTTCCCTAGTTATAAAGATTCATTTTATAAGGCAGGAGGTGTAAAAGTGACCTAATGTCATCCACCAGGTTACAGAAACCTAAGTTTACTCGGCATGCGGCTGCGGTGGCTGACGTCGTCAGTTGGGGGTCATTGCAGCACCTCCGGCTCGGAGGTCCTCCCGGGGTTCCGTCTCGACGTCGACAGGATTTTCGACACCAGCAATGGGTTTGACATGATTTTTGTCATTAGGTGGAATTCAACCGCTGTCTGACGGAGAATTCCAGCGGCCAGCTGCTCTGATCGGAAGTTTTCCGTGGTTTCTTCGATCAACATCAGGCGAATGCCGGAGCAGTACCCTACGAACGAACCACGGACCGCGCTCGATATTTCTTGTCCTACCCTCAATGCAATCGGGCACTACCTTTTTGGGGGAGGTAGGTAAAAGGCTCGGGAAAAGTTGACATCTGGATGCAATCGGACTCTACCTTTTGGGAGAGGGCTTAGGAAAAGTTGACATGGGGATGCAATTGTGCTCTACGTTTTTGAAGAGATAGGTAAAAGGCTTAGGAAAGTAGATACCGGGATGCAATCGGGCTGTACGTTTTTGAAGAGATAGGTAAAATGCTTAGGAAAGTAGATACCGGGATGCAATCGGGCTCTATCTGCAGAGGTCAGTAGTTGACCGCGGGATGCAATCGAGAATGCGTGGCCCGGGCGCGGTGCTCGAAGTGCGTGGCTTGCGGGCGCGCGCGGTCGAGCGAAAGTGGCGTCGCGCGGCGGTGGAAAGCGCGCGGCGACGCCACGCAGCGAGCAGGAAGGCGGAGGCGTGCGTCGCGACGGCGACGCGGGAGAAATCCGCTCCCGCCACCTTCTCCTACGCGACGCTTCCTCGTGGCCACCGCCGGCGCCACCGCTCTGCCTGACGCTGGGAGCAACTAGGCATGAGCAGACAGGGCGATGGCCCTGGAGCCCGATGATGGGACCGACTGATGGAAAGAAATTAGGAAAAAATTGAAAAAGAAATCTGGACGGGATGCGGTTTAGATGAGGATGAGTGGTTTTTCCTAGTGAGAAAATCGGTTGGAAGGGAAGGTTATGAAGCTTGTTGTAGAATCTTTCGGAGCCGGGCGATGTGCTGGGCGACTGTAGGGAATTTCAAATCATTGTGAATTTGATCATTAGATATGTACCATGGGGCATTTAAGGCAGTGCGGAGGACTTTATTTTGTAGGGTTTGGATGTGCTTTATTGTTGAGGGGGCGGCACCTCCCCATACCGGTGCAGCATACGTAATTGCAAGGCGGACTAGTGATTTATATAAGTGAATGGTGTTTTTTAGGTTAAGGGAAGACTTTCTATTAATAAGAGGATAGAGTTGGCGAAGGGAGGAATAGGCTAGATTTAGGCGTGAACGTATATGGGCTTTCCAGGTTAGCCGAATGTCTAGAAGTACTCCAAGGATGGGGGAGAAAGTAGTTGTAGGGTTTGGTTCCAAAAGGATAACCCTTTGGGATGTTATGTGTAGGGGTGAAGCAGGCGGAATGCGTTTTAGGGTGAAGGATTTGGCAATGCATTTAGAAGGGTTTAAGTTAAGTTGCCAGTTAGAAGACCAAGTGGAGAATTCATTTAGGGATTCTTGAAGGGAATAGCACATTTAATCGAGAACCAGAATGTCGACACTGTAGGCAAGATTCGCTAACAAGAAATGCTCACTCCCGTGTTATAGATAGTATTTATTACGGTAACAGAGCTAGAGATTTAATTTGATTATAGCTGCCAATGAAATGACTGTCCCCTTTCCCCAAGTCCCCTCGCATGTAGCAAAATGAGGTTTCAAGAAAATGTTCGCTGATACTGGAGCTGCATTTATGTACAGAAGCAAAACCAAGGACAGTGTCAGCATTTGCTCAGTGGATCAAGGGAAACGACGAAAAACCTGATCGAGATGGGATATTTCGAGACATTTATAAAACCGAAATAGAGGTATCGGAAGAAAAATATGGGCATGCGTTGTGGAATCGAGACATCTCAAAGAGGACGAGTTGGAGACCTTTATGTTGTAGACGAGTAACTAAATACAGAATTAACGATCATGGTGTTTGTTATAGTCTTTAGGCCACTACGCGGAAGCCCAGAGATCACCCCCAACCCATTTGAAGTGTTTAAAGGCGGACCGACCCGAGTCTTAGATGTTAACATTTCCAGGAAAATGTTTGAAAGCATGAAACGTTGTACCCCAAACTGGTTAACCAAACTTAATCGTAAATATTGTTTTAAAAACGTAATTCCCAAAACGCAGAAAATGAAAGAAAGTGAGCAATCTCCGACCATGGGAGATATGTCAATGGTTTCGTTATCGGTTTCGTGTCGTCTAGGGATCGACAACAGTGACAGTAGTGAATTGATTGCGAGCAATACACACACACACACACGCACACACACACACACACACACACACACACACACACACACACACTACTGGAAATTTTATTTATATCTTGAGAGTATTTTTTGAAAACATCGATACTTCTGAATGAATATATCTTTATAAGTATAAATATTTGATGTTTGATGTGATGATTTGATGATGATATCGATATTATAACATCATTGTATGTTTCTGCTCGCAAATATCGATGTTTTAAAAACGTTTTCCCCTCCATCCTTAACTTTATAGGAATCCTCGCGTGAAGTCAACTGTTTCTCCGCTTACCCGTCGTCGTGAGTGAATGAAATCGCGCATGGACATCAGTCAGCCACGCCTCCGGGGTCCCCGTCCCCCTCACCCGCGGCGCGTGGGCTGGCGGGGTCTGCGTCGCGTTTCGCAGGGCGCTTTCATAAATCGGTCAAGCGGCGGCGGCAATCCTCCCGCGCGCCGGGGAAGGGGGCGGCGGACGCGTCGGGAAGACGCGTGACGCAAGAGCGGCGACGGGCGAAAGCTCTTTGACATTGCGACAGCTGCCGCCTGGCGGCGCCTCTGACCGCCTCCCCCTCCATTGCGGTGCCACGCCCACGCGCTGCCGGCGTCGCGGGGAGATGCGGCGTGGAGCGGCATCGGGCGCCCCGAAGTACTTAGTTTATTTTAGTTAATGCCTTATTTTACGTGGCGAGACTCGGGCCATCACGCCCGCTCTTCCGTCTAACCACCCAAATTTCGAAACGCTTCTTTCACCACCTAGCGGAGAAAGGAGGCATTATCATGGGCGACGAAACTGGCGGATCTCAATTTTGCTCAGAGGCTTCTGGATTTTGAGCTAGGTTTGAGGATCTTTAACATGCAGTAAATCTACTACATGGGACAGCCGGCTGTACTTTCCCTCCGAAGGAAGGCGTACGAGGGATTTTAAAAATCCACGGCCCCCTTAAAGATCCACGGCTTCGATCGTGTTTGATCCCGCAAACTCATGTACAACAGTCCGGTACGCTGACCGTTATACCACCGAATCCGCAAAGTACTGCAACTCCTTTGACAAAAAAATAATGAGAGCCATTTGAAAAATACGTTTTTTAAGGGGGCCTAGGTGCTTTCAGAAGTGAATGTTCTGTTCACGTAGTAAAAATTATTATAGTAGTTGTACTGGTATAGTAAAGCTAAAAATTAATGTTAAAATGTAGAAAAAATGTACTGTCTCTTGTTCAAATCGAGGTCATCTGGTATTGCCTCCTCATTGTCCTCCAGCACGAATACGTTTCCTCCGCGTGCGTATTCTCCATCCCTTCCTTCGCCACAGTCACCAGCAATACCGTATCCAGCAGCAGCAGCAGCAGCAGCAGCAGCAGCAGCAGCAGCAGCTCTTGCGCCTCTATTAACACTATTTACCTCCTTAACCGATTCTTCATCCTCCTCGTCTACTAGCTCCTGCTCCTCCGCCTTTCCATCTCCTTCACCTCCTTTCTCCTGAACCAGGACCTTCTCCTCCACCTTTTCTTCCGCTTCCACTTTTTCATCTTCATCCTCCTTCGCCAGTTCCTCCTCTTCCTCCTTCTCTTCCACCAGTTCCTCCTCCTCCGTATCTTCCCCCAGCTTCTCCTCCTTATTTTCCACCAGCTTCTCCTCCTTATTTTCCACCAGCTTCTCCTCCTCCTCCTCCTCCTCTCTCACCAGTTTCTCCTCCTCCTCCTCTCTCACCAGTTTCTCCTCCTCCTCCTCCTCTTCCACCAGTTTTTCCTCCTCCATTTCTTGTACCAGTCCCTCCTCCTCTGCTAGCAGCTCCCTGTCCACCGGTCGCCGCGTCCGTGTCGCAAGGAAAGGCAAGGCAGCGCGCCGAGTACCTTCCCCATTAGCGCCTTCCGGGAAGGGCCGCTCGCCTTACAAAGCCCTCCCTCCCTCCCTCCCTCCGACGTTCTCGGTAAACGCGCGCTCACGACCGCTTGCCACAGCCGCCACCCCACCTCACCCCCGCGCTTCGGCGGCCAATTTGTAGGACTCGTTGTCAAAGCCGCGCTGGTGCCACGTGAGGCGCGTTCGGCCACGTGGCCGTTCGGCGACGCTTCCTGTTTGCGTCGGCGACCAAACAATTAATGGTAAAAGATGCAGCATACACTTTCCAAGTTGGAGAACTACAGTTACTGGGTTTAGAACGCACCGAGGAAATCTAAAAGTATGAGAAATAAACACAAGTCAAAGTCAAAAGGGTCAATACTCAGTTCAGGCCAATACAGAACGGAGAGTAGGCCCTATGTTGCATGCGTTGACCGCCTTTCTATGAGTCAAGTAGGAAGAAAGACGTAAAAAAGTGTTCATTTGGTTAGAATTCGTACTATCAGATATTATTTCTTGGTTACTATAGTACTATCAGATATTACTTCATGTTTCATGCTGTATAATTGTGATTATGGACATTTTTTGTTCACAAATAAAGCTTCGAAAGCGCAAACACATCGAGAATAAGTGGCTCAGGCCATCAATTAATGCCACTGTATTGCCTCTGACTGCGAGGTCGTCGAGTTAAGAGTCCCGACGGAGGAAGGATTTTCGACACTAGCTCGAATGCTGGAGCAGGCGAATGCCAGATCAGGAGGTCGTGGACCACGTGCTATCTTTCCCTCCTCTTCCTTGCCCTATCATACACGCACTTTCCATTGCCATCTACGGCGTGCACAAACCCCCTTCTATTGAGTGACTCGTCCTTTTCCCCGAAGGCGGCGAACAGGGGGTTGGGTCCGCAGGAAGGAGGTTCGTTTCGTCGCCGCGGTGCAGGGCCGCAGCTGCGCCCGAACAAGCGGCTTCCGCGTGATTAGGAAGAAGAACCGCAGCGGGCGCCGCCCACCCCGACCTCGAGCACGGAAGGCGCTCGGCTGGCGAGTGAAGCGGGCGGCAGCGGAGGACGGGCGTCCCCTCTTCCGCCGGCTCTTCTTTCTCCTCGTCCTCTTTGTCCTGCTCGTCGTCTTCTCTTCCCCCTGCTTTTCTTCTTCCTTCTCCTGTTCCTCTTCCTATATTTCCTATTTCATTTCCACTCTTGCATCAACTGATGCCACTGCAGCGCCTCTGACCGGGAGGTCCTAGGTTCCACTCCCCACGGCGGCACGATTTTCGACTAGCTTTTCAACTAGGTCCAATTCAGTCGCTGTCTGGAGGAGAATTCTAGCGACTGGCTGCTCTGATCGGTAGTTTTCCGTGGTTTCTCCGATCAACACCAGGCGAATGACGGAACAGTATCCTAACAAACGGGCCACGGACCGCGCGCAATCTGTCCTTCCTCTTCCTTGTCCTATCCTCTCCTCTTACACACACACTTACACTAACATGAACTACACTACCATATATTCCGGGAGACCGGTCGGGAGCTTAGATATTATCCTGGCTGGGGCGGTGCCCCGCTGGTGGGAGTCCTGGTTAGAGGGAAACCCCACTAGCTGACGGTAGGTCGGCGCCGGATCTCGCCATCCAGCAGGGGAAGATCACCGCCATCTCCCGAGAAAAAGCATGCACTACACTAACGGGACTAATGACCAAAGCAGTTGACGTGCCCGGAATCACGAAAAAATCAATGAATCAATTTCCACTTTTCTTCCTCCTCCTGCTCCTCATCCTTGTCTCCCTCCCACTTCCCCTTCTTCACTTCCCCATCCTTCTATGGTACCTCCGTTTCTAATGTTGGATTCTCGGGAATCATAAGATATATTTGAGATTAGAGATATCGAATTTTTGATTTCGTATCTTCGTAATATTCTAATGGGGGAAAGGGAATAGCATGTATACTACTATAATAGTTTCCCATTCAGATCGCAATTGTTTGCAGAATTAATTAATTAATATGCACTGACTCTTTCATTCTCTCCTCCAGACTCACTCTCTCTCTCTCTCTCTCTCTCTCTCTCTCTCTCTCTCTCTCTCTGAGTTTGTGTGTGTCTCTCTCTTTGCCTCTCCTCCCTGTGTCTCTCTCTCTCTCTCTCACACACACACACACCGGCACTTATTCACTTGCGTACACACGCTCGCATACGCTCCCGCACGCGCCCGCCTGACCCGCCATCCTTGGGCGAGGAGAGCCGAGTTGTGCCGGAGGCGGGCGGGCACGGCCCCGTCGGATTTCGCTAGTCGCGCCCAGGGCCACCGCCGCGCCGTTTGCAAGGCCCCCTCCGCCTCCCGCCCTCCCTCGCGGCCGCACTTCCCCACGGCCTCCGCCGAACGCGGAACAGCGCCCGCTTCCGTTAGGCCCCGCCAAGGCCCCCTCGCGGCCCCAGACATTTTCGGGCCTCGCGCTCAAGGCTCGAGCGGTCAGCTGCTACCGCCGTAAACTCTGCCGAAGGGCCATCGCGATGAAGTGTTGCGAAATTGTACACCCCGGGTTAGTCGTTTCTGATGTACAAAGAAAAGGCAGCCCCATTGTCGTACCGGGAGACGGCACCAGCTGATGGCACTGCAGTGCCTCTGACCGGGAGGTCGTAGATTCGTGTCCCGGCAGTGGCCAGATTTTCGACACACTTGTCAGCTAGGTCGAATTCAGTCGCTGTCTGAAGGAGAATTCTAGCGGCCAGCTGCTCTGTTCATTAGTTTTCCGTGGTTATTCCATTCAACATCAGGCAAATGCCGGAGCAATAACCTAACAGACGCGCTACGGACCGTGTGCGATCTTTCCTTCCTCTTCCTTACCCACACCCCTTACACACACACACACACACACACACGCACACACGAATATGCACTACACTACCACACATGCCGGGAGAGCAGTGGGTGGCGTTGAGCGGCTGGGTTGGTCCCCTGGTGGTGGGAGATACCTGAATGGGAAAATCTCCTTCGTCGACAGTAGATCGGCGCCGGATCTCGCCATTCAGCGGGGAAGATCACCGCCACCTCCCGATGAAAAACATGCACTACACTTCCGGCACTAAGTACCTCGGTAGTTGATGCGCCCGGAATCACTATCTATCAACCATCATGTTGCTGTGAATATTAAAATTTTGGTCGTCAAAGCGGAAGAAAATATTATCACTGATTTTCGGTTGTTGATTTTTCGCATTCATGAATCGATGTTTTGGTAAAATTTGCCATCACTACCCGGCACTGCTGTGAGCTAAACCCAGCCGCTGGGCGGGGTGGGAGGGGGGCGGGGCTTGGCGTGAGCTCACGTGCGCGCGGCTGCCGTCGCGCCGCGGCGCCTACGCAACCGCGTCAGCCTCTCCGCCTCGCCCCGCGCCCCGCGCATATCGAACGGCGGAGACCGCGCAACACGCCCACAGCGGGCGAAATGCGGCAGGGAGCGGGGCCGCTGTCTGCAAAACATGGGCGTCCGGCGAAAATTAGGGACATTCATTGTTCTGGAAAAGGCAGTTCATTCGTAGAAGAATCGTTAGAACTTTGGGGAGAAATTTTGAGGCCATTGATCGATCTGTGATTCCAGGCGCGTCAACTACTGTCATTAATCTCGTAGGTGAAATGCATGTTATTTCTTGGGATGGTGAGACGGCGCCCACTTACCGTCGAGTTTCCTCAATCCAGAGAGGTGGCTCCTGCGAGCAGGGCACCGCTGCAGCTGGGAAGCTCTAAGCTCCCAGTCAGTGCGTTGGCGTGGGTGGTAGTGTAGCGCATGTTTGTGTGTGTGTGTGTGTGTGGGAGAGAGAGAGAGAGAGAGAGAGAGAGAGAGAGAGAGAGAGAGAGAGAGAGAGAGAGAGAAATGGGTGAGGGTAGGAGACGGAAGACAAAGAAAAGATCGCGCGCGGTCGCGCGGTCGCCTGTTTGTTCCGTACCGATCAGCGCAGCCGGGCCCTAGAATACTCTTGACAGGGGCTGAATTCGACCTAGTTATGTAGGTAGTGTGGAAAATCCTGCCACCGTGGGACTTCAGTTCGACATTGAGATTTCGTAACAGCACCATTTCACAAAAACGTAGCCATAGTTGTTGTTGTTGTTGTTGTTTTTTAATTTGTTGGGCCTTGTTGACGCAACGCGTCTCTAAACCTTTGTTGGGCGTTGAGCGCGTTTTTGCGTACAGGATTCGACTGATATCTCGATCCGCATTTCCAGAGATGCACAAATGTGATGCGAAATTCGAAACAGCCAATGCGCTGGTCGATAGTGCTGTGGATTGTTGTAACTCTTCCCCGTGTAAAAATTCCTTATAGAGTAAATAGGGGGTATGTGCACGCCATAGCGGACAGCACTATCGATGTTCTGAGCATGCGCAGATGCACAAAAGTGATGCGAAACTTGAACTGCGCATGCGCCGAAGATCGATAGTGCAGACAATTGCTGCAAAACCTCACCGTGCAAAAGCTTCTTTTTACCCCACTCGTAGATTCGATTAATACAATCGATTGTGTATTATACCGTGATGATGGGGGGAGGGATTTGGCACGGCATAACATACAGCAATCGACTGCAGTCTCGTATCTTCTGCGCATGCGCAGATGCTGAAGAGTGATGCGAAACTCGAACCGATCGACAATGCAGTCCATTGCTGATACGCTTCGCCGTGCAATATCTCCCATACGTCGGTTTTCGCAACGTGGCGCGTGGAGCGCTTGTCTTCGCGATGGAACATGGCACGTACTTTTGTGACTTTCTCGATCATGCCGCCAGATGTCGCATGACGCGACCGTATCGAGCAGTGCTGCAGATCAAGCGATATCTAGCGACAATACCGAGAAAAACGCAGAGCTGTGCCATATTCCATCGTGAAGACAAGGCCTTCTCGGGCCCTTAACGAAAACCCAACAACAGTCGACTCCGCTTATAAGGAACGTCTGGAAACTGACATTTTTTGTACACTATGACCGAAGTTCACTACACCCAACGATGTCAAAAGCAAATAGAATTTTTTCATAATTGTTGATTTTATTAATACAGAGATACAGTAAAATACATTAACAGCACGAACTGAAAATTTCAATATCTTTATTTGACCTAATAAAATCAATTATTTTCAATTGTTTTCTTCGTATTTTTTCATTAGTAATTTCTCAATGTGTTTCTGAAAGGCCCTCAGGGGAGACTTCTTCGATTATGACCTTTGGCGACGATATTTTTCCAAGCTCCCTACTATTTGAATTTGTGGCACTGAGGCGATGTGTTACTTTCCAGGAAGGTTTTAATTTCCAGGACGTGGCATTTCCTGCGTTCACTATAGCCGAGGTTCAGGTTCACTATGACCGAATTTTCTTATGCTTATTTGTAATGTAAGTGAAGCGGGACCAGTGACTTACGTTCACGATAACCGAGGGTTCACTATAACCGCAATATAATAATAACCTTGTATCCCAACTTCTGGGTCAATGACCCCCATCTCGATCAGGTTTTTCGTCCAGTTTCCCTGATCCATTGACCAAATACTGAGATGGCCCCTTGTTTTTCTTCTGGACATAAATGTAACTTCATTATCTGTGCACGTCTTCTAGAATTCAGTGGGAAATACAATTCTTCATATTATCCTTTCCATGTTGTCGCGGCAGGAAGTATTATTCCGAAGGACAACATGGATGAGAACCCAGAATTTATTGCTTATTTATCCTTGAAAATAGATTTTATTACATGGGAGCGTTTTTTTTTAATCATTCAAAATGCAAGTGGTATATGACTCAGTGTAGGGATCACAGAATTTTGAAAATGTGCACAGAATTCACTTCTCCCCATACCACGTCATAGGCAGTTTTAACTTTTTTTGTTGTAAAATAAATAAATAAACGGAGGGTTCACCATAACCGGAGTCGACTGTGCAGTAAGTCCTGCGTGCGCCCAACGGCGAGTGCTGTGCAGTGAGGACGCGAGGCCAGGCGGAGCCGCCTTGAGCGTCCTCGCGAGGTCGGGCAGGAAGGGGAAGTGCGGAAGGCAAGTGGAGGAAGTGCTCTTGACGGGCGCTCGAAGAGGCCGCCGACTGACGCGGCGACGAAGGCCGCCACACCGCGGGGCGATGGACCACCATTGCCCCGGAGCACGTGACGTCGGAGTTGCAGAGCAGGGTTGTCCCTCCCACTGGCGGGCCGCGCTGCTATTTGTTGTGACCCACCCGCGAAAGGTTATTAGCAGTGGGCGGATTTTGATGACTGAAATATGTACAAAAATGCCCTTAAAATGCGTTAAAAATGCACTAAAAAAAATGATGTAAAAAGCTTATCAAAACCAGTTCGGATGAACAACTCAAGCTGTTGCATACGTTAATGATGTAATCTAGGCTTCTTCCATTCGTTCCAGTAAACTCCGCTTGAAAACGTTTGGTTTGGGCTGTTCTTTACGAGGAAATCTGTCTTTAGAGTTATCCCGAAATCGGCTGAACCGGCAATGGCGCTGATATACGTCGCTAAAATTACATCACAACCGCTGTCAAAACAATCTCTGAACAAACAAATCGAAGAGTAATTCTGTGAAGAACATTTGTTGTATCTCGTAAATATTATTTGAAGTAAGCACCATTAAAAATGACGTTAAAATTGATGAAATCAGCAGAAAATGTATTAAGAATGACGTAAAAATGTAAAGAATGTCTTATTCGAAATCGACTAACAAAGACAAAACATGACGTATAAAACTTTGTCATGGCCTTTTGTCATAACATAAAATGAACTACACTGAACGGCATTGTGCTAATGTGAAAAGGAAAAAAGTGACATTTCATTAAAATCCGCCCGCTAGTTATTACTCAAAAGTGTGAGTCCCGTGCAACCATGTTGTGTGAAAATACTGTGCCCTTAGCGCACGCGCTCTGCTGGGATTTGAAACCCCCTTTAATTAAAAAATAGAAGATTTAGGTATTTTTTTCTAATAGATCCAGAAATTAAAAATCAGTCCAATTTGATTCACTGCGTTAAGCACTGATATCACGCATGGTTCCATCCCCCCTTCTCACCCCGTTTCAGAGCAGACTGACAAAGTGCCGAGATCGACATTACGGGAAAGTGAGATATGGATTGCCGGAGTAATGAAAAGTCTCCCAACCATATTAAAGGTTTTACTTGAGACCTTGCGAGTTGGACACCCTTTTTATAGAGAGATCACTCTAAAACGAAGAAAGGACCGCGTGCACAGCTGGTGCTTGTCTACTGCGGGCGTCGTAACTGCAAGTTGTGTACGTGCGCCTAGTTAATGCGTTCATTTGCAGTTGGATCGCTTGAAAATGCGTGCGAACAACCTCATGCCATGCCATCGTCAGCCTGAGTTTCTTTTGTTTTCCTGTCAATGTGGTCCCTTCTTACGCTACTTCTCTACATTAACGTCGATAGGTGTAGAAACGGGTTTGTGTTATCAGGTGTTATTTGCGTTGTCGGCCGTCGGCCGTCATTCAAACATTTTTGTTTTACCATTTACTTATTAGAAAAACTACAAAAGCAATAATCACCATTTTTTGGCAATAAGGGTATTCCTGCTTCGTCTGTAACTACTACTCATTTGTTTCAATTTTTTTTGCTGGGCGGGTTTGTGTTCGCTTTCCCGCTCCTACAGCCTATTGTTATTATTATTATTATTATTATTATTATTATTATTATTATTATTATTAATATTGTTGTTACTATTAATATTATTATACTAAGAATTGTGAAAAATATTGAAGAGATTCGAGAACGTTCCAGAATTCGGATTTAAGAAAATTTAGAATTTATCCCACCATTTTTGTACACATGTTCGTGAATGCGGATATTAGTCTCGTTCAGAGTTGTCAGATGCATTTTCTCAAATATTTTGTAGAAACCGGTGAGACAACATTCCAATAAAATATTATTCACATAAACATTGTCAAATGTTAAATTCTACAATTTTGATACGTTCGAATAATTTATTCTTGTTTGATTTTATGAGCAGTTTTACGATCTGCCAAGGAGGTACGAGAACGTATGAATGACGTTTTACGATTTAATTGATCATTTTTAGGGTTTCTCCGTATTCTTGAAAAAGTAATAGCGCGGCAGTTACCCAGTCACGTCCTTTCCATGTTTTCTTTCCCCAGGCTGAACATTTCTTCGTTTCGGGGGAAAAACGGTTTGGCAACAACTGAAGGTGTGCTAGTGTAGAGACATCGAGGCCTTACGACATTTCTTCACAAACGACATCAATGCTTGTGTTGTTCTGTGAATCCCATGTGCAAGTATAATCTCTTCAATGGAGTGTTACGTGTCGTTTCTTCCTTCAGCAGTTGTCTGGCAATACTGCGTAATTTAATTTGAACACAGTATCTGAAAAGGTGTATTATGTATCTCGCTGTGTTATTCGTGTTAGCTTTAAGATTTGTTTTCGTCTTTGAAAATACGCTAATTGTTCTTGAAACAAGGGCGTAAAAGTTGCGTGTCATCACGAGTGCGAAAAATACGTTTTCACATTCATGCAAGATAATTGACTTATATTGACACTCTTTGTTCAAACCACACACTATTCAAATAGATCTGCTTATTCATATTGATTTCCTTGTCAGTTATCATTAAAGGAGTAATGACCGTGACCTGTCTGAATATATGCCGCTGGTTCCCGGAACGTAAGCATTTTATTACTTCTGATATTGGAATAGATATATTTTATGTAGATGATCTTGGCTGTCCAGGTGACGCCGCGTCGAAGGCTGTGTTGCCGACGTTTCGACCATCTTATCGTGGTCTTCCTCAGGGCTGTTGTGCTATTCCTATGTTCCTCAGGGCACAACAGCCCTGAGGAAGACCACGATAAGATGGTCGAAACGTCGGCAACACAGCCTTCGACGCGGCGTCACCTGGACAGCCAAGATCATCTACATGACTCTGGCCGCGGAAGCCTACGACTTCACTTAGATATATTTTAGTTTATTGGCATTATTTAAAGTTATTTTGGAAATAACTAAATGTGATTTTGCGAGGATAATTTCAGAATTAATGAATTACAACAAATAGGCCAACCGTTTATACTCGCTAGCCTAAAAAACCGACAGTGCTGAATCTGATGTTACGATGTACTGTAAACCAGGATATTCCTATACTTTATTCATAACGTCAATTACCTTTAAAACGTAAACCTCAGTAAAAAAACAATATTTTTGCAGCATTATTTTTAAAATCATTGAAATTCAAATATGGCTGATGAATCCTAAGATTATCATGTACTGTTGAAAAATATGTATATAAGCAATTGAAATAAATACTGCCGGAGCAGTACCCTATCAAACGGGCCACGGACCGCGCGCGATCTTTCCTTCCTCTTCCTTGTCCTATCCTCTCCCCTTACACTCACAGACACTTACACTAACATGCACTACACTGCCCCTTATTCCGGGAGACCGGTCGGGAATTTAGAGCTTGTCCCGGCTGGGGCGGTGCCCCGTTGGTGGGAGAGTCGTGGTTAGGGGCAAACCCCGCTAGCCGATGGTGGGTTGGCGCCGGATCTCGCCATCCAGCGGGGGAAGATCACCGCCATCTCCCGAGGAAAACATGTACTACAGTTACGGGATTAATGACCTAAGCTGTTGACGTGCCCGGATCACTGAACAACCAACCAGCTAAAGTTGCTGCAGCTCAGATATTTAAATTCCCCATGTTCAGTTGTGGCTCATGACATCGCAGAGTTATCATGTGCTGTTAAACTATTTCTCTACCTTGTTATTTGTAACTTCCAAGGTACTTCCAACGAAAAATGAGTCTGCATGCAATTGAAGTGAACACTGATTTATCGCGTACAAAGCAGCGAGGATCGACTTGTGTCTGTGCGAGCTGCAGGATCGATAATTTCCACGAACAGTTCTAGGGCGTCTTTTAAATGTCAGTCGCATTCTTACTCGAACAATGAAACTGCCGGCGGCAAAAATATTCTACCGGCGCCGTTCTCTGTACAGGCTGTCGCGCGCTCGGAGGTCGCCAAAGCAACAAAGAGCACCGGAAGTGGTAATGACGTCGTTCAAGGCCACCTGTTCCGTGACCCCCCCCCCCCCCCCCGCCGGCGTGCCCACCCCCAGCACCACGACCAGATAGGCACGCGACAGTCTGATTTATGGCGTCCGTGTGTGTGACGGCGGTGTGGGCTGGGGGACGGTTGTGGGCTAGCCAATAGGTAGCCAACTGGTTAACGCCATCTACGAAGTACGAGGGAATTCCGGTGGGCAGAATTGCCGCAGGTTTTGATAGCTATTCAAGGGCGAGCACCATCGAAGGTGTAAAGCACCTAGGATGCTTTTAGCGATTAATTGTGAAAGCTCAATTTAATAAAATATTCTCAGGGTCTCTTGTATACGTAGCGTTATTAATAACTGTAAAAATTGTTGTTGTTGTGGTGGTGGTGGTGGTGGTGTGGTGGTTGTGTGTGTGTGTTTTAAAGTCTTCAAAGAAGTGTCTATCCTAATACTATTAAAGCACGCTCCTGAACGCGAAACAAAATTTAATGTCCGGTCGTACACAATAGATCCGAGCAGCAAGTTTTAAATAAGTGGAAATCAGTGTGTCTTTTATCATGAAAAATACTCCACACTAGCCAACATTGTGCCACGATGGAGAAATGTTTAAACACGAACGATAGCTATACTATGTGCACATGCATTTTTTTAGATGCCTTTACTGCGTTTTTCTATTGATACTCGTAGATTAAACAGTTCCTATAACGTGTATCAAAAAGAAAATTATCGATATCATGGGTTTTAAAAATCGGGAACGAAATTGACAATTCCGAACGATTCCAATGTTCAAAAGCAAATTATTCAGTACTTCGGTACCTGTGAATATAGGAAACCAAAATCGATTCCTACACTTTCGAATATCCGAAACTAGTGTACAGCAACGTTGCAGTGCTAGCCTCTACTACTGTAAGGCAGGGTTTATGAGGGCATTGGACCGTTCAAACCGGCCCCCCTGCAAACCTCGTCAGTTAGGATTTACGCGGGGGCCGCGGGTCGCAGGTCCTTCCCAGAAGGCTGTGCCTGCTGACTATAGCAAAGACCCGTCCTTCCTGAGAGGCCAACTAAAAGGGTTCTGCCTTACCCCCAGAGCTGTTCCTTTTAGAAACTTCTGTTTTCTCGTCCGCAGTACCCCTGGAGAAGGTGCAACTTATTTAATTTTTTATGAATCGAATACAGCCGATTCAACGCTTCTTTCCCAAGGGTCGCGGGATCGAGTCCCGCCTTGGGCATGGTTGTTTGTCCCTTGACTTTGTATGTATGTGTTGTCGCGTCGGCCTCGCGTTCTGCTGACCCCAGATCAGAGGGGCCCGCAAGTATGTTGGTGTGTGGTGTATGGTCGAATATAAAGGGTAATCGGCTGGGGAAAAAATATATACATTGTGCTGTTGCCTCACGGTTTAAGCAATTGGGGGGAGGGAGCTATTCGTAATAAGTAACTTAAACTTTATATTAGTTTAGTGTATTTGTACAGTTTATATACTTTGGCATGTTTAACATCATTTCCCCCCCTTAATGGTTAGTAATGTTCTTTTTTTTTGGTTCTTCTTGGTTATTATTTTTTCCATCAAACACCATTCATATGTCTTACGTTATATACATACTTCTTTAACGAGCGTGAGCATTAGGCTCGTGATTTGACCGATGCGAATCTGATTCTAGCTGCCAAAAGGAAGAACTAAAATGTGGAGATAATACTTGAAACGTGGAATAGTAGTAGATCCTAATTGGAAATTCGCCAACTCTAATTTCTTGATCGTAGATCCTTCGTTCATGTGCTATTACTCTGAAGAATTTGGTTTGCAATAACTTCATGTCCTCCTGATATCGAAATAATAAAATGAACGTTTTCTTTTACCCTTCGTATTTGAGGCATCGACTTTAGCGTGATAACGAATAGGTACATACATACATACATACATTCATACATTCATACATTCATACATACATACATTCATACATACATACATTCATACATACATACATTCATACATACATACATTCATACATACATACATTCATACATACATACATTCATACATACATACATACATACATACATACATTCATACATACATAAATACATATATACATAATATATACTATATATAATACATAATATATAACAATTCTCCGATTTGTATTCCGAAATTTCGTTTAGCCATTTCGAATATCGAGTTCCTACAGTATGATACACTGTCGCGGGTCGTGTCAAGCATTTCGAATATTTTTCAGCGGCACTAAGGGAATGAAACATTCACGAATGCTCTTACACTGCTGTCTCGCAAGTGGCCGCATTCACGCATGCGCAGAAGCATTGACAGCCGTGGCAGAACGTTGCATTTGACCCGTTACGTAAGTTGTGGCAGGTTAGGAAGAAATAGGAAGCAATCAGGTATTAACTTTTGCGTCACATTTCGGTGCCTCTGCGTTCATTTTTGGAATAAACTAAGATTGTTCTGAAGAGTGCGACGCAAAAGGACATATAATAATATCCTAAAATTAAAAAAAATGAACTCTTATCTGCCGTCATAGTTACGCTGTACGAATTAGAATTGGTCTATCGAAAGAGTTGTGTTAAGTGTGATAATCAATCGATACTTTTCTTCAGACAGTTACTGTCCAATTTTTATGGGTTTTCAGTAGTTTTCCTTAATTTTTATTGTCTCTTATATTTTTATGTAGTATAGAGAAAGTTATGTAATGCTGCAAACAAAAACAGCAATTTTTCTTCAGAAAAACTCGTTTAATCAGTATCTGATGCTGACAAAATGGACAATTCTTGTTCGTATAAGTAGTAAGTAGCTTTCCCTAACGCGTTATGTAGCTAGTATCCACTTTTATGGGTCCGTGATACCTAAAAATGGGTTTGCGGTAAAGCGTCTTGCCTGACAACAATGCTACCTGCTCACCCGCGAGCAGGATATTCACCAAAATTGATATTCCCCAATCTATTTTACCGAAGTCGTAGTCCCTTGAATTCGAAACTGATATTTTGAATTGGGGGTGGGGGTACTTTACAAGAAGTTTCAAAGACACTTTCAATATTGTATAAAATATTTTTTTTTTCTTTCAGATACAGCCATTTACGCCATTTATGTGTACGTCCGATTATCGTTGAATTCTCGGAATTTTCCAAAATTACAAAAGTTCAAAGTGTCTTCAATGTCTACCTAAGACTTCGATAATGAAGATACAATCTTTTAAAAAGAAATGTTAATCCAAAGTAGATGTAATTATTTATACTTATAAATAATTTCAAGTGTGTAAGTAGTATGCGAGAAAGTAAAATAGTGGATTCCAAAAATTTATACAGTACACTCTTTGATAGCTCGTAACTAATTCCATTTGTCATTCTCTTATTTTTTTTTTAGTAAGATTTGATCACTTAAAATACTACTTTCACTTAGAATACTGAACACTTACAATACAAATGCACTAAAAATACGTTTGAAATGTGATATGTCTCGGGTTTGAGGTAGGTTATGCTAACATTTTTGGGCCAGATCTGTGATATATTGTTAAATTGGTTGCAAATTAAATTCCTTGTGGAGTTGGTTGTTAGTTGCATACTATACCAAGGGGCATGAGCAACTACTCTGAAGAATTTATTTTGCAGGACTTGAGTTTATGGATGCTAGTTTTAGCAGAATTGATCCAAATTGGACTGGCGTACAGCATTAATGGTCTTAAAATTGTCTTGTAAATATCTATGGCTGATTGAATTGGACTGTTTCTGTAAATTAGTGGTCGTAGTTGTGACAGTTTAGTTTGGGTCACTTTGGCATTCATAGTATGTTTTCCCCAAGTTGACTTGGTATCAAGGTAGAAGCCTAAATATTTTAGAGGTTCATTAGGGGGGGGGTGCCAATCGTGAAGCGTACCGGGGTTGTCTGGGTGGGAGGCACAAAGGGACAAGTCGAACCGCGGGGCCGCCGTGCTCTTATCGGGCGGGGACCTTGAGGCGCCCTGCCACTGGTATCTGCGGGAACATCCGGTCTCCCTCCGGGGCCCCAAGCGATAGCTGCGGGCGCGGCGCCGAGCGACTAACCGCCACTCACGCCGCGTTTGTTCGTCCAACTTTTATTATTATTATTATTATTATTATTATTATTATTATTATTATTATTATTATTACTATTATCATTATTATTATTGTTATCATTGTTATTATTATTATTGTTATTGTTGTTATTGGTTTGGTTTTTTTCGTGTTTCCGGGCGCGTCAACTGCTTTGGTCATTAGTCCCGTTAGTGTAGTGCATGCTTTTTGTCCGGAGATGGCGGTGATCTTCCCCCGCTGGATGGCTAGATCCGGCGCCGACCTACCGTCGGCTAGTGGGGTTTCCCCCTAACCAGGACTCTCCCACCAGCGGGGCACCGCCCCGGCCGGGACAAGCACTAAGCTCCCAACCGGTCTCCCGGAATATGTGGTAGTGTAGTGCATGTTAGTGTATGTGTGTGTGTGTGTGTGTGTAAGGGGGAGAGGATAAGACAAGGAAGAAGAAGGAAAGATCGCGCGCGGTTCGTGGCCCGTTTGGTAGGGTACTGCTCCGGCATTCGCCTGGTGTTGATTGGAGAAACCACGGAAAACTACCGATCAGAGCAGCCGGCCGCTAGAATTCTCCTCCAGTTATTGTTGTTATTATTATCGTTATTGTTTTGTTATTGTTATTTTTATTTTCTTTCTCATTTGAAAGTGGGCAAAATGAGTCTGTCTTTCGAAGTCTTGGAATTAGAACCAGATACCACGATTTTAAAAGGGAATTCACCCTATCCCACTTACGCTCATTGTAAAATCTTTCGATTCCTTTGACTAGTCTGAAGAAACACTGCCTTTTGTCCAACAGTTTGCAGGTTTATTGGCAGTTCCTAATTTCTCGAATTTGTGGACATCAGTCCTTCAGATGAAATCACCAAGGCATAAAAACCTTCTCAAACCACGAAATGTTTCAATTGTATTGCAAGCTCTTCTTACTTGCTTATCTTCTCTAATTCTGTTCTCCTGATGTTGTGGCTCAGACAAAGTACTAATACTACCTTATTGGTTTTATCAATGAGAAAGTAAGGCGTGTTATTATTATTGTTGTTACTATACAATTATTTCAAAAATACACGATGTAAGGGATTAGATGTTAATGAAAAAATCTACTCCACATTCCAACCAGCTCTCTCCTCTCTTTATTTATATATATATATATATTGTGACATACCGATATGTCACGTTAAAATAAATTAACATTTATTTGTAGACAATATGGTGGAACATGCATTACGAAATATCACGAGAGCTAGAGCTTAGCAACGACCGTGAATAAACAATGTAGTTTTTGTTTTTCTAAATGCATTAAGAGTTTTCTGGATGCCGAAAGTAGAAAATTTGGGATTGGCGAAAAGTTAACACGATCAAAATGTCAGCTACACCAAATATAACGAACGTATGGATTGGCTGGGTAGAGAAGGACGGTCAAATGTTTTGAAAAAATGAAGGGAGTTTAATACGAAGTCTTCGAGGGATGAATCATGCAGGAAGATTTCATTCTGCTCTGAAACGCGCTTCTGAACTGTTCGTAGATATTTTCATGTGGAAGCAATATTGAAGTATAAATTGGAACTTTGTCGGAAGTGGTAATCAAGTTCGGGACTATGTCATAGGACGTAATCGGGACTGGTAATTTTGATAGTTTGAGACCAGCTTGGATAGGGGAAGAAGAGGATTTCGTTGGAATTTTGGACTACGGCAAGATCGCAAGATATTTCGACTGGAGAAGTCTACGAGGGACATCAACGAAGAAAGATAAGTTAACCGCGGTGTAAAATTGTAAATTGAAAGAGATCATGATCAGAGGCCTAACTTAAATTCATTAAATTGTTTGACAAAAAAGTAAAAATAAACTTTGTTAAATTTTGTTCTATAGAAAAGAAAGTGATTTTTCATTTAGTCAATCCAAACAGAAATGAACTAGGAATAGAATCATTCTATTTCAGATTCCCAGCTGCGCTGTATAGTAGCGGATCCTATAATCCATTACAGAGGTAATAAGGATTATAATTATATCGTGACCCATTGACCCAGCAAGCCGGACGTTAAGATCTTTGGCAGATATAAATGTAGAGAGAAAGGAAAATTTTGGAATATCTCAAAATGGCGCCCAACGTGGGGCATAATTTGTTATAATTTATAACAATTGGTGACACGGATAAAATTAGTCTTATAAATTATAATATAGTGATCCAAAGGGAATCTGAAATTTATGGATTGACATTTGAAATTAATTGTTAGTTATAAGAAAGGGCCAAAGACCATTTCATTGGTGTGATTTTAAAATAATTTAACAGAGAGATTTTAATTTGTATTAGAATTCAAAATGGATACTAGGAGCAAAAAATTGCGTATGGAGAATGTTAATGTAGATGATATGGCGTCTGCTAATACTAACCCCGAGGGAGAAATTTCGCGTGAAATTGGAGATTGAACCACAAGAAAAGGAAATAATGGCTGCCCCTGTTAGAAAATATGGACCCTAATAATTTAATTTTAAGATGTTAGAGAAATGAACGCAAAACTTGAGCATAATAATACTAAATTAGATGGAATCACTTCAGATATGAATAATAAATTAGAGGATCACTTCAGATATGAATATTGAATTTGAAAAAATAACGCTAATTGAAGGAATGACATCGGAAATGTCATTAGAATTGAAGAATTTTCGTCAGAAATACAAAAGGAAATGAGTGCAATTACGGGCGGATACATCGGCTGAATTCAACATTATTCATTGTAAAATTGAGTCTTTTAATAATCAAGTCGACCAAATGCAGAGGGAATTAAAAGAATCTGGCAACAAAATTAATTCCAAAGTTAATGATTTAAAGGAAAACATTGTGACATTAGGACATTTACATGACCAACAATGCGAAAAGTTGACAATCGTCGAATCGCGTGTAGATAATTTAAATGCAATGTCGCTTCAACATGGCGAAAAAACAATTGAAAACAGAGAATCTAAATTAGTTAATTCGGATTGTAAATTAGAAAAACGAATACCGGAGGGACTTAGAAACATTGAAATAGTGCAAGAATCTGAATCTGGGAAATATATGTCGGACATTAAGGACAAGATTGAACAGTTAGAAAACGAAGGCATGATGCGTTCACAGGGAAATATACCAATGCATGCATCGGCGCTTGTAATACCAAGACACCTAAAATTTCATGATGATAATGAGGGCGTGATGGTTCTTAAAGGGAGTTGAATAGCATTGAAGTATCGGCGGAAGATTTATTAAGGAAGATACGGACGAACGGGCGGAGAATAGCACGTGTTTAATTTTGAAGGGATATTTCGAATATACCTGTAGATATTTTAATTG
>CAXIVR010000013.1:25415465-25615465 GCA_964035755.1 Teleogryllus oceanicus
ACATGTGAGTCCCCAGAAATTCGCTATAACGCTTTCGAAAAGTGCAGAAAAAATAGTTTTTTAACTTTAATAACTTCATTGCTTAATAATTTCTATAAAAGCAACATAATGTTGAACAATTGATTATTTATTAAAATAACTATTACGAAGGCCTTAAAAGCCTTGCATGTGAAATGACGTAATATAATAAAATTCAGAACCTACCTTTATAACTTTTATGAAATTTTCCTTTGCCAGTGACTAAAACGAAAGTAGAAAGAAAGGTTCCACGGAGGTAAGCTCTCAGAAAAGCAGCCGGGCAGAGTGAAAAGCGAAATAAAAAGACATAAGGGCCTCGGAGGTCCTACGTACAATGCTGTGCCTAGTGGCGGCCTCCGACGCGGCGTCGCGTCGCGTCGCGTCGCGTCGCGTCGCGTCGCGTTGGCCAATTGACGTCGCGACGTGTCCTTGGCTCTCCTTGTGCGCCGGGTCGCCGGCCGCGGGGTCGCGTCGTGCCATGCAAATGGATGGGCCGAGCCCCGCCCCGCCCCAGCCCTGTCGCTCCACCCAGCTCACCCCCCTCCCGCTCTGCCCCACCCCGTCCCTGCCAACCCCGCCCCGCTCAGGGGTCTCCGTTGGGCGTGCCCAAGTGGTTACAATTGCCACCAGTGGCTGGCTGTTCGTTCGCTTGTCTCTGGAAACATTGCTGTCGTTTGCCACGGCCACCTGTAGATGGTAGTGCAAGATAGGAGGAGATCCTCCTGTGAACTGTCTCCCCATGAGCGTGCTCAAGTGGTTACAATTGCCACCGGTGGCTGCTCGTTCTCTTGCCTCCTAACACGTTGATGTAGTTCGCCAAATACGTTTCCTCCGATTCGCGAACAGGGTGTAGTAGTGTACAAAACCTATTCCGTGATGGAAGAATGTTTCTTCCACCATCACCTTTTAAAGCACCATATTCATACACTGTATTCACTGTTTTCTTGCGTATTCCCGACGGTGTGCGCCCCGTCGCGGCCACTGTGTTTCGGCAACCCTGGGCACACACGCCTTGACAGACGCGCCGGCCGGCCGGCCGGCCGGCCCAGCCACTTGCACCAATCACCTCCGTGACCTTTCGGGTGGAATGGGCTCAACGAGATCGTGTAGATTTTTGATCAACGGAGCTGCGTCTGTTGGTGAGGAATAAAAAAAGTTGTGGCGCGACTTTTTAAAATCAACCGGTCACGCTTAATTCGCCACCTCTGCGAGGATTACTTCAAGGAGATTGCAGCAATTTTAATTTGATACTTCCACGGAACTCTTGAAATGGGTGGGGATGGGGGAAAAGAAGAAAGAGAAATGAATGGTGCAATATTCGTTTTAAAATCGATCGACGGGAAATTTTGTCGATCTTGGGTGATACACGCGCGATGGATCGCTTCGATAACCTTAATGTGATTTTTAGTCAAAATTCCTAAAATCGGGAACTTATCGACTTCTGGACACATAACAATAAAGGGAAAATACAGCGATACATAATGTATAAATTTGTATGCTGAAAACTTAATGCGTATGCCGTGACTTCTACGAGGAATAGAGGCTCCCTCATGTAACACAAAATATTATACTCCAGAAAAGGAGAAATCGTAGCAATATATATTGGAAGCAATCTCTTCTTACGCTGTGGAATTTGAACGGATACCATGAACACTGGGAGCAACAGGGTCGAGAAGACCCTAATGAAGAACTTTCATTTTGATTTGATACATGCACGGAACGTTAAAATGCAAAGGAGGTTGGAAAGCCATTCATATCGTTGAATCAATTGCTGTGTAAATAAGACATAGATAGACAGACTTACAAATGCAGGGAATACGTTCAAGGATATTGCAATATTTTTTCTGTTTCGATTTCGCTGAATCACGGAACTCAACTTCATCGAAAGAAACCGAAAGAAGTCATATGCCAGCAGATTTACGCAATTCATCAAGCTATCTCTTGGGCCGACGATCGTATGCGCTGGATGTTTGATGGAGTTTGCTTTAAGGAGGCCGCAGTTATCTTTCTCGCAATTTACTGAATAGTTGAAGTGACTGACGGTTTTATTTCCTGGAGTAGGGGTTCCCAAGATTGAAGCCATGGTATGTGTACTTCAAAAATATTGTTTTATTTTCGGAACTTTTCTCTTGGTTACAAATTACATGTAGGCGAAGTTGTCATTCTTTTCGAAAAATACAACAATTTTATGTCCTTTCACTTTATTCTCCCATTTTGTTTGTTCCTGCTACTGAGTGTGACGTCAACCGACCTGTTGATTATTTATAATTACGTTTTTCTTAGGGCGCAATTTATGTACTCGTCGATAAGTAATGTATGTAAAGTACTCGGCAATATCCTGCGGTATGTTTTCCTGTTCGTCTAGTTTCCTGGAATGATTGCCGGAATGCAATTCACTTCAAATCTACTGGCGTAGATCTGCATTGTCGGAATAGCTGACCTATCGCCAAGAAGATTATTGAAAATAACTGGACAAAAAATAGAATATTTCTGATTTACGTTCGAATTTGTTGTGTTTATTCATTATTTTCCAGACATTAGAAGTGAATATTGCAGTGGATATTAATTAAGAAGAGAGCTTCAACAGACAAGTCCAGTGTTATATTGCTATGAATAATCACCGATGCGGCCCAGGAATTATCTCGCGCGCGCACGGGTGTGTGTGTTTGTGTGTAGGAGGGGGTTCAGATATGGGGACCAGACGACTTGATATTTACAGAATTTTTCACTTATGCTGGGTAAAAATTTTAAAATATATGTTTGGAGCTAATATGTATAATGTTAACACTTGATAAGTTGAATTACTATCGTCAGTACAGAAAATTAGTGAAAATTGTACTCTTTTTTAAAAATATATATCATTGGCTTCTGGGGAGGGCACTGAAGACCCCCACCCCCACCCCACCCCCATCCCTTCGGTGCGCCACTGAATAATCATGTACTTCCCTTCGTTACGAATCTTGTGAGAGATTTACGGCTTTTGTGGTTTCCATGTGTAACGGTTAGCGTTGCGGACTGTTATACTCGAGTTCGTGGGTTCAAACTCGATCGAAGCTGTGAGATTTTTAAGGGCGCAAAAATCCTTCGTACGTGTTCCTTCGAAAGGGGGAAAGTAAAGCCGGTTGTCCCATGTTGTAGATTTACAGCATGTAAAATATCCTCAAGCTGGCCTCTGAGTAAAATTAAAAATCGCCAGTTCCATCGCCCGAGTGATGCCCCTTTCTCTGCCAGAAGGGGAAAAGAGCGTAGCGGAATTTGCGTTGTCAGGCAGGCCTCATGACCTGAGCCTCGTCACGAAAAATAAGGCTTATTTAATTTGAATTCAGTTAAAACATCTTGGTTTTTAAACAATATGATTCTGTTGTGTAACCATGTACCCAAATACGTTAATCTAGCACACTAGAATATCTGCTGTTTGTATTGTGTTCTCCAAGTAAATGAGGAAGCTAATGTAGAAATCAAATAAATTACGCAATCGTTGGCTAAAAAATCATTTCAGCGGTTGTGCATGTACGGTTGTACATACATTCATTGTTCATTGCTTGGAAACTGTTACTTAGGTTTAGAAGAACGTTGCGGACGCGCAACAATATGGCCATAAATATGGACTGCCGCGTCGCATGTTCGGAACAATCCTAAGTTGTTGATGAATTCGTGCAAAAAACAATAATGACCGAAAGTCGTACGAAACAGTGTTTGGCCTGCTGTTCTCAGAATGCCAGTCTCGACTCCTATCGTCGCCGCGTCGTCAACTTTTTAATTCGTAAGTCAAATACAAACTTTTTTTATTAGTTACGTAAAAGTCTATTTAGCTACGTTTGGCCAGGCACGTGTGAAGACAGAAAACAGGGAGAGGGAAGGCAGGCAGACAGACAGACAGACAATGGGAGAGACGGAGACAGACAATGGGAGAGGGAAAGTGAGGGTAGAAGAGGAGAAAGAGGCTGGGGAGGGGGAGAGGGAGCCAGAGAGGGAGAAGGGGCTTGAGTTACTTGCGGTGCCGCCAGGGCGGCGTGTGTTAAATTGCACCTGAACCTGTTGGCCGTGAAGCGGGACCCTGAGGTGTGCCGTGTAACATTACTTCTGGGACCTACCGGAAACCCGAGGAATGGCACAGGCCTACACCGCTTTTGCATTAAAGACGACGTGTTCCATTCGAAAAATACTTTCGCAAATTGAACTTTTTTTAACCCTTTCCTCCACCCCTACCCTGTGTAATAACTAGGGCCCGGATTTTAATGACCTAAAAGTCAGCGAAAAATGCAAGCATTTATGACCTAAAACCTTTATAAATATGACCTTAAAAAATAAAATATGACCCTACACACGTTTATTTTTTAAAAATTCCTGTTGAATTTTTAAGTATAACATAAATACAGAATTCGCTCAAGAACAGATTGTGAGGATGTTACATGCGGTTTGCAGTCGTTGGAACTAACTAGCATTTTAAAAAAATGCTTGTATACGCAGCAATATATTGTACACTTTTTCAGCCACATGACCACGAGCTCGACCCAACTCACACCGTTCAAATTTACTTACGTTTCAAATAATCGTTTGTGATGTAATTGTTGAGTTTCTTTGTGACAATCACTTGATACTTTGACGTGCGAGACACATTTTGAAGCTCTTCATTCTTGTGTCTTCAAAAATATGACATACGTATGCATTTTGGGGAAAATTTGGCCAAAATATGACCTTTTACTAAAAACGGTCCTTAAAAATATAACAAATATACTCATTTGTGGCAAAATTTTGCCAAAATATGACCTTTTACTGAAAACGGTGTAAATTTGACTTTATATGCACAATAAAAAAACGTTTTTCTAATCGACAATACCTGGATTCGTGTATAAGTTGTTTTAAAGTTCACTCGAAGGTTCAGAAAAAAATATGAGTTGTCATTAAAATCCGGGCCCTAGTAATAACTCCTACCTCTTACAAATGCCACTCTTGAGTTAACTGCTCTACACATATAACCTCACACATTTCCTGGCTAAGTAACGTCAATGAAAATTAGATAGAAATTTAGACATATTTTAATAAATACAAAATGTTTTATTTATTTGAAAATTTATTCATAGATTATTATAAATAAAATATAAATATTTAATTTCTATTAAAGACAGTTAAAATTACTTTTGTAATATTAAGAAACGAAAGTGGATTTTAGTGAAATTTGTATTTTTATTAAATTTTAACTATATATCAAACGATCATTTTTAAATTAATTTAATACAAAAATAGTTATTATACGAAAAACATAAACAAAAAATAACAAACAAAAGGAAAGGGAACCATTATCAACCCCTTCCCTCATATTCGGATGTCATCCGTTCTGTCGACTCTCTTTCTGATATATATTTTTTAATGGTGCCTTATTGTCTTCATTTCTCTAGAATGTATTTTGATTTTAATTATGTTACTGGAATTATACCTGTGTATCTGGATGCTCTGTGCCAACTTAATAGGGTGTCAAACTACTTTTGAAGTCTATGTACCAGTATTGCAATAAGGAATCACAAATATTCGATAAAGGGCGATTTGTTGTGGCTTGTACAAACAAATGCCTAAGTGGGTGCTTTAGCGTGCACCTCGCATGCACAAATAATTAGTTATTTTGCTTCTGTTAATTCAGATCCTTTGATTACGTTTTAAATGTAATTTCTGTTTCAGGTGAGTGTCCGTCCAGAGGCAACAGTAGAATCGTACTCTCGAATTCATCCAGTATTGGTGAGTTAACACGCCTTCTAAGAATATACTCCTCTACAAAGATGAGAATTATACTTTTGTCAAGAATTTTGTTTGTGGTGCTATCCCAATAGTGATGGGGATTTTATTTTAAGGGTTTTGGATTGACAATCTTCTTCTTCTGAGACTTATTTCGTAGACAAGTTATTCCGCATTGTATAAAACGCGAGTTTTTTGTGGTATTGGAATAAACCATTGTCATGTTGACGTAGAATCACATCTGTATTCATCATATCACCCCTTACAATATTAGGAGATGTTGCATCTCGTCTTTAAAAAAAATCTTCTCGTTTGACTAGCTTTGCCTTTCTGGGAGGTTAATTGTAAATACATACTTTGTAGCCTTTTGAGAATGGCCATCCATAACCAGTGCTTTATATTTCCACAGGAATACATACACTGCACAGTTTAAAGTTTCTCATCACATTTGAGCATCTGCGCATGCGCAGAAGAATAATAGTCGGTCCGCTAAGGCGGACACAAACTCTCTAGTAGCATCAGACGACCCGATGCAAGCAACAGTCTATGAAGAACGGGCATTAATTAGTGGGAAGAGTTTTGATATTGCATCTCTTCTGCTCTGATCATTCAACTCGCGTAGCCGACGCCAGCCAGTTCCCGCTGCACAGTTGTGCCAACGCCAACGGCAACGCCGTCGATTCGCGTCTCCAGCGCCAACGGCAACGCCGTCGATTCGCGTCTCCAGCGCCAACGGCAACGCCGTCCCGGCGCAGCCAACGCCGCCACCAACGCCGACACCAACGCCGACACCAAACGCCGACACCAAACGCCGACGCCAAACGCCGACGCCAAACGCCGACGCCAAACGCCGACGCCAAACGCCGACGCCAAACGCCGACGCCAAACGCCGACGCCAAACGCCGACGCCAAACGCCGACGCCAAACGCCGACGCCAAACGCCGACGCCAAACGCCGACGCCAAACGCCAACACCAACGCGTTTCCCAATAGGCGTCGTATTTGTGAACCAAGTGGCGAGACGGCGGCCTTGACCAGGGCGGCGGCGGCGGCGTTCGTTCCAGGAGGCTGAGCTTGCATCCGCGCCGCCGCCCCCCTCCTCCCCATCCCCGCCTCCTTCGCGGAGTGCAGTGGGCCAGATGGCTTTGAAACGAGACACGAAAAGGAAGTGGGTTGCGAAATCGCAGGCGTGCTTGTGTTTGCTCAGGAGGAGCCGTGCTGTGGACTGGATGGATGGGTTTATTCGCTACCAGTATTACCCTCCCTTTCTGTTGGGGACAGACAACGAACTTCATATTTTTTTAAACCTAAGCATTCATAAGGTATACTCAAGTGATTTTGTTGTAGGCAGCCTTTCACAAGAAAAAATTGTCATAACGTTGTTTTGTGGGATCAATGTTTCTGTATGAGTTCATATAATGCAGGCTTTCTACAGCCTTTCTTGTTAATTATACAATTATTGAAATGTGGACACTCGTTCACAAGATTTTCCCGAAAACGGGTGCTCGTGAGTACAGAATCTTTTGAGTTCGTTGTTAATAACTTGTATTTCGTGAGGTTCATATCACATGAGGGCCTCATTTATCAGACATGCTTTTTCTTCTTAATCATATCCGAATCTCAGCATTCGTTCGGGAGATTCACCCCGGAATTAAAGTTCTGTGTTGATTGTCTCGTAAATATAATGTTCAATAATCATTGTCTTATATGTCTAATGGTTCTTAAATTTGTTACCCAAACTCAAGCACCATTAGACATATAATTAAATGAGTCAAGAATCATCGAATATTGTGTTTGTGATGCAAGTTTGGAGTGAATCTCATTAAACCTTTCTTTAATGATTCTTTTGCTTTTGTTTTTCCTATCCAAACCTAAGCTCTCAACCCGAGAATAGTTTCTTGAAGGGGAACAGAACGATTTTAATGCACGGATGACTAACAAATTTTATATTCTGTGAAGGACAGACGACCGTTCATTGCTTTATCTACCAACAGTTATCTCCGCAGAGTCATAGCCGACCAGTAGAGTGCCGAACCAATACCGCAATCTAGTGACGGCAAATTTTACCGAAACATCGATTTATCAATACATCGCCTAAAGATTTTCGATGTCGATGAAAACATGGACAAAGGAAGATGTTTTAAATATAGACTTATAAACTTATATAAACTTATAAACTTATAGATCAATAAACAATTTTCCTATCCAATTTTAATTACAGTACGTAAATGGGATATACGGGACCCTAAAGTCGATGACTCATTTTTTCATTATGGTGAAGTTAGAATCCTTTAATTTTATGGTCGCGAAGTCTTCCAAACATTCATAATAACAAACACTATCAAATATAAATGATTGAATACCTATCTGACAACTGGAATTAGCAGCTTCTCACTGAATCGTTTGTTGTGTGTAGCATTCGCGCTCACGCACCACAATGAACTAAGGACAATATGAGAAAGGCAGTGTTACAATGTACGCTCCAGCACTTCATCCCTCTAATAGCGTTGTAAAAACTACTAAATGACAAAAAAAAAAAAAAGAACTCAAATAATTTGGTGATAAATGTTGAACAATTTGATTTTATCTTAGCTTCATTTATTCTCAATATTTGGCGCATTTTGGAACTCTGTTGGAAAATTTCACTCGTGGAATAGACCTATTAAATACCACTCGTCCTTTGGTTATTTAGTGATTCCCGGCGCGACAACAGCTTAGGTAATTATTCCCGTATGTGTAGTGCATGTTTCCGTCGGGAGATTGCGGTGGTCTTCCCCCACTGGATGGCGAGATCCGGCGCCGACCTACCGTCGGCTAGCGGGGTTCCCCCTAACCAAGACTCTCCCACCAGCGGGGCACCGCCACTGCCGGGACAAGCTCTGAGGTCCCGACCTGTCTCCCAGAATAGTATGTGGTAGTGAAGAGTATGTTAGTGTAAATTTGTGTAAGGTGAGAGGATAGCACAAGGAAGAGGACGGAAAGATCGCGCGCGGTCCATGGTCCGTTTCTTACGGTACTGCTCCGGCATTCGCCTGGTGTTGACCGGAGAAACCACGGAAAATAGCGACGGGAGCAGCCGGCCGCTAGCATTCTCCGCCAGACAGCGACTGAATTGGACGTAGTTGAAATGCTAGTGTCGAAAATCCTGCCGCCGTCGGGACTCGAACGTAGGACCTCAGAGGCGCTGCAGTGACATCAGTTGATGCACTGAGCTACCACTCGTGCTTTGGAAATTCTCAGATAAATCCCCTCCTCGCTTCGCGAGTCGGGAATTTATCAACAGATATCAGTTTCAAGGAAACAAAAACAACAGTTTCAAGGAAACAGAATTCAGATCTTGGGAAATTTTCCTTTTGTAACAGAACAATTAAAGATTGGAACAGTTTACCCGCAGCAATTTTCAAAGATTTTCCTCTAAGTGTCCGAAGCTTTAGAAATAAGTTAGAACAATATGAGAGTAATAGACATTAAATGAGTAAGTGTAATTCAAAGCAAAAACAGTGTAGTGTAGTGGAGTGCAGTGAAGTAAAGTGTAGTGAACACGATCAAATTAATAAGTTACGTTCAATTAAATTTAGAATCACCGGCTTATAATTATTGGATATCATGACAGAGTTGAAATGTTTGTTAAAATACTTAATATTAGTGATAGTATGATTATTGCATGTTCGCCGTGTACTTTACTAACATTATTATTATTATTATTATTATTATTATTGTTATTTAACTGCCACCGGGTCATAACCAATTGCAGTTCAAATAAATGTAATGTAACATTTTCCAAAGTTCTCTTCGCTAATGATGTGTTGACCGCGCGTCGGGAGCCGTGGCCCACTGTGCCTTCCCTTCTCCGCGTGGCTCAGTTCCCGCGCAATTCCCGCGTGCGCGTGCGCAGTGGCGCCAAGTGTGTCACGATGGCGACGGCGCCGCCGGCCCCGCGCCGCGGAGCTTTTCCGTATCAACGTGGCATTTCGTTGGGTTTGGCTGCGCGTTGAAAGTGAAGTGAAGAAGTGCGCGCCGCGCGTCCGCCCGTGCTGCCAAGACAGCACTCGTAGTATTCGAATGCGTCGTTCAATTGATGTCACTGCAGGGCCTCTGACCGGGAGGTCCTGGGATTCGAGTCCCGACGGTGGCAGCATATCCGACACTAGCTTTTCAGATAGGTCGAATTCAGTCGCTGTCTAGAGGAGAATTGTAGCGGCCGGCTGCTCTGATCGGTAGGTTTCTGTGGTTTCTCCGATCGACACTAGGCGAATGCCGGAGCAGTACCCTAAAAAACGGGCCACGGACCGCAAGCCATCTGTCCTTGTCCTATCCTCTCCACTTAATACACACACACATCCACACACACACACACACACACTAACATGCACTACACTACCTCACATGCCGGGAGACCGGCAGAGAGCTTAGAGCTTGTTCCGGCAGTGGCGGTGCCCCGCTGGTGGGAGATACCTGGCGAAGGAAATAAATATGTAAATTGCTTATTATTTACAAAGGAAATGAATATTTTTGTTTGAAGAAAAAACAAATAAAAAAGCAGTCGAATATTATGAATTGGGTGCTTTTTTATTTCTGTGTACGGCGTCTTCCAATCAGAAGGTAGAGCGCCTCGTAGTGACATCACTGTAGTGACGTGTGTGCTCCCGAATGGATGGCACCGTATCAGCTGCCGATCTGTCAGAGGCAGCTCTGAATAAATCGCAGTGTAGCTGTGAAATGGTGTACGCACCGCGCATGCGCGCGCGGTCCGTGCCAATCAACGCAGAGCAGCAGAGCGCAACCGCAGCGAAAAAATACTCGTTACGTCACGGAAGCTTCCGGGAAGAACGGACAGGCCCCGCGCCTCAGGATCCTGGGGCGGGGGGAGGTAGAAGGAAATACACAGCGTTTGCACGCCCACTGTGGGGACATTGGGCAGGTTTAGCTCGGCGCAGCGTGCAGCAATCGACTGCAAACTCGATTTTGAGCGGATGCACAAAAGTGATACGAAACTGGAACCGCGCGTGCCTAGAATAACTGTTGTGCTGACGACAATTGGAATGGACGCTGAAAAGCTGGAGTCGAAAATCCTGCCGCCGTCGGGACTCGTACCTAGGACCTCCCGGTCAGAGGTGCTGCAGTGACTACAATTGATGCACTGAGCTACCGCTCATGCTTTGGGAATTCTCAGATAAATCTCCTTCTCGCTCCGCGAGTCGGGAATTTATCGACAATTTCCAAAGTACTCTTCGTACTACCTATGCTAATGATGTGTTGATCGCGCATCGGTTTTTGGCATGCAAAAACTTCCTATTTGATTCTTATGAACGAATCGATACCGGAATCTGTTCCGGAATCGATTCTGGAATAGATTCCCAATTTCGGAATCACGAAGTCAGCAAGACGAAGTGTCAACTTTGGTGATGAAGTTATGGTCGGGCTCCTAGTCGTCGGTAGATAATCGGGCTCACTTCGCTTCAAAGACATCACGCGGTGAATGTGCGACTGCGAACTTATTTCGGCTTTTTTGCTTGCCAGTAAAGACGCGCGTACATTCACTTGACCAATTCCATTTTACACTTAAGTGTCCTGCGGGAGATGAAACTTTGGGTGCTACCGAGCATATGATGCGCTGTTGCCAAACGTACGAGCACGCGATGTTTTACCGCCTTCGCTACAGCTTTTCACGGCACTTTCAACGACGCGACACTGCGACCTCATTCATTGTAAATATGCATTTCGCTAATTTACTCATTGCAACGTGTTCAACATACAGGAGAAAAAGACCCGTGGAATGAAAACGCTACGTTATGGTAGAAAATTGGAGTTCTTGCAGTTAGGTTTTCATTGTAACTTTTCCGTGTTTTTGTTAGGTGATTGGGTACGGACAATTCAGTTATTCATAGGAAAGATTCCACTTATGTCACTATCACAATCACTGTTTTCAATAGATCTATCTTCATTACCATTGTCACTATCTCTGGAATGCTGAAGAGAAATTGTAAAATCTTCATTGTTGCGGTCCATCATACCCTCATTTGTATCAGTTTTTTTAATAGTTCTTTCTGTATCTTCAACTTTTTTCCCGACAATGATTTGGTGGTAAACTTCAAAACGTAAACCACAGATGAGAGAGAACAAGAATTTACTTGAACGAAAATATTTCGGCTCTTTTACTTCTCCGGAAACACCTTTGAAAAACAGTTTCCGTGACAGACCCTTGAGAGTGTAAGCACGTTACTGACAGTATATGAGCTGATCTCTCGCCAAGCTGTGTGATTTAATGAGTTTCCTCTTTGAAATGATATTCTTCGTAGGAAATCCTACTTACCGTTTGCAATCTATCAGGCTTATGTTCCATTCCTGTCGGAGACTGGGTGCGAAGCCTACGCTCATAACCGAATGGTGCCGAGCCGTGCACGTGGCGATGTACCGCGGGTCAGCGGATGCTGACGTAACTCACAGCCGATTGGCTCGGAGCATGTCGTCGCCCAGGAAACGTAGAGACGCCGCCGAACTGTCAATATCAAACTCACCTTCCGCAGCATAAGTATATTCTTGGGTTTCTGTATCCTGGCTGATGACAGCTGATCAGCTGTTACGGTTTCGTCCAATCGGGAGCTTAAACGTCACCACAGTGACGTCACAGTGAAGACGTTTTAGCTCTCGATTGGACGACACCGTAACAGTTAAGTGTCAGCGACGACGTTAAAAAAAAACAAGTGTAGATGGCGTTCTCTTGTCACGTGTGTTTTGTGGCCATGGGCCGAAAATGCCTTTAAAGATTCTCCCATTGGCCGCGAGAAGTGACTGTAGCTAAATGTGTTCGATTAGCTATCGCGGCGTTTCATACCTCCACCACTGGAGATGAATTTACTTCGTTCAAACTTTCTGGTCGGAATCGAGTCTCGATTTCCAAGAAAATGATCGATTCGCCAAGTTATCTTCATAGATAAGAAAAATAAAAATATAACGTTTCTGAGTATTGGGACCAGAATCGAGTATTTAAAATAGCTAAATTTGTACAAAGAATTGTCACTCTGACCGGAATTCGAACCACGGTCTTATGGTTTACGGCCAGTTGCTCTAGCCACTAACCCGGGTTCGAATCCAGGCCGAGGTGGCAATTCTTTGAACAAATTTAATTTTTAAAATACATTTGTTACTCAGTAACGAGGGGATAAATTGGTTCTCTTTACATCCGCGGAAGCGATTTCTGATCGTAAACGCGTTCAAAATGGTGGCAAAGCGGTGACAATTATATTTAAAATGGCTGTCATATTTCCTTTTCTCCTTCCGGAACTCTTTCGGGCCATCGCCTGCAGGCCTGTAGTTTTCTTCTTTTTTTACCTCCATGTCTCTTCCGGCACCCGGTCGTTTCGATGTTTTCGATTAGTTTTAAAATAAATTCCGTGTTTTCGATGACCCCGTATCCGTGACAGCTCTCCTGCATTTTTTTCTCTACACTGTTGTTAGGATAATTGTGATAAACTGCAGAAACATACAAGGATGAGCAGCATGTGATTTTGGCTTTAAATTATTTACGTTGGCAATACATAGCGGTGCCACCAAGGGTTGTGCAATAGCACTCACACAAAATAAGTGTCTTTATTACTCTCTGAATACTCGAAAGGTTATTTTTGACGTCATCAAAATGAATTCCTTCAAATGTTGAAAATTATAATGAATTCGCTCACATTTTACCAGCTTTCAGAACATAAATAAAAATACACACGCATTTGATTAAATTCCAACAAATATTGGAACTAAAGGAATCGAATACCGATTCCATAGGTATCAAAAGAAAATAATTGATTTTCCGAATCGAATCGGTAGAATAGAAACGTCCGTAGCTGAATGTCATAAATGATGCAGTTTACGCATTCCTGAAAATTCCAACCACAGAAGACACGAAGGATGCTCTAGCCAATAGAAATCTGTACGAACGTAGTGACTGAAACCACCTTGCGTAATCTAAATCATGGCAAAGCCTCATATCGTAAACGCGAAATTCTACCAGTTCAATTGATTAACATAATGTTTTGACATCGATTGTTCCCTTTTTGCGTAATTTAAACCGTTCTCGAAATCTGCGACTAAATTTCGCAAAAACCATTAATTCATCCAGAAGGTTTAAAGGGTGTTTTGTGAGTGTACCTGGGAGATTCAGGAATTGTATTGTGCAACTTTATTGCAATATTGAGCAACAGTGGCCTTGAAAGTGTTTTGCATCGCTGGAAAATGTCCGGTTAGGTTACGAGTCAGCCGATCGTTATGTGACATATTTCATAAGGTTACCCTGTGGTGTGCTGGCCAAGCGACCAGTGTTCTAAAAATACAATGCCAAATTAAAATTTTGTGTCGGAGTTCTGAGCAGTTTTGTAAATTGTAGTATTTAATTCATCCAAGTATAACTACAGGTGAACAGGAAAATGCATACTAACGGAAATGAAGATGCTGGTTAACTCAGGTGATAATGACGCAAGGAATTATTCTAGCGTCGTAACACGTCTTTTTTGTAAATAAACGCCTCGGAAGAAAAACGAACGGCAGTGGTAAGGCTGCGATAACTTTCCGTGGAGCTCCTATGGTGCGCGTCAAGCGATGTTCACGACACGGAATGTTTCGCAGCAATGTTCCCCGTGCGTCCTAGATGAAAACTTGGTAACGTTGAAGGAGGACTTCGTTTTTTCCTGGTATGGACAGTTATAGTAATGCGATATCGATAACAAAAAATCAGTGTTAATATACATCAATCAAAAATCATTGATGCCTTTTATACATCGATGTTTTAAAGGTGCCCTAATAATCTCTGACAGTAAATTCGTGGGCGCCAAAGTTTAATTTGTCAGTGGGTCGTGTTTATAAACTTATAATTAAGATTTAACTGAAATCAAAGTTAAAAAATAGGAACAACCACAGGCGCTCGATGAAAGTACAAACAGCGTTTGTTTCGTTCGAACACATGGACTGACAGTGATTTTTTTTTTTTTTTTACAAAGTTGTGATTACGAGGCTTTTGCATTTACAAACAAAACATCAAAAATAAAAAATAAAAACAAATCAAAATATTGATAATTAAGAGAACGTCGAACTTCAATCATCAATCACACAACCTGAGTATACCAATGTTTAAAACTCGATGTTTCCATAAAAAATGATGTTTTTGAAAACACCGATATCGATGATGCATTCTTACACAGCGGTGGTTGACCTATGCCTTCCACTGTATGGATGTAGAAGATTCTTTCCTCTGATGATGCTGAGTGCTATTTCTGATCATGGCGAGGGAGGAGGCTTGTACGAGTGTCTTTGTTTTCCCCCTTTCCTGGACACATCAGACGTGGTTTTCCTTTACTATTTTTTTGGAAGAATAATAGAGTGATCAAGAAGGGTGAAAAATGAAGACAGATGAATGGATGGGAGGGATGTTCGTTACGGTTCATGATAGTACATTGGTACAAGACGATAGGTGAGGACATGATTTGATTGCTTAAATTTTTTCGTGTTTCTGCGCGAGTCAACGGCTTTGGTCATAAGTCCCGTTAGTGTAGTGCATGTTTTTTCTCGGGAGATGGCGGTGATCTTCCTCCACTGGATGGCGAAATCCGGCGCCGACCTACCGTCAGCTAGTGGGGTTTCCCCCTAATCAGGACTCTCCCACCAGCGGGGCACCGCCCCAGTCGGGACAAGCTCTAAGCTCCCGGCCGGTCTCCCGGAATATGTGGTAGTGTAGTGCATGTTAGTGTAAGTGTGTGTGTAAGGGGAGAGGATAGGACAAGGAAGAGGAAGGACAGATTGTGCGCGGTCCGTGTCCTGTTTGGAAGGGTGCTGCTCCGGCATTCGCGTGGTGTTGATCGGAGAAACCACGGAAAACTACCGACCAGAGCAGCCGGCCGCTAGAATTCTCCTCCAGACATGAGGACATGAAGGTATACACGAAGATACATGACGGAAGGTGAAGTCACGTACGCCACAACCGCGTAGTGCAACACTCCTACTTCTCTGTCCACTCGAAGCCTGCGCCGGAAGACGGACTTCTTAACAAGCTCCGTGAAATCACGCAAGTTAAGCATTTCAAGACCCTGCGGGTCCCTGGCTGGATGACTGTACAATATACCCGGAGTCTTAACGGCGTTGAGTTCCTGGTGGAAGGGATAGAAGGCAGTGACTTAAGACTTGGCTTACCGTATGATCGACTAAGTTGAAGGACAATGACTCCACGTGCAACACCCAAATGGTGTGGAAAATTGTTACGCGAGGATCAGCAGCCTTCGGTCTAGATGCTGCGCCACTGAGACAGGCTGTAATGTTCTTTTTCGTTGTGTACACACAGACCAGCGGAACCTGGCAGATATTGTTCTGCTCTTCATCTCTATCTTTCTCCTTCCTCTGTCTCTCTCTGTCTCTCTCTAGGTCTCTATGTCTCTCTCTGTCTCTGTCTATGTCTCTCTCTATGTCTCTGTCTATGTCACTGTCTATGTCTCTCTCTCTCTGTCTCTCTCTGTCTCTCTCTCTCTCTCTCTCTGTCTCTCTCTCTGGTTCTCTCTCTCTCTGTCTCTCTCTCTGGTTCTCTCTCTCCCTGTCCTCTCTCTCTGGTTCTCTCTCTCCCGGTCTTCCTCTCATTCTGTCTGACTCTTGTCTCTGTGTGTGTCTTTCTGTCTCTACCTTGCTGTCGCTCTCATTCTCGTTTAGTGGCAGATTCTGCACGTCTCTGAGCGGGTGAGGTAATATCCAGAAGTGACGGACGAACAAAAATGTAACAAATTTGTTCAAGAATATCTCATCCTGTAGACTATGGTGTGAGAAACGTATCTTTAAGATCTCCGGCCTCAAAATTTTAGTTTTTAATTCTCTGGAACGTTTTGTTTACGAGTTATTCAACGATATAGATTCAAAAATGCTGCGGAGTGTTGCGGCTTGCAGTTGACGTAATATATTTAGTTTGATCTACTGCGCTATATGGTGCAGTTACAACAAAATTAATAAGACATAAACCTTCTGGGGAAAAATACGCAATGTGTCAACTTTCATGGAGATCGGTCACACGGTGTCGGAGTTTACCGCTCCAACACACACACACACACACACACACACACACACGTGTATGTGTGTGTATTTATATATATACATACACACACATATATACATACACACATATATATATATATACACACGCACACACGTGTGAGAAAACGTATCACGTGAAGGAAACCCTCAGCATTCCGAACCTACTAACACATTGCTCCAAGCTCCCGTACGCCGTCACAGGCAAACACAACAGATCACGTAAAAATATCCTAATTATTTCAACATCCTCGACCACAAAAAGAAAGCTTGTGCAAGGGTTCAGTTAATTACCGCCGTGGATTGCCTGGTAGTGCTTTCATTCCGCGTAGTAATAATGTCCCGCATGTTACGCCGTGATGACAACAGTTCCATGCTAAGCGGCTGTCCGCTTGTTGCGTTCTCCTTAGAACGATTTTATTGCTTTGCGACGAATAAACTGCTGTGGAGATTAGGGGTTGAGTTCTGGTTCTCCTTTTGACATACGAGAGAGTTAATTGTAGCTCAGCTTGTCATTAAAAGTGTGTTTTCGGTTTTATGTGCCCTAGTAAAAGTTGAGGCGTGTTCGCGACTTGTACTGTCTGGAGTGCGAGACACACATGCTCTACCACATCGCGGGGCGGAGTTGAAGGATGGGCAGGCGAGAATTCGAAGCTAACATTAACATTGCGCCCAAATGTTCTAGCAGCACAGAGACGTATTGAGTTGAAGAACAGCGTTTAATTCTGTGGATTTACTTCCATGATACCATTCTGTACTCCCACATTCTATGGCCCGTATTTATAAACCTCTGCCAGGCCTAGCAGGCTGCCAGTGTTCGGTTTTGCGATTTATGAACGGCTCCCAGCCAATGCCAGTCGCCCCTTGAGCTCCTAGCAAGCCCCCAGATGGCAGGGCCCTAAGAGCTCTGCTGGCAGAGCTTCATAAATACGACCCTATACCCCCCAAGATCGTTCACAAAATTCAGCTTCATGTAGGTTGTAAGGTGTCAACATGCACACGTATGGTATTGGTTGTACACTAAGCTCCAACCGGTCACGTCTTTGGCGAGTTTGCCAAACTTCGATATGTTCATATGAAACGTTTAAATTTTCTAAACGTACCGTTGTTTCACATCATCGTTCAAGACTGACAACTAAACATTCACGTGCAATTCAGATTTAACAGTTGGAAGTTGAATGAATCCTTACCGCTTTGTCTCTACGAATTACATGAGATTTCTGTGGTGTGTTTGCCTTGATACCTTGTGTGAGGACTTTCCTCATTAAGAATTGGAGATGATTCGTTCGTTGTGGGTCAGCTTTGTGTCAGTTGAACTCGTGTTCGAACTCCTGCACACGTTGACTACAGTTTCTGATACTTTCCGAATCAATGCTGTGTACTGGGCTTGTTTTATTCTATTGCTCTGAATAAGCGGTGATTAAAAGATTAAAAGAAGTAAATACAGTAAATTCTCATTAACACGAATTCCAAGGGACCGAAATAATCGAAGTTCGCGATATATAAAAATTCATGTTATGCGAGTATTATAAACGTATCAACGTAATCCCTTGCCGGACCGACGTTTTGTTCGCGCTACGGCAAAATTCGTGTTAAGCGAGTTCATGCTAACGAGGGTTTACTGTAATTCAAAATTGTAATGTTATCAAGATTTGTACTGAAGTAATTAGAAATTTTGATTGCCGTCATATTTAGGATGACGTATTCATGAAGGACTCTTAGTAGACCTAATTCATTCCTTTTCTTTCCCAAGGCATCTCTGTTTATGGTACCTAAACAGTAAAAAGCTTTCTTCCTGTTAAATAAAAAATCGTCGATGCAGATAGCAACCTGAATTATATTTAAAATCCCAACGATACCTCACCAGCAGATCCGTAATGACAGAGTCAGCCATTGATTTGGAATTCAAAACTAATACTCACTATGGTACTTTAATCATTAAAACATCCCTTACATGTATATAATTTGAACACCAGTGATTTCTTATTAAGATCCAGTAGACACGAACGTTTTTACAATCTTTTTTTATAACGAAGAAGCCTGAGAATTCTTTCGAAACGGTATCCTCGTGCTAGTCCCAAGAAGCCACATGCCCATCACACACAACAGCGTGTTTCATGCGCGCACCTCATTAGGAAAAGGATTTCTCTTGAAAGGTCTTTTGTGTGGAGCTTTATACACGTTTTCTTGGCCGACAATAATTCACATACTACCGGGAATAAACGTCCTTGAAATGCGTCGGTTTTATGGTACTTATGCATTTAGTCGAAGAGGAGGAAACTAGGAAGGAAAAAAAAGAGGAACGAAACGTTGCTATTCTTTTGTTTCCAGTTGAGAAAGATCGTGGTTTATTGCGGGGAAATGTGGGTTGTCTGCCGCACACGGTTGCCTGTCTGCCAGCCGTCGACGGCGTGTGAAAAATAGACAACAGGCTGCTTTCCCCTTTTAGGGAGATTCTTGTGGGGAATTGACCGGGCTGAGAGTTGATGGGAAACGAACATTTTGTTTTGGGCACACGGATATACGAGCATCCTCTTTGGTGTTGTTTAGTTGCGTGTCGAAGTGAAAATACCAGATTTTTTTTAACTTCTCTACGTCCTCCTCCTCCTCCTCCTTCTCCTTTTGTTCTTCTTTTTCTTCTTCTTGTCTTTACTTCGTCTTCTTCTTGTCTTTACTTCACGTCTTCTTAACGAATTTACGTATTCTTCTTTTTCTGCACGTCTTTACGTCTTCTTCTTCTTCTTCTTCTTCTTCTTCTTAGGGTTGGTGACGAAGTTCAGAGTTCTATTACTACGCTTTTTTGGACAGTAATGATTAATTATTTAGATGAGTATAGAGAATACACGATTATTTGCCTGTGTCTGCTACTCCACAAATGAAGTGGCAATACGCGTCCATCCCTTACGAGGGTTTTCAATCGTCGACCTAAAAGACAGCGCCATTTAGGTTCGCTTTAAGAGTTAGCAGAACTGAAGAATAGAGGAGTGCTTACGGAAGAACTTGTCCATCAGTTCATTCGTGTCTTTTTGTACGTATATTAAAAAAGAAACTGGGTAATATATAAAATCTGACATGGGAATTAATTAAAGGCGAGTGTTGGATGCACTAGAACATTTTTCTGAAAAAGCTTCGTGCTATTCGAACATATTAATTATCTTGTAGTTTACAAATGTCACAATCAAACAATTCATTTCATTATGTAGTTTGGTGTACGCGGAATAGAAACTGTAAGTTGCTTATGTTAGTTTCTAATTAAAAGTTAGTTTCTAATCTTGTATGAAATTATAGAATTCCTTGTTTTGATACAATTCGAAGTTTTCATCTATTTCTGGGTCGAGGATGTCATGGTACTTAAGATAATAAGTAATCATTAATTATACTAATACAAAAATTACAAAATAAATGAAATCTCGAAACTTCTGGTGCATTTCAGAGGAACCAGCACGAGCTTCGCACGTTCTCTGGCAGGTAGCGCTGCCATCTTGACCTCACCGTGCTGTGCCGCGTTGGAGTGTGTAGAGGGTGGTGCTGGTTGGCACGGTGAAAGACAGAGACGTATAAATCGTTTTTTTTTTAACTTGGCGCTTGAGGACCTTGTCTTCACGATGGAATATGGCACGGCTTTTCGCATCTTTCTCGGTCGTGCCGCTGTATGTCCCATGATCGCGACGGTATCTAGCAGTGCTGGAGATCAAGCGACATTAGCAGCACGACCGAGAAAGACGCGAAGAGCTATGCAATATTCCATCGCAAAAACCGAGAGCGGTAGCTCAGTGCATCAACTGATGTCACTGCAGCGCCTGTGACCGGGAGGTCCTAGGTTCGAGTCCTGACAGCAGGAGGATTTTCGACACTAGCTTTTCAGCTAGGTCGAATTCAGTCGCTGTATAGAGGAGGATTCTAGCGACCGGCTGGTCTGATCGGTAGTTTTCCGTGGTTTCTCCGATCAACACCAGGCGAATGCCAGAGCAGTACCCTACCAAACGGGCCACGGACCGCGCGCGATCTGTCCTTCCTCTTCCTTGTCCTATGCTCTCCCCTTACACACACACTTACACTAACATGCACTACACTATCACATATCCCGGGAGACCGGCCGTGAGCTTAGAGATTGTCCCGCTGGTGGGAGAGTCCTGGTTAGAGGGAAACCCCACTAGCCGACGGTAGGTAGGTCGGCGTCGGATCTCGCCATCCAGCGGGGGAAGATCACCGCCATTTCCCGAGAAAAAACATGCACTACACGAACGGAACCAATGACCAGAGCAGTTGACGCGCCCGGAAACATTAAATCAATCGATCAATCAAACCATCGCGAAAACAGCCCTCACGTGACGCGTTACAAAAATCGCATTATATACTAAGGGGAGAGTGATGGAGCTGCTGTGGCTGGGCCGGGCGGAGTAGAGCAGAACGGGGCATCATGGGAATGCAAATAAACTCGCTTTCGTTTCGTAAATAAATGCTTGGACAACACCGGTTTTGCGTCCGTTGTACGAATAATATTTCTGTCTATTTGACAGCTAGCGTCTGACAGTGGAGAGAGGGTTGTGTTATCCAGTCAAGAGTGTTCAAATTCTGATGGTGATCACTGCAGGGTTGCCGATACTTATTACGAAAAAAAAAAAAAATCTTACAGAGCGAAGCAACTGAAAATTGAAGAGCGCCATTACTTATTTGGTGTATGCATCGGTTGTGCGATTCTGTGTCGTCTACTGTTGTGTGCGATTTGTATCTTGCTACTGTTGTGATCTGAGACGAGAACGACCACACCATCTCGTGACTGCCGCCCGAGTAAGCGGCAACATCGCTATACCCCACCTTCAGGTATCAAATTGACGGAAATATTATTCGGACAATTGAACGTAATATTTCTAGGCCCAAAGTACGATGTGTCCACCAGGTTTCTGGTGCGCCGCTGACTTGTGTCCTTGTATGAAATGAGCCACCCTCTCCCCTTTCCCTATCACAATCTCACCCTCCATTGACCTCTTCACGAGTGATGTGTCGTGGATTGTGCTGAAGTGGCCTCACATCTTCCCCCAGTAGTGAGAATTCCAGGCCGACATTTGTCCACGGTTTGTGTGTGTGTGGGGGGGGGGACAGAAATTTCCAGTAGAAGTTTGGATCGTCTCGGGAGGAGAGTATTTTGTGAGAAACACGTGAAGCAAATGGATAAAAGAAAAAAGTGCAATGCGCATATTTTATGAAGTAGAAATACATCAGAGGAAGTTACGCATGGGAAGAAAGTTAAGATGAGCTAATATGTATATACTTATTGAGATTGTATGTATTTTAGAGTAAAACGCGTTGCAAATTGTGCTTGGTCTGCTCATAGACATCAGTTCTTTTATTTTAATCGCAATAGCCGAAGGTACAACCATGCAGTCGATTTGAAAATGCGTTGGGGTATATCAGCCGCATTCTATCAGCTACATTTTTTGCTGAGCTAACTTAAAACCGCTGTCTTAACTAATGCAGCTATTTCAATCACCAAAGGGCACTCCATACGTCTTCCATTTACCATTTGTAGAGGCATTATTCTGCGGTGTTACTTTTTTCTTCTTCTTCTTTAAATTCCGAATATGAAGTTAATTTTGTTTTAACTTTTTTAATACGCTGATAAAGTAGGTGTATATAATAAAAATAACAATAACCTGTTATTTCAACGTTAAAATTGCGACAAAATATAAATCTGGAGATTTTCAGAAAGAAGAGAATATCTGATATTCATTTAACGTACCCTCAGTGCAATATTTGTATAAGCAAATATATCATAAAAGTTACTAGGATCGTCCTTTCCTTCAATGCATAGATGAAGACGTTTGCCTATACGGTCAAAAATCACCTCTTGCTTTAAAGGCACGTCATCGCGAAAATTGACGAAAAAATATGAATTTTGGTGCACAACAATTCAGTTTGTCAAAAAATAAAATTGTTTGAATTTATGTATTTTATCGTAAAAAAGAAAAATCACTCTCTATTTACTTTAGCTGTTTGTAAATAAAAAAAATGCCTTCCGGGAGTAGTAAAATTCCAGACTCAGACAAGGTCATCGAGTTAATGTTGGTGTTAACTCGAGTTGGTCGGCAACCAACTCTCCCCAGACAGCGCCGCAGCCTGCGTGGCATTGGTGTAATGGTGAATCACGTTCGTTTTGGAATTCCTTTTAAAAGGAACCACATTACAAAGCATTATGCGTTTTCGGATTTTAGCGATTTGCCGAGATTAGCAATTTGACATATGTGATGAATAGACATCGGATGTTTAGGGAAATGCCTATTTTTTTCTAGAGAACTTATTTAAAGGCTGATAATATATGTCCACGAATCATGACAAATGATATTTGACGAAGTTTTATAATGCTTATTTTTGCTTATTTTAGCATAAATGCCTATTTTTTTTGCATAAATACCTTTTTAGGACATCTTTGCCTTTTATTTTTTATATTTATATACAATGCTAAGATATCGGAAAATCGGCGATGGCAAATCGGCAACGTGACCATTCATTACGAAACCTTCAATTCACGTCTTGAAATTTAAAATTACGAGAGTATTCCTGAAAGTATACCAACTGATTTTTCTCCATTTCCCTATTTCACAAATACTAGCCATGATCTGAGAACATGGCCGATTGACAATACACCGTGGAAACCAAAATTTTAAGTGGAAATAAATATAAATTCCCAGAAGGTTTTAGTGTTGCTAGTGTTGGACTGCTAAAATATATGCCAGTCACATCGTTCAGATATCCTTCTCCGCATTCAAACTGATTTTGAAATTGTGATCCTTGAAAAGTTACTGGTAACATGTAAATATTACTGGTTAATGGAAACTATTAAGAATAAAATGTAGAAGAGTTGTAAACATGTAAATCTAGTTTTACATTAAAATATACGAACTGGTTTTGTGCATTTAAGTTCACAAAATAATATTTATAAAAACTACAATTCTCCATTTTATTGTGTATGTAACTTATGACAATTCCTTTTTCCTCCTTATTCTTGACTTTTTCAGTGCCTTTTTAAGTGCCACTTAAAATACGATTTTTTTGTGCCTAAACATCCTGTGTCTGGTGATGACTTTGTCGTCTGACTCCTTTTGAATGGATGTGGCTGTTATTGAAATTTCGCGAACGTACGTTGTAGTTCACCTAGTGTTCTGGTAGCATAAAATCTGAGTTTGAAATATTTTTGTCATAGTAACATGACATTGGAAGTCATTTAAACAGCGTTGTAATACTGTCATTTTATATTAAGTGCAATTGAAACAATTGAGTTGGAGCTATACGTATACTGGCGTAGGCGTTCAGTTAATCTCAGAAATAGTCATTCTTGTTTCTGTTTCTTTTTATTATAAGAAAGTGGCATTACGAAAAGTATTGACCCACATACAAATATAACAGATAAATCAAATAAAACTCGATTGATTGTTAATTTCAGCTTTCAAACTTTTAACGACGTCTGTTATTTGTTCTTTATCTACCTAATGATGGTAATAACTATTTTGAGTGTATTTAACTTGCTCGTTTCTTTTAAAACCCACCGGAGATCTAAATGCTGGGATAAAGAGTTCCATACGCAGTTTGTCTTTGTTCGCTGTACTCTTAAAGGTTGTTTAAGGTCGAGGAGTCGTACCCTGTGCCCTTGGTAACCAAACAAACAGAACGAGGGGAGGGAGGGGGCTGAAAGGCGCTCTTGTGTTTCGTAGCCTGAGGAAAACTTCTTCCACCGCCTCCGTCGCCTCGGTCACCACTTCCATCGCCATCACCGCCTTTGGCAAGGTCACTGACGTCGCCACAACATCCCTCATCACCCGCCGCCACAACCGCCTCCGTCCGCGTCCGCTTCCACTTCCACTTCCGTCATTGCCTCACCCGTCACCACTATTGACATCGCGGCCGCCAACACACTGCGACATAGGGTTGGCAAAAAACATCGAAGGTTTTAAAACATGGATGTTTTTCACCAGAAACATCGATATTTTGCTTTCGATGTTTGCTTCACATCGATTTTTGTTGCAAAAACATCGATGTTTTTTATTTATTTATTTATTTTTTTAATAATGTGGTTTAGGCACGTTGTAGAGTAGTAGCAATCCACGGTAATATCGTTGTTTCTCGTCATCCTCTTTATCACGCTGCACATTTCGCTTGTGCAATCTGAGGGAATTTTAGGTGGTTTTACTCTGATGGTGTATGAATGGAAGTGACTAAAGGGTGAAGTAGCGAAACACGATGTTCTTTATTGTTATTTTTATTCTTTACATTTCGATAATTTTTATTAACATACCAACATGCTGGTAACCAAACAATAAAATATATCCCTTTTACGTAGTGTTATTAAAAATGGATAGGCAATAGCATGTTTATTAGTCTCTAATTAAAGCATTGATGTTTTTTCGTCGATGTTTTCATGGACGGAAAACTCTTTACTGATGTATAGAAACATCGATGTATTGATGTTTTGGTAAAATGTGCCATCACTACTACTACCATTGCTGCCGTTATTGTAGCAATGTGGCCACGTTGTGAAAAAAAGAATTATCGGGAAAATTAAGGAAGTTGTGGAAGAACAGTTATAAGTCGGGGAAATTTTTGAGGTGGTTATAAAACTAGATATTGTTCCTAATAAAAATATAGTTTTAATTTTTACTCAATTTCTGTTCTGAGTATTTTTTAATTTGTTTTTTATTTCGACGAAATCAGAGAGCTGACATCAGTTTGAAACTGACAGTATTTTAAAATTTTCTTTAAATAATGTGAAATACTCTACAAATCTTATCAGGGTTTTTTTTTTTTTTTCAAGAAATCAGTCGCTGCCCTGTACAGTAACCATCACAAGCACCTGCCTATCTCTGTAGGCAATAAACATCACCGGCAAACGTATACTTATCTAAAACATCATTATACCGGTAGCGGTAGCTCAGTGCATCAACTGATGTCACTGCAGCGCCTCTGACCGGGAGGTCCTAGGTTCGAGTCTCGACAGTGGCAGGATTTTCGACACTAGCTTTTCAGCTAGGTCGAATCCATTACCAACCCTCCGCCATCACCACCACTCCGCCATCACCACCACTCCGCCATCACTCTCCATCATGACTACTACCTCACCACCATCGCTTCTACAAAGGAAGACCCCACACTATCATCACAACCACCGGCTGGATCACCCCCATACCATTCAACCCTCGCCTCCACCTTGCCACTGAACCATCAATTCAACCGCCTCCACCCGTGCCACCACCTCATGTTTACTCTGCCCCCTCCACTGAGGGGTCCGTTGTGTGGCGACAGCGCCTAGGCGGGGGAGGCAGTAACCGCTCGCTTTCCGATTTGTTTTCTTTCGCCCTCCGCCGTCGTCGCCTGATTTGTCTCCCCCCCCCCGTCGCTGGGTGTTTGTGGAGGCTCCGGAGTGGGTGGCGTGTTTCAAAGCGCCCCTTGGCCCTCGCCCTCTCCCCTCCCCGTCCCCCAACCGCCAGGTTGCGCTCGCGGTGCTGCCTGGCTGGGGTGGTTCCCCACTGCATCTCTCGGTCAAGTTTGTGTAAGACGTTTACCTAGAATCTCCAAAAGGGCATATCCCGACTGCATCCCGTGGTCAACCTTTCCTGAACCGTTTATCCACTTCTAAAAGGAATATCCCAAATGCATCCCGCGGTGACCTTTTCTTTAGCCGTTCACCGACCTCTTCAAAAAGGCATACACCAACTGCAGCCCGCGGTCAACTTTTCCAAAGGCGTTTACCGACCTCTCCAAAAAGGCATAGCCCGACTGCTTCCCGTTCCGTTTTCGTCCTTGTGACAGGATTGATTTCTAAGTTTACCCTAGTCTGCTTAGTATTATATTGATCGATTATTGATCCACTTCTGTCTGTTTTGAAGATACGTTTGTATGTCCTTTGAGAGCACCATCAACAAAACCACACAAGTGTGTGGAAATAAGAATGACTGAAATCACCATCACGAACGTCTTCTTGCCTGGCTGACATACCCCCATTGCGAAGATTCTGCCGTGTTCTCTTGTGTTCGAGGTTTTCTCTGGACTGTTGAGAGAACATCTATATGCATATTCATCTACTTATGAATGCAAACTTAACTATAATTTGTACGCCTTTCGAAAACCACGGACGGATGAAGGAATCGGGATGGAGTCGGGCTATGCTTTCTTGTGCACCCGCGCTCACAACACGTAGCTGAGCATCTGCTGCCTACGGTCGATATCTCAAGAAACGTACCATTTTCTGGGATATAGCGTTGTGCCTGCGTAATATTGACGCAGCTTTTTTTAACACCATTTATATTTATAGTTCAATTCGTCACATCTCCGTGAAATTATCTTTCTTTTGACACCGCAGGTGTTAAAGATTGGTTGAGGGAGAAAGCCGCAAAAAGGATTTCTACTACAGAAATGTTTGTGATAGTTTTCGCCTGTATTTTCATGCCGAAACTGAGAGGGAACTGGAATTTCCACTAATGGATTATTCGTGGTCTAATGATAAAGTAATCTTTTGAACATTTGTGTGTTAAGAGTTCGCAGTCCCGTCGAAGTCAAGGTTTGTTTGGGACGCAACTAATTCTTTCGCCTTCCTTCCAGAAAAATAAAGACGGTTGTCTACTGCCGCAGATTTGTGCCGTGTTAAGAAACCTAGAGTAATACCGTCGTTCTTTACTAGATGGCACGCACTGTCATGTAGGCCGGCACATCAGTCTCTCTAAAAGAACTCCAACAAGGGCTTCCTAACTCAGCAGATAAAGAATTGCCTAGCCATTTTTATTCTCATATCGTTATGGGATAAGTTGTCACAGAATTTTGGAATAAAGCCAGATTTTATTTAATTTGGTCAAGTACTTACCTTCATTAAGCACATCATAATGCGGTGTATGCTAGTTGTACAACGTTCCTATTGAATTTTAATCATATATTACGTCAATGACCGCTTGACACTGCATGTTGATGTTGAGATCTACTAAAGGTCACATTTACTGTCCAGAAACAAAAGGTTATCTCAGCATTGATTCTGTGGCATAAGTTAGGAGCAAAGATACGAAGACAGAATGCAAAACATTGCATTTCATTTTCGTGCAGTGATAAAAAAAATTGATTGACGGGACGATTTCGTGGAAACTCAAGTCACAGTTCATCCGACTGTTTCAGAAATCGATTTTGAAGCACAGCCATTGGTTATTTGCGAATATCAACGGCATACTTAATTATTTCATATTTCCGGGCGTGTCAACTGCAATGGTTATTAATTCCGTAAGTGTTGTGAATGTTTTATCGTGCGAGGTGGCGGTGACCTTCCCACGCTGGATGGCGAGATCAGGAGCCGACCTACCGATCGTCTCGGGGTTTCTCCATCCAGGTTTCATCCTCCAGCGGGGCACCGCTAGAACGAGCTGTAAGCTCCCGACTGGTCTCCCAACATGGATGGTGGTGTAGTGCATGCAAGTGTGCGTGTGCGTGTGCGCGCGCGCGCGTGTGTGTGTGTGTGTGTGTGTGAGCGAGAGAGAAAGGATGAACATACTTTCCAATGCATGTGGATATGATTTAAATTATTATGTAATCGATTGAATAGATATGATTCGTCGCCCCACATATCTATTATTTCGTTGTAAAAGCAGCCAATTCCCCCTCCCCCCGGCGCAAAGAACGAGGAGGAGCAGCTGTTGGGTGCAAGGGCCAAGTGCTGTCGAGAGACGGGTGCAGCGGAGGGCGCTCGGATGTTTGATTCGACACATCGCGCACGAGTAGCCCTTCAAGCCCTTCGTTTGCACAGGCAGGGAGGTACACGCAGTCCCGGCGTTGGTGGAAACCTTATTGGTATGTTTTGGGTAGAATGAACAGTTGACTATCTCTGGTTCTAGTTTGAAACCTCTATTTTTTACTAACAAATCTTTCTTTCTTTTTCTTTTTTTTTTTTTTTTTTTTTTTTTCTTTCGTTGTAGTTTTTTTTGTTTTTTTTTTTTTTTTTCTTTCGTTTGTTATTTTTTTCTTTCGTTCGTAGTTCTTTTTCTTTCGTTCGTATGTTCTTTTTTCTTTCGTATGTTCTTTTTCTTTCGAAGGTTCTTTCTCCTTTCGTTCGTATGTTCTTTTTTCTTTCGTTCGTATGTTCTTTTTTCTTTCGTTCGTATGTTATTTTTTCTTTCGTTCGTATGTTCTTTTTTCTTTCGTTCGTATGTTCTTTTTTCTTTCGTTCGTATGTTCTTTTTTCTTTCGTTCGTATGTTTTTTTTCTTTCGTTCGTATGTTCTTTTTTCTTTCGTTCGTATGTTCTTTTTTCTTTCGTTCGTAGGTCCTTTTTCTTTCGTTCGTATGTTGTTTTTCTTTCGTTCGTATGTTGTTTTTCTTTCGTTCGTATGTTGTTTTTCTTTCGTTCGTATGTTGTTTTTCTTTCGTTCGTATGTTCTTTTTCTTTCGTTCGTAGTTCTTTTTTTCGGTCGTATGTTCTTTTTCTTTCGGTCGTATGTTTTTTTTCTTTTGGTCGTATGTTCTTTTTTCTTTCGGTCGTATTTTTTTCTTTTCTTTTGTTCCTATGTTTTTCTTTTCTTTTGTTCGTACATTTTCTGCTTTCTTCTTTCGTTTTTTGCTTTCTTTTTTTCTTCTTTCTTTCGGCAAGGTCCGATCAGAACGGTGGATGTGTAGATTTCATATTCAGGAAGTAATAGGTTTGGACTTTGCCCTAACAGCTTGCTGGTGCTCCCAGTGTTGGTGAACAGTCGGAACTCAAAGCTAGTGCCTTCCGGTAAATGAAGCTTCATTTGCGGACTTAAAGCTGCATAGCCTATCGCATCCGGTCGGCAACCAAAACGGATGGATATCTGTGGATGTGTATTCCCAATTTATCTACATAAACGGTACGTTAATGTGTGCTCGCTCTATTGCAATCACTCATTACGATAAGTTAATTGATTTGACCTTTCAAAACTCACTTTCCAAGAGGAGGGAACAAAATTTACCACAAACATTGGCAATGTGCAAATGCTATGGAAAAAATTATAAATAATTGTATTTCCTTATTCTAATGCAACAAAATGAAATCTTTTAATTTGCACTGTGGATAATGTCATTTCATATTTTCTTTTCATAACAATATTCTATGCATATTCGACGTAGAATTATACGAAATTGAGAATTTGAAAATGCTATTTAGTTTTTGTAAGTAGTGAACATAGTAGTTCGAGAGGGAGGAGGATTGAACTATTGACACACACACACACACACACACACACACACACACACACACACACACACACACCATCTGGGTACGGCCTGCACGAGAGAAAAGCTTCTTGGATTGTTTCTTGTGTTTCTGGTAATCTTGTGATGCAAGTTAAAACTCTTCAGCGTATTCAATGTTAATTAATAATCTAGAATGGTTGTTACAGCGTGATTAACCAGACATTTTCAGTAATAGAGTTGACTTATTACTTATTCAGCTCAATATCACTAAAATTAAGAATATTACTTCCTCGAAATGTTGAGATGAACAATTTAAAATTAATGGAACACTTTAATTAAATTGTGCATTGTAAATTATTGTTTGTAGTTAATGTTCTTGTGTGCCCAATATATTTAAGAAAAAATGACCGTCTGAAATACTTCTGTCTAACAAATCGAAAAACATGAATATTATTTTTTTTGCAAACACAGGGCCAACTCAACCGGTGCGAAGTGTATCCGCAAAGCACAGACAGGGCGGCGGGTACCCTGTTGATCCTCCCCCCACCCCACCATCCCCCAGGACGACGCTCTCCGAAAGGCCTCCTTGTGCTCGGGCGAGTGTATGGCCCTCCTTGTGCCTCGCCGTACACTTCTCTTTGCTCCCCTCCCCACCCTCTCGCCTCTGCTGTGGGGTGGGGTGGGGTGGGCTTCGTGAATGGGCGGACCGCCGGCAGTGAAGAGCCTCTCTGTGTGTGGAGGGCGGCCGGGTCGGGGCGAGCCGCAAAAAATAGAAAGTCTGCGATTAAATCGTCTGCCCTGGAGTGTGTGTGCATACTCCAGAGAATAAACATACGGGCCAACCGCGTTAATACGAAGCTTGACAATTCTAAATTCTATTTCCTTCTGTTTATTTATTTTTCCTGGAGGAAAATTAAAAATTGTGGATGAAGGGGGGGGGGCAGAATAATATAGATTGAAAACATAACCAAATGAATTTAAAATTGTGACGAACTCGCCCTATTAATCGCTTTTAATAGTACTTAGCAGTCCCTTAAAATGATGATGATGATGATGATAATAATAATAATAATAATAATAATAATAATAATAATAATAATAATACATTATTACACAATAAGTAATCCATACTGGTTTTATTACGTGGTTGAGTGAAACTATTCCAGAAGCAAGGGACTAGGTCAGTATTCTCTCTTATTCTTTGTTAACCCATGTTAATGATTTGAACTAGAGTTCTGCACTCAGAGGCTACTTTATGGTCGAATAAGGCTTTACAGAACTAACGCCATGATGAAGACACAATATTGGAATCGAGTAGAAACGCAGTATGTTCAGATGCGTTTAGTATCTTACACCCAACGTTCGCATAGTGTCCATATTCAACTCCAGTTCGTAAAGTTCTAAGTCATGTTGCTGCAGCAACAAATTAGTTTATAGCATCAGTTTTCTGCTCATCTACGTCATTCGATTTCCGATCGTTTTGTGATAAGGACCACATTTGTTCTCTTGCGAGAGAAAAACAAATAAAAGCTGATAATAATATCGCTTCGGAGTAGTTCAGGTCATCGAGAGTGGATATGGTCGAGATAGAGAGAACAGTATATTAATTTTGCTTCCACATTGGCAGTCTGTTAACGAGGTTGAAGGGACTCCTATCTATGAGGTTTGGAGCGGAATTGAGTTGGGGAAAGTGAAGTAAGAAAAGTTAATTTTACAATTTATGCAAGACCCGTTAGTTTTGTATGTTCTTCGTTACAAAAATAAAATCGTCTGTACCTATATGTTTACACATAGGCAGATGTTATTATAATATATTGCTTTTTTTACAGCAAATTCAGAAAAAATACATGTTTATCTGAAAATATGTTAGTACATTAATCAAGAAGATATTCCAGTGATTTGTTTTTCAGTATTAATTAATGGTTCTTCCTATGAAATATGAATAGCACGTCAGGTGTCAAGAAGGCATTTTTATTGTTTTCAATGAGTCATGCATTTTACATTATGTTATTTCTGAAATGTTTTTAATGGCTACCTATAAATTCCTCTGTGTTTCCTCCTGGATTTTCATTTCATTTGTGAACGGTTTAATTTAACTTATTTCGGTCCAATCTTGCAAAAAATAAATCAATAAAAAAAGGGTAAAAAAACATTTCGTCCAATGGTAGTCGAGACTGCAGACTTCGTTCACAATAAACGTTTGCGATTTATATGAACATTGCCCACCTATCTCCCATACAAATGTACATTTTATATAAAATGTCAAAGAAAAAAACCACGATATTTCCAACTAAGTTGGATTTATGAAACTTTGAAGAACTGTGTTTGGTACATCAGAAAAGTAATACACGACTTTTTTCCTTCTTTTTTTCCCCCATGAGAACCGTTTTAATTTGAGTAGCGGCGTTTAATTCGCAAAGACGGTGTTGCAATCTACATTTCGACTGTTTAGTAAACTGTCTTTCTCATTTTTATTAGCAAAACATACCATATGCTAAAGATGTTTTTCAAATGGCTGGTTTACAAAACGTCAGTTTGCTTATGCACGGACGATTTGTAGTTTAAATAACAATACACGATTGCATTGATGTTGAATGTGCCGACTAAACAGGTGCGATCAAATGTGGGAAAACAGAATTTCATTAAATAAGTGTAAGTATAATAATTAATAACGGCATATTTCTGTGTGGTTTTATTGAACCGTATTAATATCTTTAGTTTTGGCCCTTGGGGCCGTGCAAGTTGTTCCCCCCTGGTAATTTCATTGTCTCTTCTTCTTCTTCTTCTTCTTCTATTACTCCCACCCAATCTTCTCCGTTGCGTCGAGAGCCGTGGGAGGGTCGGTGGCGGAGGGGGCGGGGCCTTTATCGCGTGCGGCGGCCTCCGTTTATCGCCCGCTATCGCCCGATTATCGCCCGTCGAGAGCCCCGCCCCTCCAGCGCTGCCTTCATTGACACTCGTCGCGTGCGCCGTCTCGTGTCTGGGGGCCGGAACTTCTCTCTCTCCTCTTGTCGTGTCTGGCCTTCTTCTCTCTCCTCTTGTCGTGTCTGGCCTCCTTCTCTCTCCTCTTGTCGTGTCTGGCCTTCTTCTCTCTCCTCTTGTCGTGTCTGGACTTCTTCTCTCTCCTCTTGTCGTGTCTGGACTTCTTCTCTCTCCTCTTGTCGTGTCTGGACTTCTTCTCTCTCCTCTTGTCGTGTCTGGACTTCTTCTCTCTCCTCTTGTCGTGTCTGGCCTTCTTCTCTCTCCTCTTGTCGTGTCTGGACTTCTTCCCTCTCCTCTTGTCGTGTCTGGACTTCTTCCCTCTCCTCTTGTCGTGTCTGGACTTCTTCCCTCTCCTCTTGTCATGTCTGGACTTCTTCCTCTCCTCTTGTCGTGTCTGGCCTTCTTCTCTCTCCTCTTGTCGTGTCTGGACTTCTTCTCTCTCCTCTTGTCGTGTCTGGACTTCTTCCCTCTCCTCTTGTCATGTCTGGACTTCTTCCCTCTCCTCTTGTCGTGTCTGGCCTTCTCTCTCTTCTTGTGTCTGGCCTTCTTCTCTCTCCTCTATTGGACAAGGATTGTTGTAATTCTTACTCTAATCTTTTCTCTCTGAAACAGTGTATAGTTCCCTGTTCAGAATCCGTCCATTAAACGTTAGCGTACCGCGCGTCTTTTCTTATGTATATGTTAAAACTTCCTGCCGCAATACCAGGCCAAATGATAGACCTTTAGTGAACGGAGAGGAACTGAAAAATCACTCCATCCCTCAATTCATCAGCTAACTTGGCTTTGCTAATTTAAAACGTGTTGCGGAATTCATTGAATACCCGAATGACCCTCACGAATGTGCATTCTCATATCTATGCAGTCTGTTATTCAGTTACCTCAAGAAAACTAAAGTGCATTGTAATCTGCTCGATTCAAAAATAAACATCCTTGAAAACGAGCTCCATCTCTTGACTTGTGAAATCGCATGGTTACGAGTTTTCGTTTATATTTATTACATAATACTGAAATTATGTAACACTTTTTATCATGCTAAAATATTCTAAAGAATGTTGGCTCCAAATTGTTTTTTTCATCTCTTGTTATTGGGAAATGTAGTACCTGTAAGAACATTCCTAATGCATTGTGCTGTAGAGGAAAGAAAGGAAAACGTATGTGTTTGTCACGTGCATCGCAGAGAAGGACATGTGCAGCCGCACGTAACTAGACGCATTCCGTGAACAGGGCTTTGTACTTTCAAGAAGAAACACTTGGTTACTCACGGATGGAAACCACAGTGCCACATCGATGTCGATGTTTTCAAAACATCGACGTTTCTATAGAGACGTTGATGTTTCTATAGAGACGTTGATGTTTCTATAGAGACGTTGATGTTTCTATAGAGACGTTGATGTTTCTATAGAGACGTTGATGTTTCTATAGAGACGTTGATGTTTCTATAGAGACGTTGATGTTTCTATAGAGACGTTGATGTTTCTATAGAGACGTTGATGTTTCTATAGAGACGTTGATGTTTCTATAGAGACGTTGATGTTTCTATAGAGACGTTGATGTTTCTATAGAGACGTTGATGTTTCTATAGAGACGTTGATGTTTCTATAGAGACGTTGATGTTTCTATAGAGACGTTGATGTTTCTATAGAGACGTTGATGTTTCTATAGAGACGTTTGGCAACAAAATTTTATGTAGCTATAGAGATGTTTGGCAACATCGATGTTTTCTTCTCAATGTTGAATTGTTAGGCGAGAGGTGAAATGAAAATTTGCCGCAAGTCTTTAATCGAGCTATGGCGAAATCGGAGGTGCATTAAATGCTGGTAGCGTAGTGTGAGCAACGAAGCAAATTATGAAGTGTAGGTTTTCAGCATTGAAGCGAATTAAACATTTTTGGTAATACAATACTTAATTTTTTAACCACTTAACTCCTCCGAACAGAGGAACGGAAAACCAGCTCACCTCTGCTAAGGCGTCCTTTATGGATTTATGAGTCCGACATCCGGAAAGAAGAATCGAAACAAAGGAGTTGTAGATACAAATGGCGTATGAGAACACTTATTCAAAGAAATTATATGTTTATCAATCACAAGAAGATAGTATTTCGAAAAATAGTACATTTTGAAGCGATGATGTGATGATGGGTTGTAATACACGAGTGTGGTATTTCGAGCGAGCGAGGAAGGAGCGAGTATCGTAAACTTCACACGAGTGTATTAATACTCATTACATCGAGTTACATACGGTACGTTTTCTACGACTTTTATAAGTTAAACTATTACATTCAATCGATTCGTGGCAGTTATCATGCAGGATTCAGCAAGGCCACCCCAAGCTCCCTAACCGTACTCTCGCATACTGCCGCAGTTGGCTGTAGTACAAGTCCGCCTGCGAGGGAGTTCTGCGCTAGTCAAATAGGATCAAAGTGAAATTACGATCCAATTTTTTTGAAAAGTTTAAACTGGCAAGCATAATGTAATACCAAATGTAACTTTAAGACGTAATACATAATCGAACGAAACAGTTACTAGAACGATTCTCAATGATTAATTGTCAATACTTGGTTCGTAAACTTCTCTGTGATTGGTCAAGAACCCGTATCATACTGAAATGTGTATCGTTATATCATTATGCAACTGGTTGCAGGTATCTAATGACCCCAGTATGCAATGGGATTCGTGTAAGACGAAATAAACGATAAATGGTGATCACTCAAATAAGAGACTGTATGTGTACGAACTTATTCCGCGACTGTTCATCCGCACCATGTCGTTAATAAATAACTATTGATGGGAATACAGTGACAAAACGATAATGACCTTTGCTATGAGAGTGTGAATTATAAATTATGTCCGGTGAGTGACGTTCCAAACTCCAGGAGCATGCGGCTGGCTGAGTGTAGCTTAGAGCCAGCATTGCTGCTGTCTCTCCAGTGGCTCTGACCGGGAGGTCCTTGGGTTCGAGTCCCCGACGGTGGTGGATATTCGAAACCAGTTAAAAAGCTACATTGAATCCAGTCTGGAAGAGGTTTCTTGTGGCGGGATGCTCTGATCGATAGGTTTCAGTGGTTCTCCAAAACATTATCGAACGAATGCAGGAGCAGTACCCTAACAAACGGACCACGGACCGCGTGCGATCTTTCCTTACTCTTCCTGGTCCTAGACTTACCCCCTTACTTACACACCCACATGCCCTACACTAACAAACACGTCGGGAGTTTACAGCTTGTCCCGGCTAGGGGGTGCCACGCTGGTTGGAGATATCTGGTTGGGGAAAACTATGCAAGCCGACGTGTAGGTCAACGCAAGATCTCACGTTCCAGCGCAGGAACAACACCACTACATGCACTACATTTGTGGGATTAACAACCATAGCCGTTGACTTGCCCGGAATCAGTAGTCTCCACCCATCCACTCTATTCTGCGATTTTTCCATAGCTGCCTGTGACATTTCACCTACTGTTTACGGTGCCATCCAATCGGGACCTTACACGTCACTACAGTAACAATCACAGTACAATATGGTGGCGTTCAACGTTCCGATTGGATGACACTGTAACAGCTGATTTACGTCACAGGCAGCTATGAATAAATCGAAGTATTCTATATAACCCCATGAAGGGATTTGGCCCAAGAACAAGTTTCCAGAGCATGAGATAAACTTAACATAATGAGCCCGCTCTATTTTGTTTGCGAAGTTATAGCAGCATCCTCAAATGATGTAGAAGGATTTTCCTAAGGATGAGCCGAAGTGACAGTTCGCTAAACAAGTGAACATCACATGTATTTCAGAGAAGTATCCCTCCGCCGCGACAGCCCCGTCACGCCCCTTCGTAAAGTGCTAATGGCGCCTGTGAAAGCATCCCTATGCAGAAGTCTAAGAGTTTCCCTTAAATATATGCACGTACGCGAGTCCGGGAAATAATTAAATTTAATTAGGTATGTGGAAAATCTCTTAACATGCTCTCACAATCAGTAAAAACTGCCACGAATGTAAATAGAAAGAAAAATTCTTTTAAACCGGAAACACGTGCACCGGTACGTATCTCGCATTCAAGTCTCGGTTTTCAAATAAACATAATATTTATCACACAAAAAGTAAATTTAATGTAATGTTTATAGAAAAAAGAATTTTTACAGAAGAGCACATGACACTGCACTTCCTAATTTCAATTATTTCTCGCGGCGCTTTATATTTTTGTCGGACGTCACAAAAGGAAGAGTCGAAGCCATTTACAAGTTAGCCAACTGCAAAAGAACGAATGCGGGAAGGGAGTCTAATGGGCTCCAGGGCACAATGACCAAAGAACTTTCAGTTCTGTTTCCAGCACTAGCTGTCACTATAGCTCATTCTTAGGAAAATTGTTGTATACCCATTTCTTTGCCCGCAGATGGTCGGCATTTGCAAGCCCATGTTGCAATTTTCACAACTCCAAAGCATTGATCTCATGTCAACACCAAATTTGGCTACACTGTAATAGGACCCAGTTCTCAATCATCCCTAACCAGTAAAGAAAATCACACGACATGAAGTGCCGGTTTTTTGTTGTTATTTTTTTTAAATTTTGAAATCGGAGGAAACGTGGCGAACAAACTACATTAATATCAAATAATATACAAAAGGAAAGGGAACACATTTACAAGTTAGCCAACTGCAAACAAACGAATGCGGGAAGGGAGTCTAATGGGCTCGAGAGCACAACGACCACAGAACCCATCTCGATCAGGTTTTTCGTCCAGTTTCCCTGATCCATTGAGCAAATGCTGAGATGGCCCCTTGTTTTGCTTCTGGACATAAACGTAACTTCATTTTCTGTGCACGTCTTCTACAATTCAGTGGGAAATACAATTATTCAAATTATCGTTTCCATGTTGTGGCGGCAGGAAGTATTATTCCGAAGCACAACATGATAAGAGCCAAAATGTATTGCTTATTTATCCTTGAAAATAGATTTCATTACATGGAAATTTTTTTTCTCCCTTTCAAAATTCAAAATTTAAGTAGTATATGACTTTGTGTAGGGATCACAGAATTTTGAAAATGTGCACACAATTCACTTTTCCCCATAGCACGTCATACGCAGTTTTTAACTCTTTTTTTTGACGTAAAAATAAATAAATAAATAAACCTTCAGTTACGTTGCCAGCACTAGCTGTCACTTTGGGTCTCCCGCCCGTCGCCTGTGTCGGTGCGCACTGTTGGCCGTTGGGGGGTTGCACAACTGCAGTCGCTGCCGACTGCCATCCTGCTGCAGGCGGCTGTGTCGAGCTGAGTGCTGCCGTTCACAGCCGGACGGGTGGACGCACGCGTTGCAGAAGGGAAATGTGCTAATCGAAGAAAAAGGAAAACATTACTAGTACTAAGAAATGGCATTGCGAAGAGGTCATCGTGTATCCGAAAATCTGGGTGAATGGATGTAGTAATACAACTCTAGTCAGATTAGAATTTTTTGGGTAATACTTGCTAAATATGTCTTGAGTAAGATCTTGATGTACCTTTCTGGAGTACATTATATTTTTATTGATTGGGGCTACTTTACCTGAAGGGACTGCAACTTAATTCTTCAGAAAAATTATCCCTCAATTTTAGGTTTATAAATGATGGGCAAAAAAAATCCTCGCTTAGTGGACGAGGAGGAAAAGTTTTGGTATGTTACGCATTCCCACTAGTTGATTTTGGCTATATATGAAACTTGTAGCCACGAGCGTCCATGATGAGTAATAAATCTCCATCTCCGTTGTACATCAATCTCGCATTGTATATCCATCATCAGCCTACAGGATTTGGCCCTTAGATTTCAGAACAGTTGAGCCATTAGGATATAGTTTTACGTTGTTTACGAGGTTAGAGATTAGAGACCACAAAAGTGCTCGGCTTCTTTGGTTTTCTATGTGATCCCATCGCGTCATACGTGGAAAGAGTCCGGATTCCGTGAAATTGCGACAATACGCAATGTTGTCTATTCTGGTCGTTCTTGGTGTCTGGTGTGTGGAGTACTCTCACGGCCATCTTTGAAAGCATTTTAAAGCAGATAAAACCTTCTACTTCTGCTTCTACTTCTACTTCTACTTCTTCTTCTTCTACTTCTTCTTCTACTTCTACTTCTACTTCTTTTTCTTCTTATTGTTATTATTATTATTATTATTATTATTATTATTATTATTATTATTATTGTGAAATTTTGCCGCCTCCTAAAAGTGCCGCCAGGGGCGGGCGGCCCCTGACGCCTACACGACGCTACGCACTGTTTCTATACTTGGGTTCTTCTAACGTAGCAGGGGGGTCTGAGGGAATTATCTCCAAGATGGAATATGACACGACATTTCGCGTCTTTCTCGGTCCCGCCGCAAGGTGTCGCATGATAGCGACCGTATCAAGCAGTGCTGCAGAGCAAGCGGGACGACTGAGAAAGAGGCGAAGAGCCGTGCCATATACCACCCCCAGATGCCTGGTGTCCGCGTTGTGCGCTGGCTCCGTGCCGCGCGGCGCAGTGGGTATGGCAGCGCCGGAGACGAGTCACGTGCGGAGACCGCAGCCCGCGGCGGCGGCGCCGGTTCCGCGTAGTGGCGCCCGCAAGGCCACGCCTGCCGTCCTGCCGGTCTGCCTCCCTGCGTGCCTGACTGCCGCCCTGCCTGACTGTCGTCCTGCCTGACTGCCGCCCTGCCTGACTGCCAGGAGCCTGACTGCCGTCCGGCCTGCCGTCCTGCCTGCCTGCCTGCCGTCCTACCTGCCTGACTGCCTCCTGCCTGCCTGACTGCCGTCCTGCCTGCCTGACTGCCGTTTTGCCTGCCTGACTGCCGTCCTGCCTGCCTGACTGCCGTCCTGCCTCCTGACTGCCTCCTGCCGTCCTGACTGCCGTCCTGCCTGCCTGCTGCCGTCCTGACTGCCGTCCTGACTGCCTGACTGCCGTCCTGACTGCCGTCCTGCCTGCCGTCCTGCCTGTCTGCCGGCCTGTCAATTATCTATATAATTAAAATTAATATAGATAATTTCTGACAATAACCGTCAAGTAATTTCTCCCAAAGACTGTTCTGCGAGGTATCCTGTGACGCATTCGGTAGCAATGTACATCTCTTACATTTAAATCTGCCTCCAATTTCTCTGCACGCTGTGCTCGCGAGCTCTAGTAAGCTTGTTACCTCGCCCTCTGCTTTTGAAGTTATTTAAGATGATTTAGATCATTACGGAACGGTTTGATATCTAGTCTGTGATCCGATGGCAGTACGGAAACCTCAGTCGGGGAGGTTACACCCAAACATCTTTACTTCGTTATCTGGCTATCCTATTTATTCCTGTATTTTTCATTATCATGTATCTTACAAAAAAGGGATGTTTATCGCAATCATCACCAGCATTATCGTTATCATAATCACAATCGCTGTAGTATAACTTGTTTAGTGTAATAAAGATTACTTGAGATACTGCTCTGTCAATCGTAGCAGAAAGATTTGTATCCATTGTGCCGTCTTGCTAAGAGATTCACATTAACAACGCCAAAGATCAAATGGAAATTAATGATAACGGTCACAGTCAATACAAAAGCTTTGTGCTAAAAACCTTATCACCAACAAAACGTCACTACCGCTACTCGAACTGGTCTCTACCACACCCCGCTATCTCTTCCAAGCTCTCATACTCCCTGGGCACATGGAGGTTCACCTTGCATTCTATTGCAGTGCCAGGTGTGGCACAGCCTCTAAAACAAACAACATTGCCGCTCACTGGTTCAACAGGCTGGAGCGGTGTCAGTGTAGCCATTGCAGGATTATTGGGAGGTGCTAGGGTTCGAATCCCGGCTGTCGCGGATTTTCGACACTAGCGAGATAGCTGGGTCGTATTCAACCACTGCCTGGAGGCGAACAGCGGCCGGCTACTCTGGTCTGTAATTGTTCATGATTTGTACAATCAATATCGGATGTATGGTGAAGGAAAACCATAATAAACGAGCCACGGACCGCGTGCTATCTTTCCTTCCTCTTCTTGTCTTATCCTCACCCCTTGCGCGCACACACTTGCATGCTCAACACTACTACCCATGTCGGGACCGTAGAGCTTATCCTGCCAGGAGGATCTCGAAAAGTTAATGACTTCGGCTGGCTGTCAGTGTACCGCAGAGCAACAACTACTTTGCGTAAATCGTCAGTACGTTAGTCACCCCGGCTGGGAGCAAGGGAAAATATGCGAGGATATTTAAAAAGGTTAAAGAAAACGATTTGTAATGAAATTTATTTATAGCAATCACTAATTTTACTTTATTTTCGTTTTCTATTGTCTTAATTTGTAAACAGTTAGAAAATAAAATGATGACTTACTTCCTTTTAGTTCTCTAAATTCATATTTCTTCTAACGTACTATTTTTCTTCTAGAAATAGTCATTGACACTTCTCGTATCAAAAATAACTACTAACTGAACCCGTGTGATGATATCGCACAGAAGGAAGTGTTGTGGAAAATACAGCATATCCAGGAATATACATTGTTTTATATTTACCAAGATCTTGACTCAAATATTCATGGCTTTTGTTTTGTTCTACGACAGCAAATCCTACAATCTACCTTACCTTAATGTATGTAACAAATTGTATGAAATACAATTTCCAAATAATCAGAACTTGCTGAATTTGATATTTTTCGTAGATACCATAAGAATGGTATATAAGAAAGTATATGAAATAATTGCAATTGGTAACAAACAATCGTTTTAACAGTCACACAATACTCTAAGAAGATCAACTTCTCTTCCATTTCCCGCAAACTTGCCAAATTGCGCTTGACGCCATGTTCCCTTTCTCATTATACTCGCGCGTTTCAAACAACACAAATTTCGTAGCTTTTTATGAATAAAGGAAAGCTGTGATCTATTCAATATATAGTGACCTTCCCTTTTAATTTGTTTTCTTTTTTGCTAGCTCACTCCTTTAAAATCGTTTCTTGGGAGCCGAATAAGAGGGACATGAAAATCGTTCTCTTTATAGCTTTCATATGCAAGATGTTGCGTGTCCCCTTTGGGCCCAAGTGGGCCGCCGGCGCCGTCGCCGTCTCCTTGGTGACCGTCACCATCCCGACCACAGCGTCCGCTGCACTTCCGGAGGTTCCGGAAACCGCAGACGGCGGCGGCGCGCGCTAAAATAGATCCAGCCGTTCGGGGGAAGGGGAACAAGACAAGAGAGGGGGAGGCGGGTGTGCGCGTTGGGCAAACACCGCGTCACATTTGCGTACCCCCTTGCGCGCCACTTCAAGTATCGATATTTTTGGAGCCCATGTTGGTATGTTTACAGGGCGGCCACCTTTTGGAAAACATGAAAAACCGGGAAGAATCAGCGAATTTCATTGCTCTGGAAAAGTCGGGGGAGAATCACGGAATTTGTCGAAGAATCGTCAAGGGTCCGGGAAGTTCTTGTGATGGTTATAAAAATATTATTCATGTAAAAAAATAATATAGTATTATTTTTTGTTGAATTTCTATTTGTTGAATTTGTTATTAAAACTGGGAATAGTACTTCGTCTCGGCGAAATCAGAGAGCTGATAAATTAATTTCAGGCTTGCTGTAATATTTTTTTTAAAGGGTGTGAAATTCTATACAAATCTTTTTAATGGAAAATTTTAAAAGTGCTCTGGAAAGCCGTGAAAAGTCAGGGAAAGATTCAGAGAATGAATGACTATCCTGGTTTATTGGCACTGGTGAATTGCAAAAAATGTACCACCGAAATCTCCACAATCGAAACTATACGAATATTAAAGAATATATACTCTATGCGTCAGCTTTTTGAGCTTTCATTATGCTAGATGTGAGTCGAAGGTACTATCGATAAAACTACTACACATTCTATATTCCTCACATCTGTAGCTCGTTTGCTGATGAAAATTGTTTCTATTACTTGGGGAAAAAATGTTTTGTTTTTTTTATTAAAATCTTCCAACATCTGTGATGGATACTTTTTATTCATAAACCAACTTAATATGGAAAAGATAAGGACCTAGGAATTTCAGAACACATCAAAACGCAGATGCTGCTTGGATCGTAGTAACCATGCGTCGACGCAACCGTGTCATAGGCGCAAAGAAAGTGAACTAGCATGTAAAATATGTCAGAAACAATATATAAATGGATGTGTGCTAATGAGAATGTGTCTTTCTGTATTGATTTTTTTTTTTTTTTTTAATTTGAACTGCTACTAATCCTCCCGTTGCATCCCCCCTTACCGTTTTGAAATTTTATCTATCTGTAACTAAATATTTTAGAGTTATCCATCAATTGTAATTTAATTAATTTTTTTCCCTATCTTATTGTGTATTTATTTATAAAAAATTTTTTGTATCTTTCTGTAGACTGACGATGACGGCAAAGCCGTCGAAAGCCGGCTATCTTAATAAAGCTGATATGTTGACGAAGATGACTTCTTTTATTTCTTCTTATAAGAACGTCAACAACATCCAATCAGAATTCCCACAATGTGTGCTAATGTATGAAATCTGTTTGAGAAGTTTATTTTTAAAGAAATGCTGACCAGTTTTGTGCCAGGGTGTAAAAACTTACAACGGCGATTCTCGGTTTGCGGTTCGCGGTGACAACAGAGTTCATTAGAAGACTTAAGAACGACTTCTCGGAAATTAGATTAGATTAGAATTTATTGTTAATTCTGCAATTAAGTATAGTAACTTGGTGGCAGAATATCTTAACCTTACATCCATTAAATTTACATTCACTAACAAAAAGTTACAAAAACAAGGAGTTAATTAAAAATAATAATAAATAGTACATAAAATCACCACGCAAACCTTACTCCACTTCACTTCGCTGCACAACACTTAACTGTGACGCATTTCTTTCACACTCGCTTCTTCTTCATAACACTACACTGCGCTGCACTACACTGCACTGCACTGCTCTGTACTCCATGGATAATAATAAAATGATAACAATAATAATAATAATAATAATAATAATAATAAAATTGATACAATAACATAATATATAATTAACTAGAAAACTAATTTATTTTTAAAGTTGCTCAAGCTTTGAGGAAAGGGTTCTAAGATTGTCGCAGGCAAACTGTTCCAGTCTCTAATAGTTCGGTTTGTAAATGAAAATTTCCCGACATCCGTTTTCTGTAGTCTTAATTTTATGCACGTGATCCGCTCTACCCAAGTATGTAGGTTTTCCTAAACGACGGTGTATTTCATTCCAAGCAGGATAGCCTGTGTATGCTTTGTACATAGCATAGAGTCGCAGCTTAATCGGCCTCTTTTCGAGTGATTCCCATGCACCTCTATTTTTTGATCCTCTGAAAGTAAATTTCGATGCTCTGCGCTGGACCTTTACTTCAAAAGATCTTCAGCCACAAAGAAAATACTGAAATGAATCCACATCCTTACTTGCATAATTTATTTTCCTTGCGAATTAGTAATCGCATGGACCATGCTTTGATTTTCGAAATAGTTTCTGTACTACGTCACATAATTTCATGAATTAGAATTATCGTCTCCGAATAGCAAGTTATTCACTGAACTTGCATTGCATATAAATAATTGAAAACACATTGGGGACACCTTTTCGTTTTAGATTTTGGGGAAAATAATAATGGCCATGAATTTGGACTAATTAATAAACTTTTGAGGTCTGGAATCGTCAAATATTTTTTAACTCTTTCGTCCAAGTTAACTCTAGTGACCACCCGGCACGTTTTGTTTGCGATGGCATTTATCTGTGGTTTCCACGTTCACTTTGTGCCTAAAGAAGTAGATGTTCCACAGGCATCTATTTTAGAAACCTCTCTTCTTGTAGGCCACGGAAGTCACTTTATCGTGATCAGTGTATTTTGTACGAACTGTTGCCGCAGTGTATGCTAAGAGGCGTACCTATGATTTTCTCGGGGATGGGGTTTCTGGGATAGTGTCCAGACGAATTGATGTTTTCTTATAAAATAATTTTTCTTCTGGTCAAAATGAAATGTCTTTCGTTGGTACAGAAAATCAGTAAAAGCAGTATTTTGGAATACGTATCTCTGACTTCTGGGGGAGGGGGGCTGAATCTATACTAATAAAAGTCAACTGTACGACATGTAACTGACACCGATACCACAAAAAATAGGGTATGAATAGAAATGACATTTTTACAGGCCCTTCTTCAGGATTGTCCCAGCGTTCTTGCTAAATTTGGTAAAGATTAATGCAACGCAAATACGGAAAATAAATAACATGTTGGTAGATGCTCCACGATCTTTATTTTTCGCCTGTCGCTAAGAGCTGATTGATTCCTAAAACGTATAATCCACCCGAGTCCTGTTGCAGTGCGACAGAACTGGTACCTATACTAGATACGGTAGAGGCCAGTAGCCGTGCATAAAATAAGATTTTAAAATGTAATAGCAATGTACTGTAAAATAAAATAATATTTATTAAAAATTGAACCAATTACATTAAAAATAATAATCTTAAACATCGTGGTTTGTATAAAATTGATCTTTTTCCACCTTCACGAGGATTGAATACCTTTCCTCCTTCATAAGGCAACGTCAGGTATCTTGCTAGTTGGTAAATCAATACGTATATACGAAGTCTAACCCTGAAGCGATAGATGTGCGGTGGACGGCGTTTCCTGGAAGCGTTGTAACCAGGCAGAATCGTATTCCAACAAGGCTATCGCTTAGCCTCCTTCACTCGAAAGCTGACATCACGTGTGACCATAGATTATACGACCTCGAGTGACCACTTGTCTTTTTGGTGTCGCTAAACAACCAAAGGACATTCGTCTGTGCGTCGAAAATTGGTCAAGAATGAAGATTTTCGGCCCGTGGCCCAGCTAGCGCCTTATCTGGCTTGTTAAAGGGATAATCCCGTTGTGCTTATCTCTGGCTGAGTGGAATGTCTTATCTGGTCGCTGTTTTCTTCTGTAGAATGTATCTTGTTTCTCGCAAAAGCGGAAGTGCTAATTCCAAACAAAGCCGATGAAATAATCCACACATTGTGTGTTGAGGTGTTTTATTTCGATGGCGCTGCAAGTATGTTGGAAAGATCTACGCATCACGTATTCGTACTCGCAGGATTTTCGGTCTTTCGCGATGATTGTTTAACGTACGAGGGTAAGTCTATCAGCAACTGCGATCAGTGATTATAATTGATTATAACTACAGTACACAAGCCAGTCTCGATAGCTCACTGAAGGTCGCTAAGGCTACGGCTAAGGCTAAGGCTGAAAGCCGTAGCTGCCTCGTGCCTGAAGGGTTGCGGATTCGAATCCCGCTCTGGACATGGATGTTTGTGTCCGTATAGTTACCGTTACCCCCAATGTTACGCACAGTGGTCGCTATATGACCTTGGTAGTTGAAAAGTTACCTTAAATGAGTAAAATACTAATAACAATTAGCCCCTGGGTGGCTCATGGGCAGCGTATTAGCTTCCCGTGCTGTGGCCGCGAGTTCGATTCACGGCCGAGGGAAAAAAAAACTTGTAGATTTCCTTTAAAATCGTCGCAATGTGACGAATGAAAGCTCCAGCAGGCAGATCTTGCTAGTTACCGTGAACAGAATATGCTGTAGATGGCGAAGTTGGACTACCGATGCAAAACCGCCAAATAAATAATAATAATAATAATAATAATAATAATAATAATAATAATAATAATAACTACAGCATGAAATTAACAAGGAGACCATTTTTCAACATTTGCACCTTGTTTTTCAATATATTTGGTCCATCAGTGCACCAGTTTTCCAGTACCCTCAGGAAAAAGGATTTTGTATTGAGAAGCAGACCTATATGCACTTCTTCCTCCACTAGGTCGGAGGCAAATCTTTGACCTCATAAAGCATCTTTAAATGTACCAAAATGTCGTATGTAGACGCGACAAGATAGCAACTGAATCCGGGTTGCCCTGACACCTCGAAATACAGATTTTGAAGAGCTTGTGCGGCGGTAGGTGGATGCACGGTGACTTGCAACAAATCCATGTCTTTCTATAATCCATCTCGGCGCTCTAAAATGCAGAACATGTCTAACGTGGTTATGGGTTGCCACTTCATCGATAATCACTCATCGGTTGTTCTGAATCAGTGCACGGAATTGCTTAATATTGAGATCAGTAGCGAATGAACTGAACACCTTGCTCTTTTCTCATCCTGTATGCATTTTTGACAGCTTTCGAAAGGTTCAATCCACTGGTAAAGTCTTCGCCGAAGAAAAAAGTTTCACTCACAGAAAGGATTTAAGCTTTTGCTACACATTCAAATCGCGCGAACACTCACTCACTCACTCACTCACTCACTCACTCACTCGCTCGCTCACTCACTCACTCACTCACTCACTCACTCACTCACTCACTCACTCACTCACTCACTCACTCACTCACTCACTCACTCACTCACTCCTCTCTCTCACACACACACACACACACACACACATTCACTATCACTCACTCACTCACAAATAGGGTGGGATCCTGCCGATCATTTTAGAGAGGTCTATCATTGATTTTTGTTAAATAATAAACATTTGCTAATACAGTGTTTTATTTTTGTAGTGTATATATGTTCCTATACTATATGTTATTTTAAAATAATTACATGATTCTAACATACATATTCAAATCAATTTTGCCAAATAAAGGAACGTAACAAACGAAAACTCTCTGCCTTTCTTGGGGGGGGGGGCGTGGATCTGCCACTGCACACCACACGCAAAGAGGTACATATTCTTATTTCAAGATTTTTAGGGCATAAAAATCCTCTCCCAGCTCATTAACGAATTGATCAGGTCCTGTTTTAGCGGAAACCCACAGCCTTGCCTCCCTGGACACGACTCCCAACCTCACTGCACCGACCACGCCTGCCTGGGTAACGGTTCCATTACGAACGCATTGTATAAGCGTTTCGTGCCGTGGGCGCTGTGCATGTATCTGCTTCCTAGCAACCCTCCCCCCCCCCCCCTGATGCCACAGGTGGCCAGGCTGCAGGGAATTGTCACGCCATCCCGGGCGCTGCGCCGGCAGCCAGGAAGCCCCTTCGTCGCCGGCGCGCACCGGCGTTCGGCGGTTGTTTGTCGGCGTCTGTTCTCCGTTTGCTTTGATGGCGAACGACGGCGTCTCCTCTCTGGGTGCGTGCATGCCAGTGCCTGTACGATCCGCGTGTGTCTGTGCGTGTGTTATTTGCGCGATGATTCGACAAGTTTTTAATACCACTCATTGCACACGTGTTGCGGTCGTGGGTGTTTTCCTTAGATTTCACTCGGTGGATGATCGGAAGATGCGGAACGTTGAGTGTTAACCGTATTAATTACATTAATCCAGTTATATTGTCTTTTTTCTTTTACGTTAAAATATCCAGCGGTCATACCATCACGGTTGGGACAAGTGTATGAATTGTGTTAGTTTCGAAAATTGAGGTCATTTTTTAAAATAAATGAATTAGTGAATAAAATTGGTTGAAGCATTTTCCTTTCATATTTCTTGGTGTCGGACACTGTCTTCGCGAATGTAAGGTAATGTTCAAGTAATGCACAATGAAGCCACTTTCACTCCCACTCTTCCTGACATTGCATTTCAGTTTCATTCTCTGTATCTCTCCCTCTCCTCTCTCTCCCTCTCCTCTCCCTCTCCTCTCTCCCCTATCCTCTCGCCGCTCTCCTCTATCCTCTCTCTCCCCTATCCTCTCTCCCTCTTTCTCTCTCCCTCTCTCGCTCACAGACACACACTTATTCCATTGTACACGTACACGTAATTCAGTTCTCCTGACAGAGGCCCTGCAGTGTTCCTAGAGCACTTGTATTGACAAATTTGAACAGGGTGTTCGTTCTTTCTATATTTATCTCAGTGTTTGCACTGAGTAGTGACTGTGTACTAGGAATGGTTGATAAACGATTTTTTCTCTTTTTTTCAGGTGAGTTACTCCTCCTTCCCTTGACAGCGCTTGCGTTGATCTGTTCAGTGAAATGGGTGAGTGATAAACAGTGGTTGTTTCTTCCTGTTAACATCGCCTCACCGAAAGTTCTGTAAATAATTTCTAACCGCAGAAAATAGTTTGGAAAGAGACTTAACAGGTCATTCACGTGGTTAGGGTTTGCCTAGTCATAATGGAGAAGACAATGACCTTTTGGTACGAAGACACAGAACAAACGATTCCTCAGTTACATAGCATCGTAGGCTTTCACGGCCGGAGTTAATATGAGTGAAAGTTTCCGGGCTGGTAGTCCGTGGTCCAGTTGGCATTCAAGATTCATCAGTTGTTACCTGTATTTATCACAGAACGAATGATTCCTCTCGGAAACTTGTATCGTGTGATACCTATAAAAGAAACAATATTGTCCAAGTGTTGGGACTCGTAAATCTCTTCAAAATAAGGGTATATCAATACTATTAAGTAGATTGTGGGCTCTCCGAAGGGTATTTTCATGTTAAAAAGTTTTATTTGTACGTTGCAAGTTCATAATAAAAGCAAATATTACAATTAAAATTATTATTTGTCTGTATTTTTTCATATACTATAATGTTGGTTTTTTATTTTTTAAAGACAGAGCATTTTTATGTGAATATTTATGATGGAAAAAAATAATTTCCGAAACGTTGCCCTACGTAATATGTAATAAATATTCATATAAAAAATGCTGTCTTTAAAAAATAAATTATCAAAAACTTAAATATTACAGTTGCCTGGCGCATCCCCTTTTAGGTATAGAAAGTTAAATCAATTAAAAAACTTACTTAATTGTTTAGATTTTATTACAAAAATAGGTTTAATTATCGTCAGCCCGTTGAATTAAGTAAATTAAGTCGATCCATGTAAAGCCGGAAAGAGAGTACAGTAATTATCGTACTGAGTCATTAAGTCGATTCTTGTAAAGCTGTACGTCACCCAAATGTTTTAGTTGTGTAAATACAAAGTTATTGGAGATCTTGTTAGAATTTTCTGGATGGGTCCGCTAAACTGATTGGTTACCATCAGGAGATGGAGACGCGTCGAACGACACCTTTGTGTCGATTGGTGGAGCGGAAGACGTCTGTAAGTGACGGGCTGGCGAGCAAGCGAGCCAGTGAAGGTTACCCAATTACTTCATAAAGATACGATACCAGTTTCATACTCTTACTTACGATAGAGAAACTTGCATGTACTTGCCACACACTAGTGCCAGAAGAATTGCCTACCAATGAGGAGCAAATGTCATTTGAAAGGCTCAGCAGTACAAGTACTATCCCACATATTTTGTGTGAAATTGAGTTGTTCGCATTAAATAAAACATCAAATTGAAACGTATCAAAATCAGTAGGCCCAGTCTTAAAATAAAAACACACGTTTATTCGAACCTTCTTTACAAATTTTCATAATCCAACTAGTACCAGGCAACAAAGTCAACTATTGCTCTACCACTCTCAAAAAAAACTTCCACTGCGCATGCCCGAACGTGGCCTCTCCCTCCAAAACTCCTAATATTTCCCCGCCTGCCTGCGCTCTTTGTCACAACATAGCTCTCTTTCTCTCTCTCTTTCTCTCTCTTTCTCTCTCTCTTTCTTTCTCTCTCTTTCTTTCTCTCTCTTTCTCTCTCTCTTTCTCTTTCACTCGTGGGTCGCGCGGTAATTCAACACTGCGAGTATGGTGATAACAAACTGATGAGTGAGAAGGATCAGACGGAAGTCAGTTTACGTGTTTCTACAGTAGGGGTTGTCCAAGCAACCAACAGAAAATACGCCGTGTCTTGAAGAAGAGTTTCGTCCTCCAGTCTCTGTTTGACCGTGGCTAGTGAGCAGTGACAGTGTGCTTTACGCAGTAACTGCGCTTATTCACAAAAACCCAATTATTACAAATAATTCAAAGTATATCCACTGAAAAACTATAGGTCGTTGATCAAATAATCATTGACCACAGTCCTCTCCAATAGCACTTGTTTGGGGATTTTTTAAAGGGCGCGAGGTAGCAGAAACAGTGGGACTTCCCTGAATGGAGTGGAGTGAGTCTGATTCACGATGTGTCAAAACGCGTGAGGGCCATTTCTAACACTTCTATCGATGCAGACAATGACACGCCTACCCCTAACATACACTCTTAATGCGAGCAGATCTCGAACTTCCTCAGATTGCACAAGCGAAATGTGCAGCGTAGTAATGATGATGCAAAATATGTTATATATTATTTTTGAGTCACACAATACATGTGGCCTGCTGGGCTGGGTGAGGGCCAGAAGCACCTCAGCGTTACCCCCATCCTCCTTCCCCTACCTGTCGTAGCTTTTAAGTTAATCTACGTATCTTAAAGGAACTAATGTGGGATGTTTACATTTTGTTCTCTCTCCGATGGAGGGCGGGATCATGTGTCTGTATTTCCTGAGTGTACATTTTATTTTGCTTTGCGAATAAGTTTTAACATGAACCATAAAACAGCAAGGAAAGTGCATTAATTCATATTTGAAAAGCATAAACTAACCTACTATGTACAAGTTAAGGTAATATGAGGATAAGACATTATACTAGAGGCAATACTAGACGGAAGGCATATTTACATTTAACTAACATGAATATTTGGGTAAGCATTACTGGCATTCCGGCACATTTACACTTAAGTAATATTTATTCTATTTACAAGTTGTCGTACATTATTTAAAATTACGTAAAATGAAAATTTATGAAATGAATAAAATAATTAAGTTAGCATAGGAATGCGGAATAGCCTCTGGTTTTCTACTGTGCCCTTCATTTGTGCAAGTTCGTTATTTCAAATTTCAACAAATCAAATCACATGCTCATTGCCAAAAAGGAATAATTTTCAGCCCTCCTACTATGTAGTATTCTAATGTGTTTGTAACATTAATTCTAAGGTATTGTGTGTGAATCAATAAATAGTCCATATATTTGCATGCCCAACTTGAAGAAAAGGAGGCTAATTTCACCCCTCTGGGCCCCCTTCTCAATGAACTTCTTATGACATATTAAACATATTACAAGAACGTAAATGCGACATACTAGCAGAATGGAATAGTACCTAATAATACGCACAATGATTTAATCCAGTTCCTTATTTTTTGTATGTTGATCCAGTTATAGGGTTGCCAGATAGTTTGGAAAGCCTCTTCCCCAATTAATGTGTATCAATTCTCCAAATTATTTGCTTAAAAGGTGGAAAATAAGAATTTAAACGTATTTACGAAAATATTTTTTTGAAGATCGCTTTTCAACTGCTCCGTCATAAGCAATCACTAAGACTCGGAAGTTAATGCTGTATCACACGCAGAAATATGCTCTAAGATATGTAAAATATGAGCCAGAACTAATGATATATGCTCTAACAATTAACAGTTTTATGTATTTATGAACAATTACAAAAAGTTTTATTTTAAACAATTAATTTTGCATTTTTGTCTTCTTAGTATTCCAGCGATAATTTTTATAGTAAAATATAACGATTTCGACAGTATCATCGTCGAAGTATCAATTCCAATGCTACAAATTCTTTATCTAAAAATAATCATGTCCCAGCACCATGATATCATCTAAAAGAAGTTGAGACAAATACTGCTCTAACGAACGAAAGACATTCCAACGATTTCTCATGAATAGCATTCGCATTCACATTTGTGAAGTACACTTTCCGATTTCAGCAGGCAAATATGCATATTAATTGAAATTCATAGAAAAATATGTCACATTAAAAAAAATAATAACGTCTTTAATGAAATCGAAATCTGATGCATTAACACAAAAACATTAAATATACTCTAATATAAAATCACCTAATTTCTGCTCGTTTGATTGTATTTTGTGGACATTTGATAATTAGCATTTTATAAAGCTCGTAATAAAAATATGATTTTTCGTGATCTTCGAGGCCTTAGCCATCACTGTGTTTCAACTTTGAGGGAACACATACTAACCTGGGCGGGATTCGATCTCGCGACCCTTCAAGCCGAGACTGCTATGGCCCTACAGCCTTCGCGACCTCGGCTATCCAGGCCGGCAGAATGCTTTATTGCCACTTTCTAATTCCCCCCCCCCCCCACACACACACACACACTTTTCCAGGGTGCACAACCATGTCAAAAAAGTAGCCGTGTCGGGAGTTTTCGCATGCGGGCATCTTGCGAAGGGATCTTATCAGAACTCGATGACGTCAGTTCCGCAAACGTTCTGCGAGTAGCCGTTATCCATCTTCACTAAGTTTAATCGACGGCACGCCGCGGCGTGGCCAGAAGTAATCGACGCTCCGAGCAGCATTATCACTCTCTGGCGCTGATACTAGCACGGCTTCACGTGCCGGCACATGTGAGAAGGCAGAATCTTGAGAAAGGAGCGGGATGAATAAGCCTTGGAATTTTTTACGATTGAAACATTTAAAATTAGCGTTAGTAAGAAATGTTTTAGATCGTTGTAGGTTTTAAAAACCTGGAAGTTGGTTTTCATTTGAAAGAAAACGTAGTACCAACTATGTTACGTCAATACTGCTGATTTTTAATGTTCTAAATGAATGGTTTGCTTCCATGCTGCCAATGAATAATGGCTCATTTTGATATTTCAGAATTTCGTATACAATACTGGTATACAAAGTAGGTTTTTTAAAAATTGATATGAGTAAATGTACTGTTCAAAACCTTAAAAATTCGAAACAAAATTAACAACCAAATATATAAAGCAAAACGTTTAAAAAATGAAAAGGTAATGTAGCTTCAACTTCCTTTTTCCAGATGCTGATGAAACATTTTTACAAACATTTTTACTGATTTTTCTGTACTAACGAAAGTCAACTTTTTTTTTTTCATTTATTTATTTCCACAGACCAGCATTACTGCTTTACAGGGATTGTTTACATTTAAATTTCAAATCAAAACATTTACAAAAATAAATAAATAACACATAAATTAACTTCATTCAGCACTAACACAAAAGGTAGCATTCATAAAATACATTCATTCTTTTATAAATAGAAATAAGGGAAGCCCAACAGGTTCCTCATTATTGTATGTTGTTCTAAGTAAAGTCGAATTTTATTTCTTGTATTGTTTATTTTAATTCATAGGATTTATGGGGTCAACAAATTGGATTAGATATTTGTCATATGGAAATCTATTTCTGATTCGGGATGTTGTTGCTGATGACCCAAGGTTGTAATGGTCACTTGTAGGTATTTTATGTAGATTTGTGAAGAAGGAATGTGAACGTTTAAGCATTACTTGATGGATAGTTTCTATTTTTAATTCTGAATGTAGTTGAGTGTTTCTAATAAACCAGGAGCATTTACTGCTATCCGTAGGATTTTATTTTGGAAGGTTTGTATTTTCTTTATGTTAGTAGCAGAGGTGTTGTACCATATTGGGCATGCGTACATTATGATGGGAAGAACTATTGCTTTATAAAGCACTAGAGTACATTCTGTTTTGAGGCGGATTTTCTGTTGATTAATGGATACAATTTATGTAGTCTTCTGTTTGCTTGTGTAAGTTTTTCATTTATATGATTAGTCCATGTTAGTCTTGTATCCATTAAAACTCCAAGATATTTAATTGGTTTGTTTTTTGGTAACCAGTCAAGTGTTTTATTAAATAGCTTTAGAGGTTTGGGAGTAGTGTTTATTGGGCATAGTGTGAATATTTTTGCTACACATTTGTTGGGGTTTAATTTTATCTTCCATTTGTCTGCCCATAGTGATACTTTGTTTAGTTCTTCTTGTAGATTTTCTGTAGCTGTATTTAAACATTTGTTAGAGGTTAGTATTGCACTATCGTCAGCAAATAACGCTATTGTAGTGTTTTGGGTTGTTGGAAATCTGCTGTAAATATGTTGAACAAAGTTGCTGATAACGGCTACCTGTGGTACACCTGCTGTGATTCCTTTTTGTGTGGAGTAGGTTGTGTTTATTCTTACTGAAAAGACTCTTTCTTTTAAGAAGCTTTGTATTATTTTACTAGGTAAAGAGGTAGGCCTGATTCCTGTAATTTAAATATCAATCCTTCGTGCCAAACTCTGTCAAATGCTTGGCTTACGTCCAAGAATACTGCTAGAGAGTGTTGTTTTTCTTCAAAATTTTTATATATTAGTTCTGTTATTCTTAAAAGTTGGTGTGTTGTGGAGTGTTTTCTTTGAAACCAAATTGGAAAAGTGGTATGTATGATATTTCATTTATGTATTTAAGGAGTCGTTTTAGTATTAGTTTCTCTATTTTGGTTGGTTCTATGGAGTGTTTCCATTTCGTGGGATAGTATCCAATTCTTAACATTGCGTTGTATATTGCAGTTAGGTAGCTAATTGCTTTCCTATTTAGTTTTTGTAATAGAATAGTTGGTATCTGGTCTATTCCAGCTGATTTTTTCCTATTTAGGTTTTTAATTGTTTGATAGGTTTCATTTGTTGATATATATTTTATTGGATGTGGAACTGTTGTTAGTTCACAATTATTGATTTGATTTGTAGTGATATTATTTGAATTTGTGTTTAGGGCAAAAGTTTCTTGAAAGTGTTAGCCAATATTTCACATTTTTCTTTTGTTGTTGCAGCTGTTTTATCTAATTTCTTTAGTTCTGGTATGACTGTTGGTTCTTTTAATATTTGTTTTGTAGCCTGCCATAAGTTGCTGTCTTTAGGATTTATCTTTTTAATGTAATTTTTATATTGTTGGATTCTGTGTTCGTCTAATGCTGTTTTTACTTGGTGTGTTAGTTTATTTAGCATTTTCTTTAATTCTGAGCTTCTCGATTGTTGCCATTGGCGTCGAATTTTATGTTTCTTTTGAATTAATTTTTCAATATAAGTAGGTATAGTTTGCTGTGATAATTTTGGTTTATGATTAGAGTTGGTATTTGCTTCTTTTGCAGCTTTTTGTATAATTTTAGTGATGGAGTCTATGGCAGAATCAATTTCTTCTTTATTTTTCATGAACCGGTTTGTGAGAGGATTTGTTGGTGCTAAGATTTGAAAGTTTTTAAAGTTGTTGATGCTTTCTGTAATTTCCTCCCGTTAGGAGTATTCACTTTGCAGCCCCAATTGATATGTTTGCTATTCAGGTCTCCCATTATAATGGTAGGTTCTGTACTGTGTAATATTTGTTTTAAATCATTTATATTAATTTGATTTTTAGGTGGTTTATATGCTGTTATGATATTTAAGAATAAATTTTTAATGTTATTTTACTGCAATCAGTTCAAGATCATTCGATTTAGCAATAGAAATTAATGAGTGCTCCAGTTTCTTTTTGATTAGGATAGCTACTCCTCCTGCTGCGTGTTGGCATATTCTATCTTCTCTATGGCAGGTATATCCAGGTATTTTAAGTGTTTGTCCGGGTACAAGGTGTGTCTCTGTTATGCATGCAATCGTTATTGCGTGATTTTTTAGGAAGTAGATGAGTGTGTTTCTTTTATTTAGTAATCCATTAGCATTCCAGTTTAAGAATGTTATTGATTTTAAGTTGGCTTTTATCCATTTCTTATTATATTTGATATTTGGTTTGATATCATGTTTTGTATTTGTGGAATTATTGTTGAGATTGTTTGATTGATTATTGTTGGTAACATCTGCATTATAATGTGTGTAATGTTTGACTGTATGTTGTTGTGTGTAACTGTTTGTGCATATGTGGGTTTGGGTATGTTTTGTTTGTTGTTAAATGCCATTTGTCTATATAATGGGTTGTGATTTATATTTGTTTGTTGTGAGTTTATTTGTGTGTGAGATTCATTTCCATATATGTTTTGTGTTTGTGAGGTTTGGTAAGAGTTATTGTGTTGGTTTGATTCTTGAATTCTCTTACTTTTGGAAAGTATTTACATTGTCTAGAAGTCGCCATATGATTTTCTTTACATAGAGTACAAATTGGGAGTGGAGGTTTGTTGTCTGCAATAATTCACAGTCTTTAGTCCAATGTTGTTCTGCACAATATCCACATTTTGGGGTCATTGTGCAATAATTTTTTGTGTGGCCATAAATAAAACATTTTTTACATTGAGGTGGGCCTTGTGGTTTCCTTCTTAATTCTACTTTTACAATACAGTGCAGTAGTTTGTCCAATTTAAATATTTCTCTGCCTTCAATTGAGTTAGTTAATTCTAGTGCAACTTCTCTAAAGGGTAATTGTTCTCTGTTAGTCAATCTAGTTACTTTTTTATAGGATAATTTAAACTTTCTAATTCATTATAAATCTCTTCCTCTGTGAATATTATGGGAACGTTTTTTATTACTACTGATAAGTTTTTTTCTGATTGTACACAGTATGTATAATAAGGGACATTTTTCTCTTCACAATATTTTCTGACTTTTCGGTAGTCGGTAACATTTTTCAGTAATATTTTACCAGAATCCTGTTGTTTTAAGAAAACCCATTTCCTATTAATTGCGTTAGGTCTTTAGATAAGAGTGTTACGTTTCCTGCGTTTCTAATCACTTACTTTTGTAGGTCCTTTTTAGCATTCTGCGCTTATTCTATATTGTTTACATTTTCATCTGTTCTTCTACTGTTTCTAAAATTGAATATCTATTTAGTAAATTATAGTCTTTTATTACACTATTGTTTAGCATTCTGCGCTTTGCGTCTCTATAATCTTACTTTTGTAGGTCCTCTTTTTTTTGTCATTTGTTGATGTGAACTTGTTTGATGATGGTCACTGGTGCTTTCTGCTGATCTATCTTCTGTGGGCTGATGGTTTCCGGGGGGCTGGCCAAGTTGGTTTTGTTGCTCTAATTTTTGAAGATGTTCTTGTAGAAGGTGATTTTGATGTAAGAGATGTTGGTATTGCTGTTGTAGATTTTCCATTTGATTTTCGTGTGTGAATTGTGAATTTATTAGTGTCGTGTAAGTGTCACTAGATCCTTCATTGTTCAGTAGTTCCATGGATCTGCTGATATGTCCCCCTAGGGGACATCTTCTATTAATTGTCATTCACTTTTGCACTTACTGGTTTTAACACTGTATTGCCACAATTGTAGTTAAATGCACTTGTCCATATGGCGTTGCACCAGTGTTGATATACAATTGTTCGAATTGTAGTTTTGCCGCAATGCGGCAAAACGGTCGTGAGCTACGCCTATGCAAAAGAATTTATCGATCGCACCGGCACTGTAAGATTTGGACTTTGGCACTGATAACGGCGCAAGCGATTCGGAGCCAAGGTACGTCCGTCCCGCTCGGCGGTTGAGAGCGAACTGCAAAGTCAACTTACCAGTTGAATGTGTTATAAATAACTATAAATCAACAAATGAAATAAATTTAAATCCAGCATAGATGACATTTTCTTTAAACGAAAACATCAAGTTGGTTAGATGTACACCTACAGCACTCTTCTCCCGAACATTTCTGGTATCTACTCATTGTGTCAGACTATTGCCACTGAGCAATTCCACCCGGTTCAAAAGCCTGATGGATGACACCACTTTTCAAAAGTCGTGTGTTGTATGCGAGTTAATGTTCACGAATTACATTGTGCAGTATCTAGTATTTCCCAATATAAATTTTATATTGTAATAAGCGTAATATTCCTTAAAGAAATTATTAAAGTTTTGTTGCGAAAACGATCGACTGTTATTACGTTTCAATCCCTCACGAATCACCTTGCTGGTATTTTTCGACAATATATATTTAAAAATTGTAAAAATAGGTGCTGATTATGGTACAACCTGTATCACAAACTTCGTACAGCCTACTTGGACAACCGAGGTCGCTCATGCTGTGGAGCTCGTAGTACTTCGGCTGGAAGGGTGGCGGGTTCGAATCCTGCCTGGACATGGATGTTTTGTGCGTGCTCGTGATGTCCTTGCGTGTCCTGTCCCTACACTTCCCCCAGTGTAAACTATGAAACTGGTCGCTACGTGAGTTAGTAGTTAAAATGTGATTGAAATGATTGAAGACGTCATTGTCAACAATAGTATTTATTTCACAAATAGCAGCTTTATAATGTTTGTGAAATAAATACTATTATTGACAATGACAACGCCTTCAATCATTTCAATTATGTAAATGTCAACTACAACTCACCACTGAGTCAATACAATAGTTGAAATGTGACCTTAAAAATAAAACTTCATACTATACCCTTCAGCTTTAAAAAGCAGTAAATAACTTTAGAACAACTGTTGATCTTGCTTTCCTATTGAGGCCATTATGTGTTACATCATTTTGTTTATCTTCGTGAGATTAAAGAAAACTAATATTGACAGGTACGGTTCTTTCAAATTATGTTTTAGATAATCCAAATATAATTTTCTCGGAATATCAGTCACTTTTCTTGTCTGTTCTTGCTTGCGTATCTAGTACTATTCTAGTATAATAGTATTTATTCTAGTATAAAAAGTCTGGTATTATACCACATTGTCTATACATGCTTTTTATCTTACTGACTTCGATTCTTACAAACACGCTTCTTTTCTGCCGCGCGACGTGAACAGAATAAAAGAATATCCACCTTGAAAATTTTCTTTTGTCTTACGTAATTTATTATCGTGCTTTGTTTCCGCACAGAGAGGTATGCTTTCGGTGCACCGGGACTAATAGTATCATGGAAGCAAATAGACGTGACGTATGCTTTTGTTTGAAGTGAAGCTGTAGGAAAAAAACTGGCGCGTTGGGATTCTGAGATAATTAGAAGGCTGTGGAATGTGGAGATAAAATGATGTTGCAAGTACCCGCGATTGAGAGCAACTGTGAGCTGTTAATGAATATGGAATTAGAGTACACCACTATTATTATTATTATTATTATTATTATTATTATTATTATTATTATTATTATTTGTTTTTGGAAAATATTAGTTGTTCCTCTGTAAATATTACATTTATGAATGATGACAGTTTCGTACGAGTTATAAATAACCATCGAGCCTCTAGTGAGCTACACTGGAATGGCTCCCCGGGCGTGTGTTAAGCGGATACGACGAAAAACATTGACGTTCGCAGATTATGGCGCAGTGCTGGTGGAAAAGAAGGTGCATATTACTCTGCAACACGTTTTACTGTCGTGTAGATCTCGGGAACGAAACTTTCTAGGGCCTTAAAAGTAGATTTTCGGTTACCACACGAGAATGGTCGCACGGTTCCTACAAAAAATTATTTTTGTTGTCGAAACGATGTTAAATGCAGATCTGACTAAGATAGCCTCTGGGTCGATTCTATGATAAAGGCGGCATTTCATTTTAATATGTTTTTGTCGGTTTACCGTTCTAAAATAGCTACTTATAAATCGAAATGTGTAACGAGATTTACACCGGAAAAAATGAATTGACAAAACCCTCAACGAGAAGCTGAGGCAGCAGAGTTGCGGAGCCAGCGAATTCTAGTGACTCCGGGAAGAACTATTTCCATTCAACTGAACGGAACGTTCTTGGAGATTGAAGGACATACGCGTACGTACACAATTGTTCCATGAGGTTAGTAAAATATTGAAGAGTATGCGAATAATTCGTAATTGAACTTCTTGTTATTTATTATTAAGGCCCGGATAATTGTGTACTAACATATATTACTATCGTAACTCTCTCAAGTCGAATCAACGATATATTCACGTTTCATATCGGTCAGTGCCAAAAAATAGACTTTTTAGTACCAAATAGTTTTTAGTACATGTTTTACCCGAAAGTACATATATTTATATATTACTCCAATTTTTCGTTTAATTATTTATGTTTCCTATATCTTTCTGATAAGCAATGTCCCAGACAAACAATTCAGCATTGTCAAACGTTTTCTGTAGCCTCCTCTCTAAAATACCGATATCGCATCGCTTTGAAATAAGTCTATGAATACAGACGGTATTGCAAATCGAAGGGCAAGGCGACGTCGCAAACCATAGCTTCAGATGTGTTAGCGTAGTTTTCAGCACGAGTAACGCAGGGAACAGAAAGGAAGTTTGGTTTGTGAAAATGATATGTTGAGCAAGGTGATATCGCGCTGCCGCCTCGCATCTTTCAGGGGTGTCCCTTGACCTTGATGCCTTCTCCAGAAACGACACCTACCATCTCAAGAGTTGCCGCTCTTGTTGTTACGGAGATCGCTGTAAATAATCGGATTATGAAGAAAATAATGTTTAATAATGATCTTTATGCTAATGAAACAGAACAATATACACTAAGATAACACTATTTTAATAATGTAGAATTGATATTAATATTACATATCTCTTAAGTTTTAGTGCGTATTTCTGTATGTTATAATACATATTTTTACATACATTTTAATACATAATATATACATATGTACATATTTTTCCTCTTTTTACCACATGTAAATAACCGTGCCCGATTTATTATATTCGGTTGGAGTAGCTATTAGCGGCTTGGGGTGTTATACTCGCACTTATTCTCGCGTCGAAAACCGGTGGAAGTTCGATAGGATTTTTCTCAAGTTTCCTGCAGAGACCGAGCTGAAATGGCTCATTAACACCACGCTGTTGCCTTTGCAGCGTCGCGGGCTGGGAGACCTTAGGGTTGGAGAACTGACGATGGCGTATTTTTGATGCTAGCTGTACAGTCAGAACGAATTCAAGCACTGCTAGAAGAGAATACTAATGGACAACTGCTCTGATCATTATTTTCCGGTGTACGCCGGAGCAGTACCGTAACTGAGCGGCTATGCACCGTGCACGATCCTCTTCCTTACCCTAAACTCTCCCTCTTCTCCGCGTACACACACACACACACACACACACACACACACACACACACACACACACACACACACACTTAAACTTACTTTCCGTGCGAGTTTTATGTTGTAACAAATGACGCTCATCTCTGGAGACATTTCTTAGTTACTCAGAAACGAAGAATGTCGGATTGAAACGTTTATGTTCTAATTTCTGTTAATAAAATCGATGGGGTGTATCGGCCAATTTTATTTTATTTATTGTGTGTGTGTGTGTGTGTGTGTGTGTGTGTGTGTGTGTGTGTGTGTGTGTGTGTCGCGAATTGGCCATTCCAGGACCACGCAAACGTGCAATCCTCCGATGCTCAGTCTTTTTCATGGAGGGTAGGTGCAGGTGACTTTCATGGGGGGAGGATCAGCATTTTCCTGCTGAAATCCGTTTCTACACCCAGGGTTGTTAGCCCTGGGGGATGAGATGAAATGATGATGGAGGATGAAATGGACAATCGCAAACATACAGAGACACACACAAACACAAGTACACACAAACATACCGGAGGCGGGTTTCCAACTCGCAATGTTGCCTTAGCCATCTCGGCTACCCTGAGCGGCCCGTATCCTTCGATTGTTGGTTTACATTATTTTCTCAACCCAGATATCAGTGTTTAAGTCGCAGTGGTAGTGAATCATATGACTAGCTGAACTTGTTTAAAAATCGCATAAAAATGTAAGTAAAATGAGCTGTGAATGTCAGTTATGATACGTAAAAAAAATGTACAGATATGTAAAACGATATATAAATGACTCATCAACGTCGTGAATAGAATATCGAACAAGAAAAACCTGACAAACGTGAAATTACATAATTAAGAAAACCACATGATAGCTCACAGGTACGGAAGAAATGTAATGATAGGATGTGGTAATCAGTTGGAATTTCTTTATCACTTCATTGATTGCAGAATATGGGGAAGCCACGCTCGTCATCCTGGTTTCTCGCAATATTTTGCAGTTATCTTGCCAAACTTCCTTTTTATCGAAATGTCTCATTTTACGGACAAAAGGCCGAAAGTTGTAAATGTAACGGTCTGAGTTCATATGAAGACCGAAATGCGAATTGAAGCGAAAAATAATTTTGGAAGAACTCAGTGTTGCCTGATAAGAACAGTATGTCGATATGATGAATATTGCTTGATAAGAATACAAAGATCAAAATAATTGAAGTAGAATTCCGAGTCGAAAACACGAATACAGTTGCTCGCAAAATTATTCTAAAAGCTCGAAAGTATAGAAACCAGCCGGATTGTTCACAGGGTCTAAATACGCAAAGCTAGGAATGTGGTAAGACTAAAGTCCCCTCAAAGTTGTAACACCAAGTGAGAAAATCCCACAGAAAAAATAACTATAGTAGTCCTACAGCTAATAATATTGATCAAACCTCGGATTTTGATCATATCTTAGACGTAGTTAACTTGTAAATGAATGTTTATTATGACGTGTAGGTGATAGAAATGAAGGGTTATTGGGTCATTTTTTGCCCTTTTTAAAATTTTGAGGACAGTTTTATTGACCTTTGCGTCATTTGTGTCATTTTAATGCATTTTGCTTCCTTTTCGTGTTTTGTATTAGTGAATGTTTCATAAATTCACAAAAACACGCTAAAACAAAGTTTTTATAGTATCATCAGTTTATGACGAAATTCATTTCTGCAGTGGACTCTGCTTTTCGAACACTCAAAATTACACGGATCTTCCGAACTTTCAAAACTGACGGTTGGAAGATCGGAGCTAAGGATTACAGCAGAGAGTGTGTGCCCGCCTTAGCGGATCCCACAATCGATTTTCTACTCGTGCGCAGATGCACAAAAGTAATGCGAAACTTGGACTGCGCATGCGCAGAAGATCGATAGTGCTTTAACGTACGAGGGTCCACAAACTCTCCATTTCTTCCGAAAATAAAGACAGTGGAATTCATTGAATGAGTAAACATTTTCATACAAATGCTTAGTTGTTTTAAAGGTCATTCTCCCCTTTTTAAAGTCATGTTATAGATCATTTTCAAAGAACTTGTAGATCATCAGAATCCGAGCCCTGGCGATGACGAAATGGTGTTCCTTAGAGAATGGAAATGCTGGTCGTGAAGGCGCTGGTAGGAAATGTGTGTATGTTGATTACGCGACAGCTGAAGGTGAAGGGGTAAGGGGGAAGTGGGGAGGGAAGCGAAGGCAGCAAGGTCGCCAGGCAGACGCTGTAGGTCAAGCGGTGCTCGCGTTAGCATTTCCGGCGGCGGCGGCGTCATGCGGGCGGAAGGCGCGAGCGACCACACGGGCGAAGTGGGTGGGTGGGTGGGTGTACGCGCGTTGGCACGACTGTGAAGTGATGCGATTGCCTCTCGCGGGCATCACGTGAACGATTTGCAAGACAAGTTAGAAATGTAACGTGCAAACGATTGTTTTGTTTTTGTAATTTAATTTTATTTTTTACTCTTTTTTATTATTTTATTTTATTTATACTTTTTTAATTTTACTTTTCTCCATTGTTATCCATACTTTTGTAGTCTTTTCCAACTTCCTTCCTTTTTCAACTGTCAATTCAATTCTTTACTCTTCAATTTCCTCGATTGTTTTCCTTTCCCTCCATGCTCTTCCCTTCTTCCTTCCGTTTTTTTTTTTCTTTCCTTGTTTTCCTTTCCAATGTCCTTTCCTTGATAATTCATTTTTGCTTTCTCGCCGTACTAAGTAATTTTGTACCAAGTACTTACTTAATACAAAGAGAGAGTATTATAAAGCTGCAGTGAAAAGTGTCGAATTTTCCACAGAAAAAAAATTAATTGTGGGGCGTGAGTGACGGCGCGTTAAATGTTAAATAGGATGAAATGTGCCTGATATGTTACTTGACCGATTATCAGTCATACGAGAAAGTATGTGCTGTTGTAACACCACTATGTTTTACATCCTGTTTATCAGTTAGTATTTCAGTCTTTTATCGTCTCAAAATCATAGTCTTCAGTGGCCTACCGAGTCTTCAAATCGGTAAGCATTGAAAACATTGTACATTGAAATAACCCAATCGTCTTTCATTTAGTCATATGATAGCTCCTAAGCGTTAAAACTTGCCACAACATGCTACCTAGAACATATTCCGAAAGAAGAATTCAGACACATTAAGACAAGCCCTCAACAAAAATAATGAAATAATTCGTTATAAAATTCAGCATTTTTTTTTTTTTCGGGCAAGACGGAAATGCAGGAAAGCGGTTGCTGGGGAATACCCGTTGCGGCAACGTACCACACAACATTCTTGTTCGTGTCGAAACGCACATTAGCGTGGACGCGTAATCGATTACAAATGACGGAAAAATATATCTTGACTGTAGATCGCCATTAATGGTTTCCGTGATTTCATAGATATTACGCTTGGCGATGTACGGGAGCAACGTACGGGCGAATCGAGGAAGTATTTCAGGAGAGGGCCAATTTCAGATCGGAATATCCCTCATAAATATTTTGAAATAAGAATAAAAAATGGTCGCTCCAAATATATAATATCCATAGTGTGAATATATTGTGATCAGTGTGCAGCATCGGATATATGAAAAATATGAATGAAAGGCGAAAACAAAGTTTTCGAGTGGTTTTCAAATAGTAGAAGAAGGAGAGAAGGACCAAAACATACATGGAAAGAAGAAATAATCGAAATTTTAAAAGAAAAAATTGCAAGAGAAAGAATTGCCGAATAGAGGTAAATAGAAATGAATATTAAGAGTTCCTTAAGTAGATATCGACTTAACCATTTTTTTTAAGTTGGTTGATGTATTTGAAATAAAAATGGTACAGGAAAATGTATTTTCTGCCTAAAAACCTGTAAATAATATATAATGTGTTGCATTTGTAAAGAAATTGAGTTAACCTACAAAAAAATATTGGCATTCGGGGTTGCTATAGGGTCTACATGGCCTTCCATGAATCCATTGCTTTCATTCCATGCCCCGGAAGTGCATTTGCGTAAGACCTCGTAGAACGTCGCCAGACACCAGGAAGATTGGTACAAGCGTCCCGCACTGCGCAAGGGAAGCAAGCATAATATTAACGTTTCATCAGTAGTTTTCAGAATGGGGTTCGTCTCACCGACCATTTCAGAATTGATGTATTATCAATTTGGCAATTCAGTATCGTCATTACACGTACCAGTTCAGATGGTACGTTGTTATTTATAGTTAAAATTAACAGTCGTTTTCACTGTTGGCTGCCGAAAATCATCAATATTGATGCTCTGTAGTCTACATCGCATTCAGGGATGTTGATGAGACAGGGTAAAAGTAACAATAATAATGGAACTATAAGATACATAAAGATTTACCACTTGTCTCCGAAATATGGGTTTCCCAGCATATAACGGACTACCTCTTATAAGACCAAAGATAAGAGAGTTCCCTCCATTTTTAAGCAGTGTATTTTTTTAGTGATTGATTAAAATAATTCTCTTTTGATCAGGAGGGAGCCCTCCGTTATTCAAAACGTTTAATACCGTACTTCGTTGAATGGGCCATCTTCAAAACTCCACTTTCAAAAGTTGTCCAAATAACTACCCCTATTTGTGGGTACTTTCAAATAGACACGCGCGCACAAAAATATTTAAAATATGAAAACAAGCACAAGGTGAAACCTGTCGTCTAAAAACGTAAATCTTAACGCAATGGAAGTTGAACACATCTGACAGTCCAAATGTCTAGAGAAGGCGTAAGTAAATGTATTTTTTTAAGTTCTTTAAATCCTTTCTGTGAATTTGAAAGACGTGAAAGATCAAATACTGAAGATTTCGAACTTCATTCGATTCGAAATTCATTGAATAAAATTAATTATTATTCGTGAGAATCGAGATCCATGAATTCTTGTGAGTCCGTCCTTCAAATGAATAAATATTTAAATTAAAAAGAAAATTATTAACACAATTACAATACATGTAACATTAGTTTGTATTTTGTTAGATCTAACAAAGTACAAACTAATAGATTTTGTGATATACTTGAACAACGTCAGAGATCATTTAAGTTCATTTGGGAAATAACCCCATAAGTCAGTAGGTTTCTTCCTTTTTAACCTTCTTATTTTTCCAGTCGAATGGAGGAGTTTTGATGCCTCAATGTTTTCGTGCCTCGGTAGACGTGACTGTTGTTTTGTCGCATACTCTTTAATTACTACTTCAATATTTAAATGATTAACCGATTTCGTTGCGCCCTGTTTACTACGCTGTGCGTGTCGGGCGCTCCATCAGGGCACTCCTCTTGACTTTCGGGGCTCCACCAACAAAGGGAGTTTTCCGGCGGCCCGACTTTTCGGGCCGTGACAGTTGACCCTCGGCCGGAAAACAGGAAGTGGGACCCCCCTCCCCCTCTTCACCCGCTCCCCCCTCCTCGCTCGCGCACTCACCAGCGCCGCGGGCGAAAAAAAAAGAAAAGAAAAAAAAACTCGTTCCACCGCGACGCCTGTGGACGCAGTCACGTCAACGGATGACATACGTAATGCTCGTTGGCACTGCCACGCGGCGGTTGGCGAAATTAGGTCGCCCGAAGAATAGGGATGATGCATATTCCAACTGATACGGAACTTGGTATCGATGTAGGGATGTTGCGATGTTCGAAGTGATACGAAATTTGTTCTCGATGTAGGAATGAAACGAAACTTGGTATTTGTAGGGATGTTGCGATGTACGAAGTGATACGAAATTTGTTTTCGATGTAGGAATGATACGAAACTTGGTATTTGTAGGAATGTTGCGATTTTCGAACTGATGCGAAACTCGGTAGCGTTGTAACGGCGTTGCGATGTTCAAAGTGATATGAAAATTGGTATCGTTGTTGGAATATTGTGATGTAGGAATGATACGAAACTTGGTATCGTTGTAAGGATGTTGCAAAATTCGAACTTTTATGGAATTTGGTATCGTTAGGAATAACTATTGGTAGTTGGATGTTATCGAACCTCAATTGCCAGTACGTTGATCTATTTTCATCAGTATCTGCATCAAAAACAATAAACGTCCCAGTAGCGATAGAATTAGTACTTCCAAGAGCGACAGTATTGATAATTTCCATAGCGATTGTATTGATACTTCCCATAGCGATATTATTGATACGTCCTATAACCATAGTATTGATACTTCGGATAACGAACTATTAATAATATCTACATCAATTAGTATTGATTCTTCATTAGAAAGTACTAGGGACTTCAAACACAGTAATCGGAAGCAATATCTATCCTCTGGGAATGCGCAGGGCGAGGTGCAAAAGTGGTTAGAGTGGTCGAGATATTGCTGACGTTAGCTGTATGCATCGTCGTGCATTAAGTCCCTGCTATTGGTACTTCCGCTAGCGATTAGTATTGATATTTCATTTAGCGATTATTATAGATATTTCCTACGGTTTGATACTTCCGTAGCGATAAAACACTTTCTACGGCAATTTGTATATATATTTTCTATAGCGCTTAAAATAGATATTTGTATAGTGATTAGTGTAGATATTTTCTGTAACGAATGGTCTGTATGTGTGTGTGTGTGTGTGTGTGTGTGTGTGTGTAGCGATTGGTATAAATATTTTCGGTAGCGATTAGTACAGATTGTTGTCGGCTGTTAAGATCATTATGCCAGTAAGTGTAGTAGGTTTTCCCCAATCTGATATCTCTCACCAGCGTGGCACCGACTCAGCCGGGAAAAGCAGTAAGCCGTGGAGTCTAAAACCTTCCAACTACATGTGTGGTAATGTGGTGCATGTCAGTGTATGTGTAAGGGTTGAGGATAGGACAAGGAAGAGAAGGAAAGATCGCGCGCGATCCGTGGCCCGTCTGTTAGGGTACTGGTCCGGGATTCGCCTGGTGTTGATCGAAGAAGCCGCGGAAGACTACCGATCAAAGCAGCCGGCCGCTAGAATTGGCAAAATTCATCCTAGTTGAGTGTTGAAAATCCTGCCACTGCCGGGACTCGGGCCTCGGAACCCTCCGGTCCGAGGCACAGTGATGACATCAGTTGATGCCCTGAGCTAGCGATTAGGATTGTTAATTTCATTATAAATTAATAACGATTCACAATTTCAATTTTGAAATTAAAGAGCATTTTACCTCTCCTTGTGCGTTTTCACACCCTTGTCAGTTGTATTAAATAAATTGTAAATAATTCAAGTTCATTTCCCATTTACAATACATCGATATTACGAATTGAAGTAAGTGCTAAGTAGGATGTGGCTGCATTCTTACAATTTTACTGAGTATCCGTACGAAAGTAACAGGTTTAAAATAATAATCTTGATATGTTGACACAAAAGGAACGCATGATTTAAGAACACTTTTTCGATTCCAATTCTGCAGGTTCTTGTAAAATTCACCCCCGGAATGTGTCATTTAATTGAAAACAATCGCGTTATCGTGCAATTGACTTTTTTTTAATTACTGTGAATTAACATAGTGAATTTTATTCAATATTGTCCAGTTTTCCCATCCTCTTATAGACAGAGATAAAGCAAAAAGTGCAAGTAAGTAATAAAAAAGCTGTTTCTTTTTGTTGGTTGATTGTAGAAATTCACTTTTGTTGAAAGATCTTTATAAAGAAACGGTGTAATGCAGTAAATGAATGTGACCTATGAATGAATGAATGTATATCAGGAAATTTGCACACATTTCTTGTTAAGTATTTAATCCAAAAACATAGTGCATACATTACATTCGAAAACTTGCAAGTCATGTTCATAATTCGCAATAATTTAAATTCTATATTCATGGAAAACCAATAGCAATTACAAGAAGTTGACGAAATGTTTGAAATAGAGTCCCTGTTTCTATGAAACTAGTTAATCACCGATCCTTGAAATGCAAACAGTGAGCTCACTTCGTGTCAGACTGACAGGACGAAATTGCTTACGTATCTTCGAAGGTCGGGCGTAAACAGTCGATAGGAACACTGGCGATTGGCACGGCCGGCTCTTACGAAATACCCACGACGTAGTCTCCTTCGGCGCCGCCTTGCGCAATCTTTTCGGCAGGAGTCAAGAATGACCTCATCGTTCGTCGGAGTCCGAAATATCACGTGTATCTTCTTTTCTGTCTATTTTGTACCTTTTATTATTTTTATTCCATACAAAAATCGTTTCTCTGCTTTTTTTTTTTCTTTCATTTCTGACATGTTTTTCGTCACTTTTTTTATAACTGTCGTCGGTTTTTTTTTTTGCTCTTTTTTGGAGTCGTTTTCCTCTTCTTTCGTAGCATTTTCCTCTTCTTTTGTAGTATTCCCCCCTTCTTTCGTAGTATTTTCCCCTTCTTTCGTAGTATTTTCCCCCTTCTTTCGTAGTATTTTTCCCCTTCTTTCGTAGTATTTTTCCCATTCTTTCGTAGTATTTTTTCCCTTCTTTCATAGTATTTTTCCCATTCTTTCGTAGTATTTTTCCCCTTCTTTCGTAGTATTTCCCCCTTCTTTCGTAGTCTTTTTTTTTTTCGTAGTCTTTTTCCTCTTTTTCTTCTAGTTCCAAACGGGATGGTGACGAAATAAGGAAAGAACGTATATTTTGCTACGTTCAATAAGGGTGAAATTATGAATGTTGATAAAAAGACATAGATGGCGTTTTGACTAGGCTACCACGCCAAAAAATGCCTTACAGCGTAGGTGGGGTTCTACCAAATACAGTTGTATCCCAAAGTGAAAGCCGTCACTACAAGATCAACAAGCGTGTACGTTTTGACATGTCCATTGTGGTGTTTGTATTTCAGACGAAATTATGTTCTATCGGTCGTTTTCACTTCGACGTTGGAACTTGACTGCAAACAGATTAACTGAGATAATTGAGTTAAATTATCAACTGAAAATCAGAAACCCTGAATCTGACACCCTGAATCTGACATTTTAATCGAAATATTTTAATTATACAGTGTTAGAGAGAGAGTGCGTTTTTGCAAGACTTGTTACACGTTTCTCGTACCACATACACAACACGATCCTACACACCTCGCCCGAACAAAAATCGCATACTCGTTAAAATAAGAATATGATTGACATTTGTTATACGTTTCAATGAAAACCCGCATGTTGTACTGTGCCGGCGCGTGAAATCCCACAGTTGGAGCGAATTGTTTTCAAACCAAAGCCAATCCCACACACGACTTTCCCACACCTTCATTGTGGAGTGTCTTGCATTGATCGTAAAGGTCACGGAAGAGATTGCCAACCCCGGATTATTTTCTTCCTTTGAGTCGCGGATGCCTTGTGCTGACGTAGCGACGACCGGGCCGTGTTTGCATTCGCGTGGAGCAATGTTGCGACGTTGACGGCGAGTGCCAGAACAGTTGCCGGTGGCGGCCTTGAGAGCCGGTACCCGGGTCCGGGCGAGGGGGGAGGAACCGCCCGACGCACGAGGCCCACAACGTGTTGGAAGCTACGCGTACGGCGGGTAATGGGTCGCGGTGAATGAAAGACGTACAGAAAGGGCTTCATCGGGTTTGAAAGAAAAATGGTTATTGTATAGTATCTAATTGTATTATTCCAAGATGATGATGGTGATGATGATGATGATGATAATAATAATAATAATAATAATAATAATAATAATAATAATAATAATAATAATAATAATAATATTTATTCCCAACTTATTGTACAGAGGTAATATACATTGTAGTTTCTTGGAATTACTAACCATCGATTTGTCTGTCTATAAATCAGTATCTATGAACCCTAACACCTTCATAATATTGTCATAATCAATTGATGTACAAGACTGGCTAAATAAGTGAAAAAACCGTTATTGTTTATTTCTCCTTCTTCGCAACTGCTTAGTTTACACGGATATACTAGCTAGTGTCGAAATGAGAGCGGCTTAGTTGGCTCAGGGCATCAGTTGATATCACTATGACCGGGAGATCATAGGGTTAAGAGTTCAGCGGTGACCGGATTTTCGATGTGAAGGGAAATTATGCATGTGGCCCTCAACGTGTTGGAAGCTACGCGTACGGTGGGTCATTGGTCACAGTGAATGTCAGTCGTGCAGAAAGGGTTTCATCGGGTTTGAAAGAACAATCGTTATTGTTTGTTTAAGATCGCTTATTAAACACTTGGTCATATAGCCACCCCTGTGTTTGTTTTAACTGTAGGGCAACACGAACACACACAGACATCCGTGCTCGAGGCGGGGTTCGAACCCGCAAAGGCAGCTGTCAGCCTTAACCACCTCCGATATCCAGGCCAGCCCGTTATTGTTCATTTCTCCTTATTCGCAGCTGTTGTGTATGCCGGTGTTCACACGAATACACTAGCTAATGTCGAAATCAGACCGACTTTGTTGGCTCAGAGTGTGAATTGATGTCACCGCAGTGCCTCTGACCGGGAGGTTGTAGGTTTCGAGTCCCGCCGGTGGTAGGATTTTGAATGAGAAGAGAAAACCACGCACCAGGCCTGCAACGTGTTGGAGGAGATGCACAAGGTTTGTAAATGGTCACAGTGAATAAAATGCTTAGGTTGATTGATTATTTCGTGTTTGCGGGCGTGTCAACTGCTATAGTCCTTAGCCCCGGAAGTGTGGTGCATTCTTTTATCAGGAAATGTAGCGGTGAGCTTTCCCCGCTGGATGGCGAGATCCGGCGCCGACCTACCGTCGGCTAGTGGTGTTCCCCCTAACCAGGACTCCCACCAGCGGGGCACCGCCCCAGCCAGGACAAGCTCTAAGCTCCCAACCGATCTCCCGGAATATGTGGTAGTGTAGTGCATGTCATTTTAAGTGTAAGTAAGATGTGAAGATAGGACAAGGAAGAGAAAAGAAAGATGGCGCACGGTCCGCAACCCATTTGTTAGGGTACTGCTCGGGCATTCGCCTGGTGTTGTTCGGAGAAACCACGGAAAACTACCGATCAGAGCAGTCGGCCGCTAGAATTCTCCTCCAGACAGCGACTGAATTAGACCTAGCTGGAAAGCTAGTGTCGAAAATCCTGTCACTGTCAAGACTCGAACCTAGGACCTCCCGGTCAGAGCCGCTGCAGTGGCATTAGTTGATGCACTGAACCACCTACGCCGGTTGAAATGCGTAGTGAAGTTTTTGATTGGGTTTGAAAGAAAAATCCTAATTGCTTATTTTCCTTGCTCGCGACTATTAGGTAAGCCGATGATCGTACGATGTAAATGACAACTTTGAGCACAGAATTCTTACGTAAAATAGAAACATGGGCCCGCCTGTTATTTCTGAATGAATTTGGTAGCACGGCGTGCAGAGTCATGCCACGCTGTTGTTGGATTAATGTTGTTTGTAGGTACGGTGATATAGTGAAGGTCACCTTTGTTGTGTAATGAAGGTCGCTGGCATTAGCAGAATTGTCGCAGGTCGACTAGAGGTGAAATGGGAAGAGTGACAGAAGAATTGTATCTCGATCGAGATTGGAATAATATAAATATATTTTAAACATAAATACGTTTTCTTATTCTTCCGTCCGTCCGTCCGTCCGTCCTTATAAAGAAAGTTACACGAAACAGGATCGATAGAAAATACTTTTTTTTTCATTTCAGAATTAGATATAGTGCTCGTCAATATGATGAAACGAGTCGTGACTATTCTTATTGTATCAGAAACAGCATATTGATTGACAGCGTTTCATCTGTGGAGGTACCTTAACTTCAACCCCCCTCAAAAAAAAAAAAAAAAAAAAAAATCTATATTTCTCTCCGAATAGTCGGATGAAAATAGTGTCAATCGATCCATCTTGTCGCGAGATCTAATGAGCTATTGACGACCTCTGTAGGTTCAACAAACAATGCTTCTTATATGCCCCCCCCCCGTCAATAAGTTTTTTCTTGCAATGGGGGTGGGGAGAATGGTCGGTTGTCCATCATTCCACCCGAATGGCCTTGACTGGGTCCCTCACTTGTACCGAACGACAGAATAGAAGGAAGGCCTCATTATTGTAACTGCCAAACAGGGATACGAGCAGCTTACCTGATTACTACAAGGACGAGGCATGAACTGTTCAGAAACGTGTATTTTTTAACTGGGATATGTATTATTTGGCCTTTGAGGTCGGATTAATCGACTTACGACTTTGTCAGCTAGCTGTGTTCCAGGTCTTGGCCCCGTTTTTATATATTACAACGCCTGGGGTTGAGGGGTACATATGCCGAGCATGAGGTATTCCGATCGCCGTATGTAGCATACTTGGCTTTCCTTAGCATATCTATGTCACACAGCTACAGAAACTAATAGATAGAAACAGTTCTTACTTTTGTGCGAGGTTCACGTTGTTAGTGTTATTGTTGTTGTTATTATTATTATTATTATTATTATTATTATTATTATTATTATTAAATGAATGGAATTATATTTTTCGATACTTCATACTAGCGCAATAGTGCGAGTTGAACAGACCCTAGACGGGAACACTGCGCTGCTGCAGAAGACATTACGATGCATGTGTCCGGAAGCGCCGTTCGGAGCGCTAGTGTCGGCCAACGCCCCAGACAATTGCAGGAGTGACGAAACCGCACGTAAAGCGTTCACAGCCCATCCCGCTTGTGGCAGGATGCCTTTTAATCGGCCGCGTCTGCCTCTACGAGAGGCAACGCCACTCATTGGAAACAGGGCGTGGCTGTTATGGTTCGCCCCTTACGTGGGCTGTAGCCAACAGATTAATTGCGGGCGAAACTCCAAAGGAACGATTGATATTTCATTTCCAAACTAGAGTAAATGTTTATGGGAATGTATTCTTCCTTTGAAGTTAAAAAAATTGCAGATGAACAACTTAGAAAACTTGAATATTTGTGACAGTAAAAAGATCGCAATCATAAAAATGTTCGGCAAAGGTTGTTTTCCTAACCATAAATTTGAAGTCATTAAACACTTTTGTGCATTGTTTTTTATATTTATAGTTAATTTCGGATGTAATATGTAGCATGCATTAACTTTTGCAACTGAATTTATAAATCTGTAGATTTTCCCACTGTGTGTGTGGGGGGGGGGGGACACACGTTTCATGTTCGGGGCCAAGCATTACTTGTATCCCTCTGTAGACCAAATTATCCTCCCCTGTCTAGTATGAAGGACAAAGTATAACTTGGTTTCCACCAAAAAGCCAACCAACCAATATCTCGGTATACTATTTGACAGAAGACTCGCTTTGAAATCAAATATCATTTACATAATAACTCAGGCCACCAGTAGAATCAATCAATTTACATCCCATACTAAAAAGGTCGTTAGCCCTTCGACATGTTGCTTCTCACACCAATCAATGATCCGTTGAATCTTATCCTACTCTTCTCCTATTTGGGCATCGGCCAGCAAATCAAATATCCAAAAATTGCAGATTTTCCAAAATAAATTCCTTCAAACTATTCCAAAACACACTGGTTTGAACCTAACTCCCAGTTACATAACAAAATAAACATTACCCCGATCCCCGTCCATTTCTCCCTCCCATCCTCTCACTTCTATCCCAGATTCCCTCAGCCGTGCATGTCAAAATCGGAAAATAAAATCCTCACCACAATAGACTAACTAAAGCGGAAACTACAGCGACAGTTCTTCGACTCCCTGATCATCAAGAACCTGATGTAGCTTCACACATTCAATCCCCAGACAATTATTGAATCTACGTGCCCATGTACTCAATGAACTACTGTCACCCATTTTTTCGAAACAATGTTAATATTCTTCAGTGAATCGTGCACGGCTGTTGGGGGCCTTCGGTCCGAGCAAAACTACATTTATCAAAAAAGTACTTAAATCCGGCCGTGCTGACATAAGAACATTGCGTAGAAGCAGCAGGTGAGTCAGGCTTGGGCGGGCGGGCGAGACGGGTTGGTGTGGGCGAGCGAGCGAGTGAGTGGACGGACGACTGAGTGGGACAGGCAAAACCACGAATGTGCATTTTTGAGGAAAAGACAATTAAAACTTTTAAGTCAAAATACAGTTACAAATTTAACTAGAGATGCTACAGAATGACACGGACTTTCTTGAACCAAATGTTTCTAATTTCCTTAGTGTGGTCTGGATTTAAGGTCTTGCTCCATTCTCTGGCCAGCTGCCATCTATCGTCGCCCAAATTACATTTATGTGATCATTTCTCAACTTTTTGTTTTCCTAGTAGTACAACCGAATTATTACTTCAAGAATATTAAAGACGAATAAGAACTTTGTACCGGGAGCGGTAGCTCAGCATCAACTGATGTCACTGCAGCGCCTCTGACCGGGAGGTCCTAGGTTCGAGTCCTGACGGCGGCAGGATTTTCGACACTAGCTTTTCAGCTAGGTCGAATTCAACTGCTGTCTGGAGGAGAATTCTAGCGGCCGGCTGCTCTGATCGGTAGTTTTCCGTGGTTTCTCCGATCAACACCAGGCGAATGCCGGAGCAGTACCCTACCTAACGGGCCACGGACCGCGCGCGATCTCTCCTTCCTCTTCCTTGTCCTATCCTCTCCTCTTACACACACACTTACACTAACATACACTACACTACCACATATCTCGGGAGACCGGTGGGGAGCTTAGAGCTTGCCCCGCTGGTGGGAGAATCCTGGTTAGGGGGAAACCCCAGTAGCCGACGGTAGGTCGGCGCCGGATCTCACCATCCGGCGGGGGAAGATCACCGCCATCTCCCGAAGAAAAAACATGCACTACACTCACGGGACTAATGATCCTAGTAGTCGACGCGCCCGGAGCCACCGACAATCAGTGAATCGAATACGTATATTATGGAAGAAATGGTACACGGAGGTCGGACTGCATTTCCTCGAAAACGCCTTTCCTACTTTTGAGCGCTGTGGTTGTGTTGTGGGTGCGCGGGGTAGGCAGGCGGGGCGGGGCGTGGTAGGAAGGTCAGCCGGCGCGGGCGCTGCTGACGCGGCGCGGCGGGGGGCCGCCTCCGGTTACGTGGCGGCGTGCCCTTGCGCCTGCACCGTCAGCGCTGCTCCCCCCTCCCTCCCCCCGCCCCCCCCCCCGGCCATCCCCGGCCCCTTTACGCTTCCCTACATCGCCTTTGCGGCCTCACCTCGCCTCGCCCAGCCCAGCCCAGCCCAGCCCCGTCTCGTCTCATGCCGCTCCGCCCACCCCGTCCCCGTCCCGTCCCGTCCAGCCCCGTTCCGCTCCACCCCGATCGCCCCTACCCGGCTCCGTCGAGCCCCCCGGTCCCCCCCCCTATCAGCCCCCTCTCCATGCCTCGCCCCGGCCCGCCTTATCCCAGCTTACTCAATCTCGCCCTGCACCACCGCTTGCGCCGCTTCCGAGTAGGAACGCGCGTGGCTTGCGCCGCGCCGCACCTTCTCGGAAGGCGCTCCACTGCACGCGCCGCCACACAGCGGCCGGGGCGGTGACGCGCTCGCCCCGGGATTTGCCCGCCGCCGGAAGGGCGCGGGCGGCGGATCATCCACACTCCATCCTCTGGCGTCGCGGGCGCCATTTTGCCAACTCTGCTCTAAGTATAAACTCCCGTCATGTGGACTTCTGGGAACTAACCTTTTAGGTTCACTGTATCCGATCATGTCAACATGAAATAGAATTTCTCTATAACGTTTCATTTTATTAAAATAGAGTTACAGCAAAATACATTAACACACGAACTAAAATTTCAATATCTTTATTTGTTCTTAAAAAAATCCACTAAAATTGAAATTGAAGCATGGCGCGTCGCATGAAAAATGGCGCGTCTTCGCCGACAATTGTAGCCCTCGCAGGACACGACCTTTTTTCCACAGTGAAACTGAGTGGCATAAGGCATCAGTCAGGTGCGAATTCCTCGTCCGCTACCTTCACCTCAGGGGAGACTTCATCCATTATGACCTTTGGCCGACGATATTTTTTCCAAGCTGCCTAGTGTTGAAGTTTGTGGCACTGAGGCGATGTGTTATTTTCCAGAACGTAGCATTTCCTGCGTTCACTATAGCCGAGGTTCAGGTTCACTATCACCGAATTTTCTTATGCTTATTTGTAATGTAAGTGAAGCGGGACCAGTGACGTGTTCACTATATCCCGAGTTCACTATAACCCGAGTCGACTGTAGTGTGAAGGTGTATGTGAGGGAACACGTTACAAGAAGGATGGGGAACGAAAGATAGCGCGCGGCCCATGGCCCATTTGTTATGGTTTCCTCACCCGGCATTCGCCTGAACGGAGAAACCACGGAAAACTACCGACCAGAGCAGCCGGCCACTAGATTTCTTATCCAGACATCGACTGAATTCGACCTAGCTATGTAGCTACGATGTCCTTCAGTAAATATATGCGATATATCGTAGTATTACGAATAGTTAACCAATAAGACAACTGCATGGACCTACGCAATAGTCAGCTCTAATCGAGATTAAAAACTTGCCATAATAAACACTAAAAGATCTTCTAATGATGATTCACTCATGCAGTATTTTTTCTCGATAAGATCTTTTAATTAGTGCATGAAAAATAGAAATAGTGAACTGTTCACTCACATAGTGAACATCTGGCAACCCGAATATCATCCTACACACTGAACATCACGTTTTTACTTCCACCTCCCTTTTTAAAACGAGTGACTTTCGACAGATGTCCATCGCCTACCAGTACTCGTTTTGAATTTTCTCTCTGCTGTGTAGCAGTTTCTAACTAAAATAAAAGGGCTCCCTGTGCCATGCTGTGCAACGGAACGTCGAACCAAGAAATTCCTCTGTTATCTCACAGACGTTTTATTACCTGTGTCCCCCCAGAACGGCCTCTTTGATTGCCCGTCATTTCGTGTTATCTCCTCGCAATAAGTCACTGTAAGGACTATGTGCGCTTCGCGCTGCCCCGCTATAAGACATTTGCATTTGTGGTATCAGTACAGGGTTTCCCGTCTGCATTGCATAAGAACTGTTGAGCAGGAAAACTGGCATAGTCTGTTTTGGTTAGCTGTTGTTTTCAACTTACAGATAGTACAGAGAAAGTTGTGTAACGCTGCAATAAATATATCTCAAGATTTTGACAGGAATACACGTTTTGGTGGATTCCTGATTAATTAATAATTAATTATGTTTTATTATTTGATTGTTTTTGTACATAGATCAGTTCCTATGAAACTACACACATGCAGTGATGGCTTAACTTATAACACTTAACCTAACTTAACTCTAATACAGTGGTTGAGGAAACCATGGCACCTTGTAGATATTATTTTAGGTCTGAAAATATTTTTCAAAATATGTGGAATGGATATTTATTTTTGATGCGAGTGGGATGAGTGGGGTTTTTACAGAGGTTGAACGAGGATAATGTTTGAATATGGTGAATATTAGAGAAGAATTTATGGGATATGTAAGTAATGTGGTGAATGATGAGGTTGAGGAATTCATTATGTAATTGATGATTTGATATGAATTGTGAATATGTGCATTAGTGATGGTACGAATGGATTCCTAATACCCAAAGTTATGTATTACGTCCGTCTATCCGTTTGTCTAGGACACTAAATCTTTAAAAAATCTTGCGCAGAATTTTCACGAAAGTGGAAATTCCGCGATCGATCTCGATGACTGTAGAGGTTTTCTGTACAAGAAGTGACGTTTTCAAACATTTCTCAAAAGTAGCTAAAACTTGTTTTCTTTAAACGTTTTTCTCGAATCCAGCAATGTTTACTTGTAAAAAGAATGTGCAGAATCGATTTCCTTCAGAATCGATTCACTTGTGCAGAATCGATTTCCAGTAAAACTTATTAAATTTCGAGAATTGAGAACGTTTTCTTTCTTTATGCTTCAGTTCCTTTGATATATCAACACCATGAAGAACAAGATTCTCCGATAAACAGCAGGTGGATGGCGGAACGATACGCAAACGGGCTACGGACCGCGTGGGACCTTTCTTTTTTTCCTTCTTCTTGTTCTTCTTCTTCCCTCACCCCGTACTTATACTCGCATGTACTACACTACTAGTATATATTCGGGACCTTAGAACTTGTCCCGACTGAGGCTGTGCAGCGCTGGTGGAAACACCTGGATAGGGAAAACCTCCCGTAAAGCGACCTAGAATGGTGCCGAATCTCACCATTTGGGGAAAAGAACACCGCCACCTTCATAAAACATTCAGTTGACGTGTCTGGAAACAATCAATCGATCAATCAATACCGTGCCGTCAGTATGTCCTGTCACCATTTGAAGGGAGAATGAAGTATGATGTGACGAAATAGCAGCACTTACAACATTCGTAATTACTTCACATCGTACTCCTGGCGAGATTCTTCTCGTGGTCATTTTTTGTGGAGGTTTCGAGCCGCCACAGGAGTTGAGCACGCAGCGTCATCCTCACAAACATTTTGAAATCTGGTGCAGTCCAGCGATCACTTTCGATTATTTGCACTTAAAAACGCCGACGGAAATGTCTCGACCTGATTATGACATCATCAGCAACGGAGCTTCTTGAGTTGCTTGCAACACATTCATCCACCCCATGTAATTATAACGTACGTTAAAATCATTGAGCAAAATAAAACTTGCACCAACGTTAAGGATATATAAATAATGCAAGACAATTCAACAACGGCATTGCAGATAGTAGAATAGTTTATGGACAGTACAATAGCAGTAGATAACATTGCAGGTGTACAGGGAAACTCCGTTTATTTGCAACTGTAGTTCGCAGTATTCTTTCTAAAGTAGAGCATCGTACATATTTTTAATAAGCTCGTTTTTCAAATTGAAGTGCACGAAAAGGGGAAAAAATAAATGTATTACATTTATCTCGTTCCGTATGTGGTGTACGAAATTGCTTTGATGAAGTCTAATGCGGGCCATTTGCCAGATTTAGCTCTTGCGTAGCTCTCGTCTTATGATAAGAGTATCAATGGTTTTAGAAAAAATAATGTAGAGGCTAAGCTGTGCAATTTTTTTCTCGTTACAATACGTTTAATAATAAAATAATTATGATAATAAAGTAGAACCTCGCTAATCCGAAGCCCGCAAATCATTTATCTTCTTTTGCCGTAAAGAATTGAATCTGCTTGATGAAGCGTTCGCTACGCGAGGTTGCCATTTTCTCCCATCGAACGCTACGTTGCATTGGGTCTGCTGATCCTATAGATACATTTGCACACAGTACATTTTTTCGGATAATCCGAACAGACCACACCCCCAATTAGTTCGGGGGTTCTATTGTAAATTGAACTTACTCGTGAATTATTAGGCGTGTCATTGATACGTTTTCGAGTTCTCCGAGTAGGGAAAACTTCAATAAATCCGATCTTTAACAATATTTTAAAAAATCCTTGAAACACAATTTTCCGTCTTTTTTTAATGACGTTACGAAATGGTCCTTGAGAAGGGTTAAGAGAGAGGTTAGATATAGAAATAATATAATCAATATTGAAAATAGAAGACGGCTCGATTCAGTTCTTTTTCAGACTGATTTGAAGCGATTTAATCATCCCATCATAAAAGTCATTTCTTGTATATGGGAGATTACCACTGAACGAATTGTTTGCTTTTACATCAGGACGAAGCGTTTTTTTAGTATAGTTAAACTTAGTCATTGGGTGGTATAAAGGTTAGTATACCGGGCCGGGCTGTCGTACCTAAGTTCGCGGGTTCAAACCTGACCGAAGCCGTGGATTTTTAAAGGCGCACGCCTTCCTTCGGAGGGGAAATAAAGCAGGCTGTCCCATGTAGTAGATTTACTGCATGTAAAAGAGCCTAAAGCCTAAACGAAGCCTATGAGCTAAATTCAAATCGCCTGTTTCGTCACCTGGGATAATACCTTCTTTCTCCATTAGATAGTGAAAGGAGCGTAGTGAAATTTGCGCGGTCAGACGGTAGAGCGGGCCTGATGGCCCGAGTCTCGCCACGTAAAATAAGGCATTAATTAACTAACGAATCATTGCGGGACGGATATAATGCGAAACTGTCCGGGCGTCAACCGCGGTCCTGGCAAAAGTAAAGTCTACAGTTTTACTTCGTATAATGCGGGGTGTTGTGTAATGCGGAAAACAATACTGATCCCTTGAGATTCCGCGTTGAACAAGTTTTACTGTATTTAGTCTTAAGATTCTTGTTTCGAAATGTCCCCCTGTACATCGACTGTTAACATTTCAAAGCCTCCTTGAGCAACTAACCCTAATCCAGTACAAGTTTATGCGACGCAACGGCCATATTAGCGAGCGCGCTGCTGTTGCTTGTACACGAGGAGGCGTCAGAATAAAAAAAAAAGAAGACGAAGAAGAAGAAGAAAACGCCACTTGCAGCGCCGTAGGGGTTAAAGACCGCGGGCTGTGCTGGGAGGTTACCCGGCGCGGCGTCTGGGCGGGTCTCTGTGTGCGTTATGCGTTTGGCGGGCTGCTGGCAATGCAGCTGTGTCGGCGGCGGCGGCGGCGTACAGTGGTCCGACATACGCATGTACTGCGATACCTGCCTGTGACAGTTCATGATCTGTTCCGGTGCCATCCAATCGGGACCTTACACGTCGCTATAGTGACGTCATTATGGTGACGTTCAACCTTCCGATTGGATGGCACCGTAACAGCCGATTTACTTCACAGGCAGCCACAAGTATAGAAGAAGTGATGCTATTCTTCGATTTTTTATTTATTTATTTATTTATTTATTTTACGTCAAAAAAAAAACAGATAAAAACTGCGTATGACGTGCTATAGGGAAAAGTGAATTGTGTGCACATTTTCAAAATTCTGTGATCCCTACACTAAGTCATATACTACTTAAATTTTGAATTTTGAAAGGGAGAAAAAAAAACAAAATCTCCCATGAAGTAAAATCTATTTTCAAGGATAAATAAGCAATACATTTTGAATTTTTGAAAATGATTTAATCATAGTGCCCTTTTTAATGCTGATTTAATCATAGTGACGGTTCATGAGCCGTTACGGTATCATCCAATCGGGAGCTCTCGATTATATGGCGTCGTAACAGCCGATGAACTGTCAGAGGACACTATAAATAAATCGAAGTATAAATACAAGTATGTTCGCTAAGAAACTCTTTCCGCACCAAGCCGAGTCAGGGCCCCCTATTATAAATTGCATTTATGTTGGAAGTAACCAGATTACTTGGAAACAATTGAAGGGGACAGTACTTCCAGAATCTGTTATGATTCTGCTGAGCACGGTTTTTACGTTTTCTTTTGTTGCAAGCTGTAGCTCGTGTTACCAACATAATTGCTGTTGCTCGCACTTTCACAAGCAAAGTGCTGCTGTGGAGAGACTTTCTTGGCGTACTGTATCTTGGAGTGGTATTAACAATTAGCAAAAAAATCGAAATGACTGTGATATTCAAAAGATATGTAACAAAAGGTTGAACTATAGTTTCTAAATTAAATTCTGTGATATGGAGCCAAAACACAATAGAAACGACGAAACATTTTTAAATCACTGATTGAAAGTCTTACAATGTACTCATTCTTGCTTTTTTCTATGGGTCTCATCACCCGTGTAGTATAGTAATAATGATCAGAAGCGCCCGCAGTTTTTTTCTCGAAGATTGGAACGGGGGGGGGGAGCTGCAGAAATAGTGTGCACCTGACTTGATTTTTTTATAAAGAATTTTTCATTTACCCTGAATTCAAAATGTATTTTTATTTGTTAACTTAAGGTTAATATTTAATATATTACGTTATATAACGTTAACAATTAATATATTGAATGCTTTCTGTTAGTATAGAAAATTACTTTTTATTTATTTACTTATTGGTGATTCCTGGGGCGTCAACTACTAAGGTCATTCGTAAGTGTAATGCATGTTTTATATCAAGAGGTGGCGGTGATCTTCCCCCAGGTGGATGGTGAGATCCGGCGCTATCTACTTGGGGTTTTATAACGTGGCATCTGAGGTTAGTAACTCCAACATGGAATTCGGCACGACTTTTTGACCCATTCTCAGTTCTGCCGCAAGATGTCGCGTGATCGCTACCGCATTAAGCAGTGCTGCTGATCTAGCGGCAGGACTGAGAATGATGCAAAAAGTCGTGCCGACTTCCATCTTGGAGATATTACCTTCAGCCGCCATGTTAGAAAAGCCCAAGTATCAGTCGCGCGACTTTTCTTGACGTCTCCCAGCGGGGGTGCGGGGAGAGGAGGCTTCTCCCGACGTCACATCCATCCAACGGGTGTTGCCAACATTATTAATACTATTCGCGCCTCTTTCGCTCTTAATACAACAGGACATTACAGACGATAAAATATAACAAATAATAACATAATTAATAGTAACCACAAATGAAAATAATTAGATAACGATAATATTGCTTATTAAGAAGATATGATATTACCAAAATCCGAATCGAATAAATCACAGGGCACAACAGCGAAAACGCGAGAACTGAATTCATTCGAAAGCAGAGCTTGGCAGCCCTGACGATCTGTCCGTGCCGTTCCGTGCGAGACCAATGCTGTGACCAGACCGTACCGAGTCGTGCTGTGTTGAGTACTAGGGAGCTCAGACGTCAAGAAAAGTCGCGCGACTAGTATAGTTGTTACCTGCTTTTGATTTTGCGCGTTTTTGTACGCGTTTCGTGGCACTGTGCGGAGGGGCGGAGCGCTATCTGCCGCCGCCGCCGCCTCGTTGCGTCACCGCGTCGCGTTCGAGAAGCGTCCGTCCCGACTCCCGCAGCCGCACCATGCCACTGATGACGGCGCGCGTGCGTCCGCCGCCACGGGAATCGAAGCGCTCCGACGGGGCGAGGCTGATGGCACTGCGGCGCCTCTCACCCGGAGGTTCTGCGCCAGGCACGTCGGACCTCGGGCACGGGCAACTTCCCCTCACTCCGCACACACACACTTCCCCTCGAAATCCAGAGAGGGGAAGGTGGAGCGGCGCGAGGCGGGGAAGAGTGGCGTCGAACGAAAATGATTGATTGATTGATTTTTTCGTGTTTCCGGGCGCGTCAACTGCTTTGGTCATTAGTCCCGTTAGTGTAGTGCATTTTTTTTCTCGGGAGATGGCGGTGATCTTCCCCCGCCGGATGGCGAGATCCGGCGCCGACCTACCGTCCACTATCGGGGTTTCCCCCTAACCAGGACTCTCCCACCAACGGGGCACCGCCCCAGCCGGGACAAGCTCTAAGCTCCCGACCGGTCTCCCGGGATATGTGATTGGGTAGTGTATGATAGAGTAAGTGTGTGTGTAAGGGGAGAGGATAGGACAAGGAAGAGGAAGGACAGATCGCGCTCGGTCCGTGGCCTGTTTGGTAGGGTACTGCTCCGGCATTCGCCTGGTGTTGATCGGAGAAACCACGGAAAACTACCGATGAGAGCAGCCGGCCGCTAGAATTTCGTACGAAAATGTTTGCCAGAATTTTTCTATCAATAACCGAGAATTGTGTTATGTGTACGTTCTTCACTACTTATTACTATTTGATGTTTATTTTCTTACTTAATTTTCCCTTGAATAAACATCTTTGTAAAGTGAAGGAATATGTTTAAATGACGACTTCTTTCCTTGTTTTCGTTTTGTGTTGTGTTATTAAAACATTTCGTTATTTATTCTATTTAGCAATAATGTGAAATAATTAACAAGTCTCTATAATCTAACGATTTTCGCTTACAGACGGACAGCGCTCGTAAGTACCGCATTTCTCTGTAAAACACCATTACAAAATCAAGATCCTTTGGATTCAGATTTTTGAATTTTACTTTCAATTGAGAATTCGTAATCGGACTCATGTATTATTTCATTTTAATGGATCATTTATTTGCCTTTAAGAGAAAATGGGAATTAATATACCTAATATGTGACAATAACTGTCCAGTAACTTCCCTCAAAGACTGTCATGGGCCAGGTATCCAGTGACACACCGCCACTCCGGAAGAATTTGTACAAACCTTACTTTCGAATCTCGCGCCAATTTCTCTGGACGCAGTGCCCGCGAGCTGTAGTAATCTTATTTCATTGCCCGCGACCTTCACATGCGTGTTCTAAGGTTTCGCTCCGGACGGTGCGGCAGAATTCTGTCGCTGTGTGGAGGGGGATTCTAGCGATCGGCTGCTCTGATCCGTAGTTTTCCGTGGTTTCTCTGTCAACACCAGGTGAATGCTGGAGCAGTACCCTACCAAACGGGCCACGGACCGCGTGCGATCGTTCCTTCCTCTTCCTTGTCCTAGCGTCACCCCTTGCACTTGCTTAGATGCGCAACACTACCACACATCGAGAGGCCAGACGGGAGCTACATCCCGGCCGGGTGGCCCGACCTGGTGGGAGACACCATAAGTATATAACATTGCTTGCACTAGTGATGAATAATGCACACACATGTGGTCTCTGACTATTCCCTTCAAACTAGACTCTATATCCAATGCAAATGGGACTACGAATATTCCCATATTTACCAACCTCAATTTTTCTTGTGTAATATCCTTAATTTTTGTGGTGGTTTGTTCCCATTCATGCAATTTGAAATCATCCCAGACTTGTGCAAGATTCAAATCCATTACCTTTCAATAACTCCCAAATCATTAGGTCTGCACGAGGAGTTATTATACTAGAGCCTTTATCAATCAGAATGAGACAAAGATAGTTGCCTAAGGATTGTGATAAATCGTATTAATTTCTGTGTTATGTAGATGTCGATATTGAGATTCTCCGACCCTGACCGACCGCAAACAAGAAAACAAGCTCGATTTCTAAGAACGAAAACCTGGTAGAAGCGTCATTATGATTCATCGCTTTGGTTGGTTCTAACAAGCTACAACCGTTGAAACTGAAAACAGATTTCCTAACTTCTGAAATGGTCACGTAGCGGGTTGATTGCCTCAAATTTATTCTACAGTTTCATATGCACATCGTAAATGTTCGATTAGGTAAAATTGTTAGATTTCGTACATTTTTTTCATACAAATACATTTTTAGATTTCAAATCAAGTTAAATGTTTTAAATGGTATTGTGTGAATAAAAGTGGCAAAAAAGGTATTTCTATATTTAATGAAAGATTTTGATCCAAGAATCGGAAAGTTCACCGAATTATTTAATTATGCATGTAAAGTTAAGATGTTCTGCCACGAAGTTACCATATTTATTTGCAGAATTAATAATAGATACACCTAATTATCTATTGTCGTGCATGTGGCAACACACTTAGTGGTTAGGTAATCACTCATGTAGGGGAGGAGCTACCATGCATTAAAATTAATGTGTTTCAGCTAATCCCGAAAACACATTATTTTCTCTCCTGCAAAAAGTGTTTGGGGCCCTTTATAAGTTACTCTGTCAGAAATTACATTAAATTTAATGAAGATTTAATGTACGATTTAATTTTAATATACCTTTTCCATTAAAGAGCGATTAGTGTATCTGTACAGTAAATTTAATGCGTACATTAATTTTAAGGTACATGTACATTAAAGTTACTGTACTTGTACATTAAATTTAATTTACGTACATGATAATTACTTTCATGTACTTAACATTTAAATGAATGCAGAAATACCTGAGAGTGTACGTTTCGTAAATTTGCACTATTTTGAATCCTTCCTTTTCCCCTCTGTAATGCGCGTTTATTCCATATAGTTTGCGAACCGATCTCCCAATTACAATACATAAAAATAAATAATGTAACAGTAAAAACAACATATATTAATTTTATTTGTTTCGTATTAGCATTTACCATTAAAGTCAGCGTTAGTTGGCGATGCTTATTGCACGTAACAGTAAGTTGGGGGACAATTTTTGAGTGAAGGAAAGGCGTGTACGTGTAGATGAGAAAATGTCTATAAAGTCGTGCATACTCCATCGTGGAAGATACAGGTCGAGTCTACTGTTCCAATTTAATTGGATAATAGAATTTACCATTTATCAGTTTGGATATTTACTCCGTAATCTAATTGATTTAATCAATGTACCATTGATGAAAAAAATCCCGTTTATGATTGTAATTTTTCTTAATTACTTAATTGATCAACGGCTCGATGAATTTAGAACGTGAATAAAAGAATCCGTGTCGTAGACTGAATTGCTTCGTTGATTTGTGAATTCTATTGATATAGATTAGTAATTCTATGTTTGACAGTCGGTGCAGTATATTTCTGAAGGTTTTTAATCTGCGATAGAATGCGAAATCACGTAAAAGTGCGAAGTGGTTGTGAATCTGAGGTACACTTGCTCAATTGTTCTATGGTTTCTTTCGTGTTCGCTCTCTAACTAGGGATGCAACATCGACAACAACGTATTGACTTTTGAAAACATTTAATTTACCCTTGGTCGTGTTTATTAATTTAAATTAAGATTTAACTGATAAAACAAAGTAAATGTAATATTATTATTATTATTATTATTATTAACAACAACAACAACAATTTTAAAAACTGATCCTGTAAGTCTGAGCGCTGAGGGTCATCTCAAGGGGTCTCAGCTGCCTTACTTCGCTGTACGGAGAAGGTCAGGAGAAGAAGAGAGAGGCCCTACGCCTACGGTCCACACGTTACTTCTTACGCTATTAGATTTGTTGAAGTTAACAAATGACGAAATTCTAAATTAGTTTGACTATTTCCTGATTTTAATGGGAGAACGTAAAAAGCATCAACATATTTTTCTCAGAGTCCTTCCTTAATATTTTTTTTAACAAATGATACAAAATGCTTAATCTTAATGTTAATAATGCTATAATGTGCTAAATTCTACCATCACTATCTATGGACTATTGTTGAGTAAGACATTTTGTGTTCTTTTCTTTCCAGGTGAGTTATCCTGATGATTCTATAAAAAGCTGTGACGCATGCTTGCCGGCCCAAGCTGACTTCGGTGAGTGTGAAAATCTCGGCTTTTATTGGACTTCGTTCCATTGAAAGCCCAGGCGGGTGCGTCATGAATTGCAAAACGGAAACAATGAGAGAGCTTGTACTATAAAACGATACGAAGTCCATCGATGGCATTATTTTATCCTCATACGTAATGCGCAGTTCGCAAGACGAGGTTTTGCAGACTACATTTTTCGTTTTTATGTAAAAAAAAAGCCATAAATTATTTGGAATCAAATAAAACGAATTTTTCATTTGATCCAGTTTCCATGTATGGTTCACATACATACTGTTCTCATTTCCACTATTGTTGCCTTAGAATTGGCATACTACGGTTAAAAAATTAGTGTTTTATAGGGAATATTTCCGAAAATTAGTGTATTTTTTAGCAGTTACTCAATTAATAATAATCTTTAAAAGATCTGAGATTCTTGACACTTTCATCATTCAACGACTTGTAATCCTATTGTTGTGTTTTCCAGCGATGGGTATGCGTTTTTTCTTCCTTTGTTTGGTGTGTGTGTGTGTGTGTGTGTGTGTGTGTGTGTGTGTGTGTGAGGGGGGGGGGGCTACTATTGAGGCCGCTACTATTGCTTATAGTGACGCTTGCTTCGCAGCAGCCAGGGGAAATGCTGTTAGCAACCGGGATTTGATTATTTCGTGTTTCCCGGCACGTCAACTGCTATGGTCATTAGTCGCGTTGGTGCAGTGCATGTTTCTACGTGACAGCTTGCGGGGTTTTCCCCATCCAAGTTATCTCCCACCTGGGGGACACTGCCTCGGCCAGAACAAGCTTTAAGCTCCCGGCATCTGTGGTAGTGTAGTGCATGTAAGAACAGGTGTGTGCAAGTACGGGGCGAGGATAGGACGGGACAAGGAAGAGGAAGGAAAGATCGCGATCGGTCTATGGCCCGTTTGTGAGGGTCTTCCCCTGATATTGATAGTAGGTGACCGTGCCTCCGTCGGTTCTAGAACTTTAGGATCTGCCCGTTCAGAGACACTGCAGCGATCCTAAGCCATAGCGCGAACGGGAGTATTCCTAAGGAAATGAGATTCTCAATTGCGTTATTGCGGCTGTCCGCCTACTGTTGATATTTAACCTACAGAATAATATTTAAACCAACCTCGGAAACACGCCTGACCTTCAGGCGTCCACATTTCTTCAGGGAGTGTTTGAAAACGTCTGACACTGCATTGCGAAGGAAATGTTGACTGAAGGGGTCGAGGGGTTTCAAATGCTCGGTCGTGGGAAACGAACAGCATTGACTTGGCCATAATACTCATAGTATGTCGGGCCAGCGCTGCGACAGTCTGCATTCAGAAGGAGCAAGTTGGGGTGAAGTGCAAGTGTAGGGACGTGTGAAGTGTTCTAATAGTTTTAGTGCAGTCATTGAACTCGTGTCATTAGGAAAAAGTCACAAGTTACTGAAGAGCGATGCTGCATTCGGGAGAAATGGAGGAATTTGCTTTTTGTTGAAAGGAGTTGGTGAAGCTCTCAGTAAACTATGTTCACTGTTCGCACTGAAAAGTTTCCAAAGACAAAACGCAAGATGCGTTGACATTTTTTGTATACTAGAGTTGGGGGTAATCCCAGGTAATTACAGTGGCTATCTGGAGGAAAATTATAGCGACCGGCTGCTCTGATCGGTAGTTTTTCGTGGTTTCTCCGATCCACACCAGGTGAATGCCGGTGTAGTACCCTACCAAACGGGTCGCGGACTGCCCGCGATCTGTCCTTCCTCTTCCTTGTCCTATCCTCTCCCTTACACACACACACACACACACACACAATAGCATGCACTACCCTACCACATATTCCGGGAGACCGGTCGGGAGCTTAGAGCCTGTCCCGGCTGGGGCGGGAGAATCCTGGTTAGGGGGAAACCCCGCAAGCCGACGGTAGGTCGGCGCCAGATCTCGCCATCCAGTGGGGGAAGATCACTGCCATCCCCCGAGGAAAACATACACTACACTTACGGGACTAGTGACCTAAGCTGTTGACGTGCCCGGAATCACTAACCAACCCAGGTAATTAGGCCTGACGGTACCTCCGATTACAAAAAATCGGTTTGCACGGGGAAAAGGAACCAAATAAAGGAATTTTCAACTGCAATGTAAAACGATGTCTTTTTTTTAAATAAATACATACATACCGATTATATATATATATATATATATATATATATATATATATATATATGTGTGTCAAATGACAGTAGGCCTACTGCAGACGCACTGTATACTAAACGAAAGAGTGAGGGCGAACCGGTCACAACAATGTAGTAGGCTGACTGGCTCACACTGGCACCGACCGCCGCGCACGTGATCTTCAGCGCAGTGTTGCCAATCCGTCAAGAGCCAGCTTGGGATTATCGTTGCTCGTTTGCCTATTTGGGCGACTTGGCGCACATCAGACCTTCTTTGTTGTTTCATCACGAATTGGCGAGGCTCGAACCGCGGCGACTCCACTGTATTTCCTCTTCCATTCTGACAATGCCAGAAAGCTTATAATAGGGAGTTTGTGCACTCCATAGCGGGCAGCACTGTCGATCTTCTGCGCATGCGCAGATGCACAAAGTTGAACTGCGAAACTTGAACTGCGCATGCGCCGAAGATCGGCTTAAACGTTCGAGGGTGCACAAACTGCCTAATCTCGTCGCTGCGGAAGTCCGAGACGTTTTCTAAAGCTTCAGCCCTGGTGTTTCATAGGTTATCATACCCTCTGACGCTTTCTTTACATTTGAAATCTATTATGAAGAGAGGAGGCTATTTGAAGAAGTGAGACATTGAGAAGATTTACATGTAATGTCATGAATAACGCTGCTATTACAGTACGTTCATAATCCATTAGAAGGTTTATGGCCAGTTCAGGGCGGACGATGTGTCATTAACTAATCAATCAGTTAATTAATCTTAAATTAAAATCAGCATATTTCATTACGACCCCTGGTATAAACTTGCTCTTGGGCTGACTTTTAGTTTTTCAAATGATTGTGACGTTGTTTTCTTCTGCTGTGTACTTTTTAATATTTTAACTCCGAGATTTTGTACAATTTATGTGCGTTTTTTAATTTACAATTTGTACGATTGTCACATATCCAAGACTGATTACATCTGCAGATGTGACCAATTAAATCACAACACCTCGTGTGATGTAATGTGATTAGTTAACAAAGTGTCCAAAAAAACTTGTTTTTGAGTATAAAAAACATAGAGACAGACAAAGAGAGAGTGGGGGGGGAGGAGAGGGAGAGTTATACCTCTCATCAAGAATATATTATTTGTATGGTCACTTTCCAAGAATGTTTACCTCGTGGGTTGAAGTACGTACATTAAGAACTAAACATGAACCACACTCGAGGTGAAAAATTTTGCATAAAACCCTGAACGAACCAGCGAACACTGATACGACAGTCCTACTCTGTAGCAGTTACATCATCCAGTTCTAACGTAATGTTCTAAAAATCTCTTTATTCTGTCGAGAGAAGGACGCATCGCAGGAAAATCCGGGTAGGAAGTCGACTGCCGGTCTAGCGCACTGGCCTGCCGGCCGATCGCCAAGTGTTTTGTTCGAGAGGGAGCGGGAGCGACAGTGTGGCGCGATGAGTGACGCGGCGGCGGCGGCGGCGGCGGCCGCCTTATCACAGCTGTTGTGCAGTGGCGCGATAACTGCCTTGCGGTCGAAGAGGGGAAGGAGGGTGGGGAGACCGGCGCGCCGCCTGGTGGCTGACGCCGGAAGCTCCGAGCAAACGAATTGCGTATTGAGTTCCACCGATTGTAGTGTTTTGCGCAGAAATTATTAATTGCGATGCGGTCAGACAATTTCAGAGGATTGGTTCATTTTTAGGCCAACGTATAAATTAATCAAGATCATTGGTTGGGCAATATTTTTATTAAAGTATTTTGAATTAGTGAAATAGAAAAATACGATATTCATGGTGTAGTATGTAAATGTAAGGGAATATATTTATGATACAGACGTGAAAATTATAAATAAAACTAATCGTTGTTTGTTAATGGTATTTTGCATGATATGGCACATACATCCACGACTCTTCAGCGTTTCATTTTTTCCAAGTAGTGTCTATAATGTTTGGATGTAAAATCTACACAAGGTCGAGAATGTGATACAACACAAAGTAAAATGGAGTCAAAAGGTCGATTATTTATGTAATTTCTGACAATGAATCCAATGAAAATGGAGATTTTATTCGTAAATAAAACTTTCCTTTTGAAATTCTCCAAAATATGTGAAAAACAGTGGAAAAAATAGTTTAATTTGAAAAACAATAGCTTCTTAAAAATGTAACAAAAAAACCTAAGAAATTTTTCTGTATGTCTATAATTCAATTACGTTATTCGAAAAAAATACAAATTTCTGTCGAGATTTACGGTAATACATATATTTACTTAACGTAAAATTTCGTTAAATATACGTCATTTACTTCCTTTACTATAGATCCCGTTAAAATAACGGGACTTATCGAAATAGGTCAATTCAATTTAACCATTCTTAAACGTGTAAGTAACCAGAGACATTAATAACCAGAGTCTAGGACTTAGATATACTTGTAAAACATAAATGAACATTTCTGCCAAATTTAAAAACGCGCCGTCTACATCCAACAATGTCTGCATATGTGGCCGAGATTGCTAAGGCAGTAGTGTCGTAGTGATCTCAGACCGAAGGGTCGCGGGTTCGAGTCCCGCGTCGGACATGGTTGTATTTGTGTTAGTCCTTTCACCCTTATCATTACTATTTCGTTTCATCTTCATAGTTACCATAACGTTGATTCCAATAGTGGTCGCTAATGACCTAAATGTTGATGCGACCATAAATAACCAATAAAAAAAGTCTACATATGGACCGCCCCCATGGACTAGGGGGGGGGGCGAAGCAACTGCCTATTTATCTTGCAGGTCAAAGTCTGGCCCTACACTCATCTCTGGTGTGTTACTGGAAAGGCGTTGAATACGCAGGTATTGAAAGTTGTTACAAAATGAGAAAGGAATTTTTATGAAGCTAACTCGCGAACGTACTTTTTAAGTAGCCCACAAAGGAGACGATGTCAGAAGCAGAGATAAACGTGATGACGTAAATGGCGAGGACGAGATGATAGTTGAGATCGCTGATCTCTATATTTTACTGAGTGCACGAACCTGACCTCTCCAAGGACGCATAGCATAGCGTAGGTTTGGGGGCAAAATCAAATATGGCGGACCAATGTACTTGGAGCCCTCCATAATTTTAGTAGGAATGTTCATTTGGTTTCATAAGCACTTTCGAACTAATCTAAACTTATTTTTTGAATTCCTATTTTCGATTCTTTAGTTAAATAAAGAAGGGAGATTAATTATTGAAGTGACTACATATTTCGTTCTTCTATAAAATCAAATTCTGAGTAATCAGCCGAAATATACAACCAAATTAAATATTGTGCGTTTACATTTGAAAATCAATGTTTATCATCGTTCGCGAAACAAACAGTCGAATTTAACTTGAAAAAGAATAGACAAGTCCCTTAAAATTAGCAGTTGTCAACAGATAGAAAAGAAATATTTCTATGTGTATAATCGTAACTGAGGAAACGTCTCACAGATAAGTAGCAAATTATTGTTGACTCTTCCACTTGTGAAATTAAAACAAATAGTGTTTAACTATACATACAAAATGCCTCAAACAGGGCGGTGTATCTCAAAAAGTGAATCGCTTTTTCTATCCGATTTTTCTTACAACTTCGTAGAGGCCAATCACGAACTGTGACTCATCTATCTTAGGAGGCAGTATATTTCGTACTCGTGATGTCACGTACTGTCAGCTTTTTCTTGGTTCTTCACAACCAGACCGCCTTTTCGTACAGGTAGTCCTTTTTCCTTCGATCGACGGGTCTTGGAGACATGTAAGCGTATTGCAAGCTCATTGACATTTCACCAAATCCATTGTTCCGAATTATCCCCATTGGGTCAACGGGTTATAGACTGACCTCCAAAGGATGTGATGTCCGCCGACCATGGTGCCGTTAACCGACATTTAGCGGATGTGAGGCGTCGAAGAAATAGGCAGGAAGATCAAGGATCACCTGAATGGGAATTCGACTAGCCTTGTGTTCCTTGCATTAACTTCTTTTTGACCTGCTCGTTTCGGGCGGATAACCTCTGGTGAGAATAGTGTCAATGAGTTTTGGTCGGTATTTAAATGAAATTCTTCGACCAGTCAGAAATGTGGGGCGGTTATGTTAGGACACTCGGATGAATTCAAGGTTCTTTTTCTGTCGCATTTCTTTCTGTTGAACGTGAATGCCAGGAAGTTTAAACCCAACAAAATCCACTGCCAAACTATTCTTGCTCGAGCACTTTTATACTCTTTCCTCCTTAACAATCAACAACAATACAATACCAAGGACTGAGAAACGGTTAAGTACCTTGAGCTGAATTTAGATACAAAACTGAACTGGAATTCCCTTATTACAGACGAAACACAACAGGGAAAAATGCAAAATAGCACAATTAAAACCTCTCATCAATTCCAAAAGCTGCCTATCGATAGACATTACATTATACGAATCGATAATCAGACCCTTAGAGTACGTATGCCCCGTTTGGACTAATGCATCAGCTACAACCATAAATAAACTGCTAATAATACAAAATATATTTCTCCGATTAGCAACTCACGTTCCATGGTTTATATGCAACAATTTCAGAACAAAACTGAATTCGCCAGCCGAATGTGGCACATGTAGACATCAGAATGCCCGACATCTATTGCAACAAACTAATTTATTGGGTAATACATTCTGCCACATTTTGATATAATACTGCAAATAAGTACTATATTACAAGAGATTTTCGAGAAATTTCTAAGATATGGTGATTTTTTTTTAAGGCTATTAAGTTCTGCCCCGAGAGAGAGATTGTTTGAACTTGCCACACGCGTGGTACGAGCAGAAACGTGTACATTGCTTAGTGCTGTTGTAAATTGTATTGCTGGATCAAGAATAAGCTTCATATCTGAACGCATTCGTACTGATGTGCTATGTGTTTACCTCCGGGAGCGCGCGTGCGTGCCCTGGTGCAGGTGATGCAACAATCGAAAAACGGCCATGGAAACCAGTCGAATGTTAGCTTTATTAGGTTAGGAACTCGCCTCAATGTTTGGCCCAAATGAGAAATTCCGTATGTGATCCGGCATCCCCCGCTTCGTAATCACGTCCAAATTCTACGTCGCGGCTCCCGTCTTCCGGGCAGCGTAAAGATGAAGAAAAAGGTAACGTGTTTAGGTTACGGCGCTTTTGTATCTGCTTGTGCTGGCGGTCAGTAGTTAGCATTGCTTGCGTGACACGGTTTGAGTATCGAGTTCCGTAGTGCTTTATAATCCAATGCTGGTCGTCCGCACGCTAGGAGATTTTGGGGCTTGTGGCCCTGCTGCTGGTGGAACTGGTCAGAAAACACGTGGACCTGCGACGTGAGGAGGCGTAGAGTAGATAATTATAAGAACCAGTGTGATCTGTAGTCTGCACATGCAGTAACGGACGGTAGCAGCACTTTACATTGTGAGATGTCCCTAAATATTTCTAGCATATTACAGCAGGTTTGCTGAAGTATGCTGTATGTATGATTCGCCAGCTCTGGCGAATCTGTTGTGGGAAGTGGGGGAATGAATTCGTATCAGTCGAGGCAGAACTGTAGTGGATGGAAACACAACTGCCCCTGCGGGTATTAACGAGCTCTCTTTTGTTGTTGTTATTGTTATTATTATTATTATTATTATTATTATTATTATTATTATTATTTTAGTATACTCCTGTCCTTAAGGCCGTTCAGCTTTTGTTTACATATTCGTAATTATCTCTCGGGAAGTTTTCCACATTGGACCTTTGATGTGTATTTAGATTGGTGTGAAATGATTTCATTTATCGTTTAGAATTATTTTATTGCTAGAATATGAGTGATTTTTAGAGTGACGTGTAAAGGGCGTCTAGGGAAGTCGTGTTGAAAATTAAGGCCGAAAGGGAAGACTGAAAATAGGCAAAGAAACTATGCATAGGTGAACACTATGCTCACTTGAAGCATTTATGAGGAAGTACGGTATGTAAGAAGTTGGAGTTGTGCTACTTGTTCCGAGAGGAGTTGTGGATTCGGTTCTTTTGAAGGCAGAACTTATTACATAAAATCTTTTGCTCGTTTTTCGATAAAAAAACAGTTTTAATTATACGAGAGCAAACATTTCCGTTCAGTAGTTTTTTGGTCAACAACGCTTGTTGCAATATTATATTCAATTATATTTTTATTATTATTTTCATTATTATTATTATTATTATTATTATTATTATTATTATTAACTCAATGTAGGTGAAGGAATTTGAAGTAGAATTTTCCGTGACTCAAGGAAACGTGCGCGTGTAATTTTTGCTGCTCAGCCTCGGAATGATTCTATTGACATGCAGACTGCCAAACGGGTGTGGCAAGGAAACTTGAGGCGCAGGCACTCCTTCACAGTTTTATTGCTTAACAGTTGCGAGCACGGTCACGTGGAGGAAAATACTTTCTTGAACCTTGTTGTAACATTCACAATGAAACTTAAATTTGCCTTTATGTTAATTTTTTTTCTTCCTTTTTTTTAGCTTATTAATTGTTTGAAATGAAGCTCACCTGGCATTCGATCAAATGATCGAAGCATATTTCCGCGAACGTACTCGGAGATATTTCTTAAATTACGACGCTTTTTGTCTGTTTCGTTCTATGTCTTTTTCGTTGAAAATTTCGACAAAACTTTAGATTTTATGGAATATTGAGGTTGAGCACTTCCTTGAATGAGTATGTAAAACGAAACACCTTCGAAAAAAGACTCTTTAGAAAAGTTTACAATTAAGCAGGTATCGAATTTTTATCCATTTCCAGAAAATAACTGCTCAAACTAGAGGATTCAGCGATTCATTTGAATTGTATAATATAGAATTGAGAATTGAATTTGCGGTAGTAAACGTGTTAGATATTCTTCAAATATTCAATTATCATTGTTCTGTCTTAAATAATTTTCTGTAAATATTTTTGCAAATAGTATATATTTGCAAATTCAATTCAATTCAATATTAACCGTAATAAACCTCAACATAATGTGAACTACACCGGTACCGTTTGTTGCAGAACCTTATAGTAATGTGCAGTCATGCACATTAATTCGGACGCAATTTCCCCAACGTTAGTAAAATAAAACGAGACTATAGCTTTTGCTTTTCTTCTGACTAGCTGAACCCTTGCGATGACATTGCACAAAAGGGGGAACTGCGAAAAAGTTACAACAGAAAATAGTCCGTATGCACTGTAAGAAAAATCGAAATTCACCGAAATATTATTTCACGTCGTTCAGTCCTTACACGCGTGCACTACACTACCACATATCCCGGGAGGCCGGTGGGGAGCTTAGAGCTTGTCCCGGCTGGGGCGGTGCTCCGCTGGTAGGAGATACCTGGATCAGGATAACCCTGGTAACGCCGGTTCTCGTCATTCAGCGAGGAAAAGATCACCGCCATTTTCAGCGATCAAAACATGCACTACACTTACAGGACGAACGGCCGTAGTAGCTGACGCGCCCGGAATCACTAATCAATCGATTGGTCAACCAGGATTTGGTGTCTGCTCGGCGTCTCTCGAGCAGCTAAGTGCGCACCTTTAACGAGTAGTTCCGTCTATTCGCCTTTCGGACGCACAAAGCCTGGCTCTGTGCAGCTGCCAGGGACGGCAATGTGTACATCACCAGTTAATGGTTGCGCCGTCACGGCACACGGACTTTGGCATGCGTGGCGGGGCGCGGCAAGTGGCGGCCGATCGACCGGCCCGGCTAGTGAGTTCCAATGACCTTCGATGAGTCGAGACCTCTACTCACCCCCCCTCCCTCCACCACGCTTGCGAGTCGTCCCGGTATTCCTTTAGCGGACACACAGGGGAAGGAGGTATACGCTATTCATAGGCCGATTGCGTAGTCGGCCGTCGAAAGTAATGGTCGGCCCGAAAAGAGAGCGGATGCCCAAAAGAAGGGAAGAGAAGATGAGGAAGGGGAAGGAAATTGAACCAGAAAAAAACTTAGATATATTGCGGTCGAGACCGTGGAATGAAAGAGCGGCCTGATGCGCAGAAATAGCGTGAGAGTGGAACGGGAGCTCGTTTCCGTGGAGACGTTACTTGCGGGATATTTAGGAAATGAGTTAGCGTGGTCGAATCCAGCCGCTGTCTGGAAGGGAATTCTGGCGGCCGGCTGCTCTGATCGGTGGTTTCTCCGATCAACACCAGGCGAAAGTCGGAGCAGTACCCTAACAAATGGGCCACGGACCGCGCGCGATCTTTCCTTCCTCTTCCTTGTCCTATCCTCTCCCCTTACACACACACTAACATGCACTACACTACCACACATGTAGGGTGCAAACACACGATGAAACTTGGAAACTACTCTTAGAAACATTTAAGCACGAAATAATGTTACATTTGAAATGTTTATTTAGTCTTTTATATTTTTTTTTGTCTAGGAATCGTCTTCTTTTCTACTATTTTTGATATGAGCATTCAATGCACAGTATCGCATCCGTGCAATGGTAGTGTCACTTTCTGTTGATTGTAGATGCCATTCTGTTATCAATGCTTCGTAGAGCTGCATCGAGCGTAAACTCGAGCTGAATTTGCTCGTAACATTTAATGTTCATTTCATCCCCTTCAGCCCGCTGGGATACCGATCTGAAAGTTGAAGAGTTCTCTTGTAGAGTTTTATGATTTGCGCTCCCTTCATTTTCTAGGTGCGTTGATGTAATTCCCTTCCGTGTATTTTAATGTCTGCCGGCTGCCGATTGGCCTGTCCTTTCGCCGCTCTCTTTTAGTGCTCTATTTACGATCATGGCGCAGAGAGGTAGCCGAGTATTTTATCGGCTAGTGAAAACGAGATCGGAAACGCCAATCTCGCTTTCAATTTAGGTCGCAAACCGCAGCGGAACAGTGGAGAGGAGAGGAGAGGCTAGGCATCGTGTAATTGGCCGGTAAGCGAATTAACTAGGTCTGTTTATCTTTGTCACACTGAGTGACGATGTTTCTAAACCGGCCTCTGGACTGTAACTACCACCTAAGGATAATCTTGGTATTGTGGGGAAAGAATTTTATGGTTTTAAAAATTTCGATAAAAATTAGATACAACAGGGTGGGAATCGAATGCCGTGAATATCATTTGAGTTATTTTTTTTAATTACGCATTATTGTCTGATGAAATAAAGAGTCCATTGTATTTTCTTATTTTTTAGGAATATTTTTTATGACAAAAACTTAGAGTAAGCCTGAGCTTCATTCGGAGAGTAATACAGGCCTTTATTTTGTAGGATGTCTAACGCAGATGTCATATTGTTCTTGAATATTTCACAATCTGCTGTCACCATAGTAAATATATTAAACACAGAAACACTTAGGATTTCATCATCCTTAAACGTTTCGACAGTTTGTCATAAACATCTTGACTTTGCTACCTACAGAGAAACAAAACATGAGAAGTACTTTAAATGTTCCATTCCGGTAACGATACAATTGTTTGTATCATGAAAATTATATTCCTTTGGATATACATACATTTCTTGAGATTCGATTCCGTTATCGATGCTTTCGTTGGACACGTTTGGTTTTTGCTATTATATGTACCACTATGAAAGATAAGATACACATTTTAGTTCGGTTCCTTCAAGAATCTATTAAGCGCGCTTGAAGGATGAAATCTTGAAGGATGGCTTGTAGAAATGTGGGTAGAGGGTATTAGTTACAAAATCGGGCACTCGATTTTATGAAGTAATGCCAATCTCTGAAATATTAGTCATGCCTTCGCAACTTTCTCAATAATTTGAATATTTTTTTCCCCAGGAGTTCGAGGTATCTCCTGCGATGGACCTGCATCTGCTTTGGACATTTCTTTAGATATTGTAGAGAAAAATTCGACAGGGTGTTCTCGGTTTCAACAGTAAATATATTTTCTTACGCGACAATGAAGATGTGTTTGGAATGCTGTCGTTAGTGCTCGCTGCGAGCTTTGGTCTTCAACTGTTTATTGCTCTAGGGAGGGGGAAGCAAGGACATCGTTCAAGAAAAGTTGCGAGGGTAATAATATTTTCTTGCATTTCGATTCCAGTGTCGATATTCCGACGCTTCGATTCCGGAATCGATCGTCTTGTAGGAATCGAATGTCCGTTTCAATTTATATTTATTTACAGCCCCGTTGACGATTGATCAGCTGTTACTGTGTCATCCAATCGCGAACTTAAACGTCACTACTGTAGGTGTCGTCCAAGAACCCGATTGGGTAACCCCGTAACAGCTGATTTCCGTCAACGGACTCGATGTTCAAAATGAAGTGCCGGGCGCTTGACGCTGGGCGAGAAGTTCCTCCAGACGACGACGGCGTCCGGGAGCTGCGTCGAAGGTGGGGTGGGGTGGGGTGGGGGGGGCGCTGGCGTTCGTGACCGTCCCATTGTTCGCCAGCGAGTCGGCGGACCGGCGCGTTGGGCCGGGGGAGGGGCGAGGGGGGCGGAGCGGCCCCGACCTCACTTTTCCGCTCGTGAGCCTGCGGTTAGGCGCGTGCCCGCCCGCCCGCGCACTCTGTTGCGAGCTACTGGAGGCGCGGTTGCGGTGGTGGAGGTGATCGAAAGCCAATTTGCGGGACGGTTAGCCGGGTGACGCGATCACGTCCTGGTTCAGTTGGAATGGACATTTAAAAAGAAAAAAGAGGTGACCAAATTATTAGGGTGGAGTTAATGAATGATCAGGATTGCAATTTTCTGGAAAACAGAAAAAGAAGCTTGAGAATTTCGTTGTTCAGAAACGATCAGGGAACTTCTGGACAAATCGGTAGAAGTCAGGGAAAATTTTGAGATGGTTATAAAACTAGATGTTATTCCTAAAAAAAATAGTACAGCGTTATGTTGTGCTCCATTCCTATTTGTTGAGGGTTTTTTTGTCGTACTTTATGACGCCGAAATAAGAGCGCTAACAAATTCGTTTCAAGCTTGGTTTAATATTGGTTTTTAAATGTGTGAAGTACTCTACGTATCTTAGCAGTGAAAAATTTTTAAAATGCTCAGGGAAATTTGTTTCAGGAAATGAGTGACCACCGTGTCGAGCCAATTTCCGTGAGAATTAGCAGGGTGACGTGATCTCGTCGTGGTTCATTTGGACTCGGACAATTTTGAAATATAGTGGTCAAGTTATTAGAGTAGAGTTATTGAATGAGGCAAACATATTTGCGACCGTAGATAATGACAATAAACTGGGTGTGTAGTTTCTATTTTTTGTATCATGCCATTTTTCATAACTTGTTGCTTGGGGGGGGGGAGGAGGTGAAAATTACGTTTAATCCGTTCTTTCAATTTCAGTATCAATTTGCCAGATGCGACTGTGTTGTTTTCTGAGCTAATTTGTATGGCCTCCTTTTCTTCAGGTTATTTGAACGATTGATGCAACATTTTCAGTGGGATACATACCAGGGCTATTTCCAGGCCTATGGAACACAGACTGATCAATGTATAGATATTTTCCAACTTTCTTTCCTGATGTGGCATGGAGCTTACTCCTGCATGTATTCTTTTCCAAACCACTCGTTAATGTAAGGGAACCATTGGTTCTATGAATCGGACCATAAGTATTGGCAGAACCTCATTATACCTTAACTACTTTTTCCGGTACCATTAACAGACAAACCATTACTTTTTTTAAAAAAAAGGTGCTTCCTAAGATACATCCGCTAAGTCAAGGAACAAAATATGTTGTCTAATGCCTGATTCGGCCATCTCTGCAAACAAAATTATATTGCATCCATGATGTTATTTCCTAATCCTAGACTAAGTAAAGGGCTTGTCTGCGAGACTCCGGTTTAAGATATGTCTACATTTGTTTTCCAATAAATGGAATATTCTTTATTTTAGGTAGCTGAGATTTCTTGCACCTAACTGGGGTTTATTTGTGAGTATTGTGAAAAAGCAAAAATGTGCCCGATGCGTGAATGTTATATTAAAGACGCAATGTGGCTCAGTGATTATATATTACTGAGAAGAGTCCTCTAAGACGATGTAAAAGTTATAATATAAATGTTTCGAACTGAATTTGAATAGAATCATTGGGATGGTGATTTACAAAGCGTGTTTCAGTTAAACACCTAGAATCGGTCCAGGCGAAAACGGTTCAAACGGATATCTGAGAAATACATAATGTTATGTGTTTAAGTTAATGGCGTTACATTTTCAGTTACGAACACTCCCCGGTTAAATGCCGATATTCTTTTATCTTTAAGTACCGGTTTATCCAAAGCGCGCCTTTCCTCTTCCTATCGTGTTTAGTAACTTGGACTTTGTCTTCGTACTCTTCGGATTCACGGTATCCAGGTCTGACTACGAAACGGTAAATGTTGGGCAAGTGCTTTGACCGTAATATGTGACGTAAAACGACTTGTTTTTCGAGCCCATCGTTGTTTGGGCTGTGTGGGAAGGTTCCGATGTATCGTTACGAGATTCTCTTTCCACTTACGTCCAGTTCTGGGTGCACAGCAACAAAAAAATAAATTAATAAAAACAATAACGCAAACAAACAAAAAAACTGGTTCAGTAACCAACTGAGCCGTCACGTAACCTGGGGCGAAATGGAGGAACTTGTGAGAGTTGCGACAGCAGCGCGTCGGTCGTCGGCTCGTGGAGTTGCTGAGAAACCGGAACTTTTCATTCAACGCGAAGGGGACAGGAAGGAGAAGCCGAAAGGTAGACAGGCTGAGGTGGCTCAGGGCACCCGCTGATGTCACTGCGGTGCGTCTGACCGGGAGGTCGTAGGGTTCGAGATCCGACGGCGGCAGTATTTTTGACACTAGGTACATTCGGTAGCTAAGTAGTATGTCGGATTCATCGGCTGTGTGGAGGAGAATTCTAGCGGCTGGCTGCTCTGATCGGAAGTTTGTGTGTGTGTGTGTGTGTGTGTGTGTGTGTGTGTTTCGTTATTAGTTCCTGACGAATGCCGGAGCAGTACCCCAACAAACGGATCGCGGGCTGTTTCCTTCTTCCTTGTCACATCGTCACCCCTTTCTTACACTTACTTACACTTATATTCACTACACTACCCCACGTGTTGGGAGCTTTTGCTGGCGAGGTGCCCCTCTGGTGGGAGGATCCTGGTGCGGTAATGCCCCGGAAGCCAACGTGTAGATCTCGCGGCGTATCTCGCCATCCACCACCACCACCACCCGCGATAAAAAAAAACATACACTACGCTTGCGGGACTAATGTCAGCCGTTGACACAAAATAATCATTCGGTGAAGTGAACGCTCGGCGAAAGCGCGCACGCAGGAGGCGGACGAAAACGCAACTGGAAGGCGGAAGGCAGGAGCTGCACGCGAGAGGCCCTGAAATTTCGCCCAGCCAGCACGACTGGGTGGACAGTCAGTAATAGGGGCTGGCGCTTGCTGGAATACACAGTGTTTTCGGAAAGTTTCCTCTCATCGACTTTACGTTTTCCTTTGTAATACACAACACACTACATATTACAAAAGTAATGTCACGTAAATGACTTAGATGATTACATACAAAATATGAAAAAAATGTATGGGGAAAATTGACGTACATTTGTTTTATCTTGTGTAACATTTTCATTTTTAATTTGCCATATTTGTATACGCCAAAATTGCTTAGGCAAGATTTTAGAATAGTGGCTAGCATGCAGCCACCACGTAGGATCAGGTCTGCTGAGTCGGTTTACAAATCGAGGCACGTTATTGTGGCCATCGTCCCTTTTGAACCTCCATAATTTCGGTTAAGGTTACTCAGTACGAGTCACGCCACGAAATGCTCGTCGGGTAAACAGAACGACCGGGTGACAGGAATGTTTTACGTGTTGTGCCTGATATAAAGTTAGTATTATTGAGTTTTATTATTATTCTGGGTTGCACGTAGTTCATACAGTTTGCGTTATTTGACTGCGATGGAACTTCAGGTCTTTGTGGTGAACTGTACCCTTAAACGGCACATTTTTCTTTGCTCTCTTTCATCCTTCCATATCGTTATTGTCTTTGTGTTGTTTTTTGACTTTCGGTTTGTTCCTCTCATCCCGTACTGTGTTTGTTTTTCTGGTATCTTCACTGGAGGTATTATGCAACCGCCACTCTCCAAATATTATCTCTAAATTGAGGCGCGTTTCTCTGGAACCTTTTCTTCTCGTTTTGTTTTCTCCCACGCGGTGGAACTTCTCGTGCTTTGCCCTTTGCCTCCTGACATTTTTCACAGGCCTCGCCGCATTTAACCGTTTATCCTCCGCCGTTACCTCTACGCTATCTGACATTTAAACGATGGAAGAACACCGCCATCTCTGGGGATATAACATTCACTACAACTACTCAAAGAATGACCGTAGAGGTTGATGCGCTCTGAAACAAAATTTTCATCATTCGCGGCAGGTTTTCGATTCTCAGTCCTGCTCCATTCTGTGCATCGCGGTCACCAACGACGCCATCACCACCACGACTGCTCTACTGCATCCGCCAAAAACTACACCACCACCACTACTAGTACTACAACCACCACTACTAGTAGTACTACTACTACTACTACTACTACTACTACTACTAGTACTACAACCACCACTACTAGTAGTACTACTCTACTACTACTACTACTACTACTACTCGTAATAGCCTGGCTATCAGAACAAAGCTAGTGAACTACAACAAAATCAACGCAATAAGAGCTACAGTGACATCGATCTAGCAGCCCTTGCGTAGCTGCCCCTGATGGCCAGCACCACCCGCATCTGCATTATTGCTCGCGCCATCGCAGCCTCCGCCGCCCTCGCCGCCACCGCGACGCGTCTCGGAGGGAAACTGGTCTTGCCTCTTCTCTCTCTGTCTCTGTCCCGCGGATAAACAGCTAGTGAAAGCGGTGGCGGAGGTGACCTTGATTCGGACGCGCGGAGGCTGCGCGGGGATGAGGGCGAGGAGGAGGAGAAGAAGAAGAAGAGGGAGAGGGAGGAGGCAGTGGGGGGTGGGGTGTACTGCAGCCGCCGCTGCCGCCTTGCCGGGCCGGCTCGACGGGTTTTTTACTGGAGGCTTCCCCTTCTCTTCTTGTGGCGCGTGGGCGCGGGGGGGGCGGGGGGTGGGGGGTGGGGGTGGCTGCGCCCGGGCGTGGCGCGCTGCAACGACGTAAAGAAAGAAAGAAGAAAAAAAACGCGAAGCGGGAAAACGACTCGAGGAGGCTCCGAACGCCCGCCAGCCCCCGCCCAACGGACTTTTGTGTGTGTGTGTTTGTGTGGCTGCGTAAGTACATGCTCGTGTGAATGTGTGCGTGGGAGAGAGTGTCTGTGAGAGTATGTGTCTGCGTAAGTGTATGTGGTCGTGACTGGTGTCTGTGTCTGCCTCTGTACGTATACTTCTAAGTGCGTTCGTGTGTGGGTGTGTGTAAGGGCGCGCGCTCTAGCCGGGGACTTCGCGAACCCGTTCGACGAGAGAGGAGATGGGGGTGGAGGAGAAAAACGATGCGAAGGAGAGGCTGGAAAGAGATGACGTTGGTACTTGTAAAGGGCAAGCGTGTGCGTGCGTGCTTCCTTTTGGGCCAAGCGGTGACGGAGCCGGTCCCAGTCGCGGCGGCAGGTTGCCATCACGTGTCGCCGGTGTTTCGTCCTTTTTTTTCTTCTTATTTTTCTCCTCCTTTTCTTCCATTTTGTTTTCCCTTGCTCGCCTCCCGTTTTTCCTCCAGCCCTTCTACTTGTTTGGAATGCGAGTCTTCTCTGGTCGCACTGCGCCCAGAAACATCATTTTCAAAGAATTTCTCGTCGAAACTAGTCGGTTTCAGCGCGAAAAAAAAAAAGGTTTAACAAGACTCATGTTTACGTTGGTACCATGAGGGTTCACTTGTAATGCCGTTGAGTTCATTTCATTTGACGGGCCACGGACCGCGCGATATTTCTTTCCTCTTCCTTGTCCTTTCATCGCTATTTACTCACACTTACACTTATCTGCATTACACTACCACAAATATCGGGAGCTTAGAGCTTGTCCCTGCTGCGGGGAGATATCTGGCTGAGAAGAAAAAACACGCCTCGACAGCTGGCGTGCAGGTCGGCGCCGGATCTCGCCATCACCTTTGTTGTTCTGGTGAAGATCACCGTCACCTGTTTATAAAACATGCACTACGTTAACGGGACCAAAGACCATAGCAGTCTTCATAGACCATGGCGCTCGGCAACGCGTACCAATCCGATGCTCGTTGGTGAGAGTGCGAGAGGTTTTCTAATGTTGCGCGCCCTGGGCCCAGGAGCGGCGGGGACTGTTTGCCCAGATAGCGGTCGAAGGGGTGGGTGGGGTTGGGAGGGGGGGCGTATCGAGAACTCGACAAACAACCGCGCACAGATAGCGTCGCACGGCCCGCGCTGGGCCAAAATGAGTCGCCGGGATTGAAAAAAAATCTGTGTGTGTGTGTAGGGGTGGATACATGTCTGCGCAACCTGTGTTTGTATCAATAAAAACAGCTATGACTACCACACAGAATCCCGAAGTTATTCATCAAATCAATCATACATTCATATTCGAATAATAAACTTTGAAAAGTATTTAACACGAAAAACTTCACTCAATACTGTATTATTTTGACATAATCGTTAGGCACTACAGAGTTATCTTCGCCTGTATCACAATACTACCGATTTTGTAAAGATGATGGGACCAAAGAGTGCCTTGCGGCAGTAACTGGCTACAGGAAATCTGGCTGGTAACTCGGGTAGCTTGCAAAGATCCTGCACATCTTGCGGCGGCTGAGTACATTATTCAATCGTTTCGTAGCAACGTTTTTAGTCTTCGAAGAGAATTAAATGGGCTCGCAGCGTCGGCACTCGTCTGCCCAGACGCACGCGGATGGATAGTTGACTTACTCGAGTTCATGCGTCGTCTGCGAAGACAAGAAATTAGTATGGAAGTACCGCCCGTACTTGGAAATGTGGGAGGGGGCATAGACAAAATGAGGAGCGTGTGGTGGAAGGGAAAAGGGGAAAGGGAGAGCTGTGAGATGGAAGGATAGGTGACCGCGTGTGACAGCGTATGGACGTAGTGTATGTGATGCGTAGATTTCATGTAGTGAATTGCTCGTTCGTAGTAAAGAATGCAAATAAAATGCAACTGCTGGCTGTACAGCAGTATTTTTCGTATCGTCGCTCAGGTTGGCGAATGGAGGGGTGGGGGAAGAGGGAGGAGCGGGCGTTCGCTTACGTCTGGCTCCTCTGCCTGAAAGAAAACCCAACAGCCTAGCGCTCCGCACGTACTTAGTACTTGGCAATTGATTTCCTAAAGTGTCTTCGTTCAGTGTTGGAGAACAGTGGCCGCTTTCTGGAAAACCGAGAAACCTCAGGACATTGCATTGCTCTGGTGAAGTCGGGGAAATTTCTTCCAGGAAAATGAGTGGCCACCCTGGAGAAACGCGTAATGAATACAGCAATCCGGACGTGCTCTTATCATCCACATCTTTTTCACTATCACTGGAATGTGATTTCTCAGTATCGTATAGCTAGCTAGCGTCACTGTCACTGTCATCATTACTGTTTACGTCGTTACCGGTAAAAATATCTACTATTTTTCTTGACCATCATCCCTTTTCGGCCCAACTTGAAAATATTAGGTTTTCATGGATTGATAGCGAGTGCGACAACTGCTAAGGTCTCTTCCCCTGCTGGATAGTGAGATCCGGGTCCGACCTGCACATTGGCTAGCGCAATTTTCCTCAACAAGGTATCTCCCACCAGCAGGGCACCGTCCCATCCGGGACAAGCTCTAAGCACCCGGCTGGTCACTCGACGTCCTTGATAGTGTAGTGTCTGTGAGAGTAAGTGTGTGAACGTACTAAGGGGGTGCTGATAGGACAAGGAATTGAAAGGTTGGTTCTTGGCCAGTTTGTTAGGTTACTGCTCCTGAATTCATCTGGTGTTGTTCGGAGAATCCATGGCAAACTGCCGATCAAAGGAACTAGCCGATTCGATTGAAATCGATCCAGCTGTGAAGTTAGTGAGGAAACTCCTGGATGTCCTTCAAATAATGAGGGGTGGGGGCGTACCCTCTCCCGTCGGCGGGGCGGGGCGGGGCAGGGCTTGGCGGTGGCGCCTTGGGCCCCGGATCCAGGTTGTCCTCCGTGGGAACGGGGTGGTGGTGGCGATGGCTGCTGCTATTAATAGCCCGCGTCACTCGGCGTGAAGCAGCGTGGGAATCCTTATTTTTCTGGGCGGGACGACGCGATCTCTCGTGCGAATGTCCTTCGCGTGCGGAAATTCATTCTCTCCCCCTCTCCCCCCTCACTTTGGCACGTGGCGTGCCGGCGTTCGATTTGGCAGCGCGATTCGAATAGGGAAATGACAGACCGGGTTTTCGCCTGACAGTGGATGCAGAACACTCCATGCGGGACTTTTTATTTTATTTTGAATGGGCGTTTCGTGTTTGAGGATTTCGCTTGGACTTCTGTCCGAAGCATATTTGGCTTTTCTGCAAAATTGTTACTTAATGTGTACCAAGGGCGTTATAAGTTGGGGGCGGATTTTGGTGACCGAAAATCAAGCTGTTGGATACGTTACTGATGTAATCGAGACTTTTTCCATTCATTCGAGTGAACTCAGCTCACTTTCGGTTTGGACGGTTCTCCACCAGGAAATCTCCGTCTTTAGTTATCCCGAAATCGGCCGAACTGGAAATGGCGCTGATATAGACACAAGAATTTGTTTTTTTGAATTTTGTGCCTGAAGACCCTTAGTGAGATCGGCAGCAATTCTCGAAAAGTATTGGTTAAAGAGATTAGCCACTGTTGCCGGATCGTTCACATTTATATCGTTATATTTTAAAACAACATTCTCTACGGATTTTCTAGTTGATTTGGTAGTATTTTTTATTTTTTATTTATTAAATAATTACATACAACGACTGTCAAAACAATTTCTGAGCGAATAAATCGTATAGGCTACCGAGTAATTCTGTGAAGAACATTCGTTGCATCTCGTAAATATTATTTGAAGCAAGTCTCATTAAAAATGACATTAAAATCGATGAAATCAGCTAAAAATGCATTAAAAATTATGGAAGACGGTACAAAATGATTTACTTGTCGAAATCGACAAAAAAAATTTGACCGGCAATATATTGACCTAGAAAAATGAGCAATTTCCTTTTGTCATAACATAAAATGAATTTCTACACTAAATGACATTGTTCTAAAGTGTAAAGAAAAATGACATATCATTAAAATCCAGCGATCTGCGACGACAAAAAACAAACAAAAAAACAGGCGTTTTGTTACCCGCTTTTTGTCAGAACCAGGTAACGCCTGTGGTAAATCAAGGTTTTATTTTTTACCGAATTTTAATAATCTTTATTTATTTATTTACTAATTAACTAGATGTTAAAGTGACTAGTTGTCTTTTAATTTTTTTCTTTCCGTTATTGTCTTCATAAGAGAACATGTCGCATGATTAAACTGTTTTCATATTTCCCTCTTAACCACGATATTCTCGCTCCGGGTAAGTTATGCAGTGTTCTGTACATCGAGCTCCGTATCGAACGTAATAACAAGCAACAATGTATCAATTAAAAAATAATCGAACATCAGCCTTTTTATTACCAGTTACAGTCTCTTTTTTCCTCCATGCTTCAAAAAATTATGGTCTTACAGTTCGCGGGCGGATCCAGAAAGTACCTAGTATGTCGGAAAAAGGGGCGACAATATTTCAGTTTGGATGCTCTCATAAATATTTTGGAAGTACATTTTAATTGTTAGCTTGAAATACAATCGCGAATCTCCCAGCAGTACAGCCAAGTCTTCAGAACCAGCATGACACATTGCGAGTGTTAACAGTAAAAGGAAATTTTAAACACGCTCTTACGACGTATTCGATTGTATTCTAATCGTAATTTTAAAGTGCAAATTTTGGAATATTGTTTTAAATGTGGGTTTGTGTGGATATTCGTCATATCCTAGCGGACTCTGCTCAGAATTTCTTCCTTTAAAATACAAAATTAACCAATTTTTTCAAGTGTGTCATAGAGTTGCTATTAGCATAACAATGTTTACCGATTGACTGTGCTTTCTTATCGTTTCTTCGTGGAGTACGTGAAAGAGGTCACGTTTCACATTTCCGTGATTAAGAAATGTACTGCTTTTTCCTACGTGCCAATAATGTTTCGCTAGCATTCGAATGAATTGCAAATAATCTGACGGGGTGTAATTATTGCTGAGAAACGGAAAGATGACAAAATACACATCTTCGGAAAGCGATATTACATACCTTATACCAAGTTCGTTTCCTCATCAAACTAGAGAAAACTGCAAATGATAACGTATAGACGTTATTAATTGCCTGAAGGAAAGAGAAGACAACCTTGAAAGTCCTATAAGAATTAATTTCCTTCTTTCAACTAATATTTATTTATAAACGATAAATACATGATAAAATATTAATTAAATCAAAAATAATTTTATCGTTCATTCATTTGAGTTCTGTAGTAAAAGAGATACGAAATTAATACCATATTAATGATATTTTTTCATTAATAAAAACGTGAGTTAAATGTCTACAACAACTCCAAACTTCTTTTACGTAATAGGGACGTAATGTATGTTTGTCCCAATAAATGCGGCAGGGGAATAAATAAATTGCAGACAGCTAACGTCACTGTTCGTCCCTTTGGAGTGATGACTTTATGTTTTATATATTTAATTATGTATGTTTTGTATTTATCTCAAATTTTCATTAACTGATTATTCATCTCTCCATCTGCAGTAGTTAGTTTAACAGTAACTATTTATCTACATATTGCAGCACGAATATGTTGTATTGCTGAAGTTGGATGGAACCGTCACACAAAAGCTTAGTTTCTTGCCCATGAGCAAAGTTGATTGTCAGTTGGAACCTTGTCATTCCAAAGGATCTACGTATGTTGGGTTTGGAGTGGGTCGCCGTTTACTGGGCGTTGTCGGTACTCGTGCTCACTGAACGTTACGATGTACGGATATCCAAAGCTACGATATTCTTTCAACAATTACTAAGCCAACCGCACAATTCCCTCTCGCCTAACGCACCTTAACACGTTGATTGATTTGAATTTTTCGTGTTTCCGGGCGCGTCAACGGCTTTGGTCATTAGTCCCGTTAGTGTAGTGCATGTTTTTTCTCGGGAGATGCGCGGTGATCTTTCCCCGCTGGATGGCGAAATACGGCGCCGACCTACCGTCGGCTAGTGGGGTTTCCACCTAACCAGCACTCTCCCACCAGCGGGGCACCGCCCCAGCCGGGACAAGCTCTAAACTCCCGACCGGCCTCCCGGAATATGTGGTAGTGTAGTGCATTTAGTGTAAGTGTGTGTGTGTGTAAGGGGAGAGGATAGGACAAGGGAGAGGAAGGACATCGCGCGCTGTCCGTGGCCCGTTTGGTAGGGTACTGCTCCGGTATTCGCCTGGTGTTGATGAGAGAAAACTACCGATCAGAGCAGCCGGCCGCTAGAATTCTCCTCCGGACAGCGACTGATTTTGACCTAGCTGAAAAGCTAGTCGAAAATCGTGCCGCCGTGGGGAGTGGGAACCTAGGACCTCCCGGTCAGAGGCGCTGCAGTGACATCAGTTGATGCACTGAGCTACCACTACCGGTTTAACACGTTGAACCTCGCTCTCGACACCTTTAATGTAGTTGAGGTGGTAAAGTACGACATTGGGGGGGGCTTGCTATTCATTTGTTCTGTAGTTCGAGGTGGACGGCATTGCGCAAATGCCGAAGCTTGAGATTAGCTGTTGCCTATGTGATCCACCTTCTAGTTTTATTCGTATTACTAGCTACAGAGTGCCAACTGCATTCGGACTTCATTATCGAGAAATCATACGAGGCAGATCAAGTGATTCGTCAGTGAATGCAGAACACAGGCTTGTTAGAAGCTCGTCCTTGTTCCCCTTCTCAGTTTTTGTTCCCTTCCTCCTCTTTTACAACTACTATTCGGCCGAAATTTCGTTTTAATGTACAGGGAGGAAGTTTTGGCTGCAAGAGTGAAATTCAGTAACCTCACATTTGCAAGAGGCAGTAAAATACACCACGATGAAAGATACTTCTTACGCGGTAAATCAACTCACCAGAAAATCCAAGAACTTTAATACACAAAATCTCACGAATCGCTTCTAGTATATCAACAAAATTGAAGAAGAAAAAAAAAGCATGAATTACGCCGCAAACAAATCCAACAACGATTCTGTCAATAGAGTGAAACCACGTTTTCTGTATTTTAAAAAAATCGAACATGCTCAAAAGTTGTTAAGCAGAAATTGAGCAGGGTGGACTGCAGGTTTTCTGTTCGTTCAATCGGTCCGAAAACTGTGCTGTTTAAAAGGAGCTTGAAGATCGTTTTTACACGATCATTTATTCATCTTTTTTCGTCGGCTCAGAACAGTAGCGGACCAATTTTGATGTAATTTGGGCGACATAATGACGCATGCTTCGTTTCTTGAAACATATTTTATCCCAGTTTGACCACCACACTCCTGAGGTCCCTTTTCAAAACTTTGTGTGGGTTGCTGTGAATTTGAACAGTTTCGATAGAGTGATGAACTATGAATTTGTAGTGTGAAGTGATTATAATATAGTGAGAAATAAAACATAAACTGTTCTAAAGTCTCATTCCGTTCTCAGTCGTTATATAACCAAACTTCATTGGTTACCACAGATGCTACGTTCAACTGTTTGTTCTTCAGCGCTTTACGCGGCGTCCAGAGGACGAATTTTCATGACGATTGCGAGCAGAAAACGAAATGACGATCGCATCGATCTTGTTCATCTAGTTTCGGTACCGAAAGAGTTAGCGCGTAGAAATGAATGTCCCTTTTAATATCATTTTTCTGTACAGAAAAATGATGAAACAATGACGGTGTACAACGGCAGAGAATGCCCAGCGGGCGAGGGCGGTATACGACGTGGCCGGGCCCTGTCCCGACCGGGCGAGAGGACACCTGTTGCGTAAAGGACTCCTCACTCTTTGCCCAGCCGCGTCACCGCACGTTGCGCAAGCTGCTCCCTCCCCCCCCCTCCCCCCGGAGACTTGTCTTTGTATTGGCGCGGCCGGGAAGGATGAAAGGCGCTGAGGAGGAGTAGGGGAGCGCTGGAAGAAGAAGAAGAAAAGAAAAGAGGGGAGTGGGCGTGGGGTGGGATGGGAAAAAAATAGATAATTACTCAGTCGGCGTCTGATCGGGGCAGCCTTCACCTCCTCCGTTCGATTCTCCAAGCCCCAAGCTGCGTCACGGCGGCCAGCAACCGACGGAAAAGCGTGGAGCGGTCGCGGATTGCATCGCGTTATGAGAAAAATGCAATTAAATGAATACAGAGCACAGCGCGTGCTTAATTGTAGTTACGGAGTGGAGCCGAATTGTTCATATTGTGCGATATTGCGTCATATAGAGTGAGGCATCATAAGAATGTATAGTTCGCTTAACCTTACAAACAAGCCTGCTCAACGGTTAATGTTTAATGTAATCTATGATTGTAAATGGTCTCCTTACATACTCTGTATAATTAATATTAATTTGTTAATGTTTCCCCTGTGAAGACCGAATAAACGGGCCGTTAAGTCGCCAATGTCAAATAGATGTTTTTATGGACGGAAACTCAAGAACCATGCAACATACAAAGTATTATTCCCACGGGTAAAGAATCACATACAAATATAAAAACTGAAATTGTGTCGTGAGGAGGTTACGTCTGCCTGCATTTGCGACCTGTCTGTCGTCTTGCAGGAAATTTCCATTTGTCTGCGTATCTGGCTGTCTTGAGTTTTCCCTCGCAAGATCTACGCATACTTTGTGACTGGTCAGAGAAGATCAGAAAAAATTCCCTGGTAGCTCATATTGCTCCAGAGAAATATAGTTTATTAGGATGTTTTGCCAATCTTGTTGAGTGTTTTGTTTTGTGAGGAATCTTCTGGGTAGACGTGTTTTTCTGTGTTTTCGTCGTTTAGATTCGACTGGAAAAATACGCTCGTCTTATTTCCTACACAGCCAATGTGTTTAAAGTTGTTTGCGCTTTTGAATACGTAGGAATTCATGACTAGAGATTTCATAAATCCACATTATCCTAACGAGACTATGTATTTAAAACTTACAAACGTGTAATATATTATAGTTACAGTTTCGAGATGTAAAATGGAATTTTCAATGAAAAATCCAGAAAGTTTCGCCTTGGAAGTATTTTTCTGTTGTTGCCTTCTTTTGTAGGGTAGTTGGCTCAAAGAGGACAAACGGTGGCTCGTTGAGTCAAAACTGTGTCACTGTCGCATTGTCAGGCCGCCGCTGGGGGAAGGGAGGGCACCCCTTTGGACCTGTCGGTTGTCGCGGGGCAAAGAGAGGTGGCGGGTTCTCACTCGCGGGCAATCGCCCGGAAAATCGTGTGAATAGGAAGGACTCGGAAGGCAGCGGGGCGAGTGGGGTTTGCCTTGTGCAAGGGACCTTGAGGCGCGGGCACTACTTGGCGGAAATGAATGTAGTAGTTCATTCTCGGAGCATTGGCGTTGCCTCTGACCGCGAGGTCCCGCGGTGCGTGGCAGGATTTTCGACACTAGCTTGACAGCTAGGTCCAATTCAGTCGCTGTCTGGAGGAGAATTCTAGCGGCCGGCTGCTCTAATCGGTAGTTTCCCGTGGTTTCTCCGATCAACCCCAGGCGAATGCCGGAGCAGTATGCTACCAATCGGGCCACGCACCGCGCGCGACCTGTCCTTCCTCTTCCTTGGCCTATCCTCTGCCCTTACACACACACACACACGCTTACACTAACAAGCACTACACTATCACTTATTCCGGGAGGCCGGTCGGGTGCTTAGAGCTTGTCCCAGCTGGGGCGGTGCCGCGCTGGTGGGAGAGTCCTGGTTAGGGGGAAACCCCACTAGCCGACGGTAGGTCGGCGCCGGATCTCGTCAATCAGCGGAGAAAGATCACCGCTATCTCCCGAGAAAAAAACAAGCACTACGCTTACGGGACTAATGACCATAACCCTTGACGCTGCTGGAAACGCCAAATGATCAATCAACAGGCGTATAAGATGGCCATGTATTGCAGCGCCGAAGCCACCTGAGATGGAACGTGCAGGACACCCACGTGACTAATGGCGTCAGTAGTTGATGCGGAAACATTATTAATCAATCCAGCGGTGTGTGTTAGAGACATCTTAGGGGAAATGAATGTGGTTCATGCTCTGGGGTTTGTCGTGGGAGTTTCCTGACCGCGTTGCAGGATCGCAGTTCCTTCGCCTCTCTCGGAACGTGTCTCTTCACACTAGCTCGCTTCTTTCTCGATTCCATTCACATATTCCCACATCGCCCCGTTCTCTTTTCCTCGTTTCGTTTCCTTTTTCCTACGCGAATGGCAGTCGTCCCGATCTGCTCATTCAACTTTTCCCCGGCGAGGGGGAAAAAGTTGTTGGAAACAGCGGGAGAGAAAAAAAATGTTTAGGACAATGAAATATTAGTGTATGGCACCTTGATGTCTTGTGGAAGAATAGTCATATTGGTGTACTTATTGCGTATGTGATTGATTCTGCTTCTTACCGCCGTAGGGTACACATAAATGCTAGGCCAGCGGAAGAAATTTTAATACCCCGTTTACTGAACTTGTATGTGAACTTGTTGAACTTGTAAGTGCAGGGGTGGATCTAGTCCTTCATAATTGGGGGAGGGGGGCGATCATAGATTTTTGTTAAATAATAAACATTTGTTATATTGTATATTATTTTTGTAGAGTATATATAATACTATACAAAAATTATTTTTTAAATCATTACATTATTGTAACATAAATATTTAAATCAGTTTTGCGAAATAAAGGAGGTAACAAACGAAAATTGTAGGTATTTTTGGGGGGGGGAGGTATGCCTGTGTGCGTGGAGGGGAGTGGAGTGGCGTGGGCCGGCGGAGGCCTTGACCAGTCCGCTCGACGGAGGAGGGGGCGCCCCCGCTTCCCAGCACCGCACAGCACCGCACCGCCCAGCACTGCTTGCTTTGTCAGCGGCGCCCTCCCCTCTTTCTCTCTCGCCATTTCTCTTTCTTCATCCTCTCTCTTTCTCTCTTCCTCCTCTCTCTTTCTCTCCCTGTTTCCTTCTGTCTCCCTCTCTCTCTCTCTCTCTCTTTCTCTCTCTTTCTCTCGTGGCGCCTCCGCCCTCGCCACTCTGTCTTTTCCCCCCTTTAGATTTCCCCTCTCTAGTAGCCCTGGAGAGGCGGGAATGCATGGAATCATTAGGATTACGTTTTATCTACCACAGCCGGTTTGGCTTCTGTAGTTTGGGGAGGGCTTTTGTCTTATATGTACTACTTACAACTAAACTATAACTAACAATTACATAACAGTTGCCTCTCTGCGTTTTTGTATCAACAAATTCATTAACAGTTGGTTCTTTCTATTTTTGTTCATTTTCAATCCCTCTCACACTTGCTCTTATTCTTTATATATATATATATATATATATATATATATATATATATATATATATATATATATATGTAGAGTTGTCGTTCGTATCACTGCAGTATGGTACACTACTTATACTGCGATTTATTCATAGCTGTCTGTGAAGAAAATCAGCTGCTACGGTGTCATCCAATTGGAAGGTGGAACACCCCAGTGACGTCCCTGTAAGGTCCCGTAAGGTATATTGGATGACACCGCATCAGCTGCTGAAACGTCGCAGGCAGCATTGGAATCGCAGTGCACCTGCTGTTGATGTTGGGCGCGGCGGCGCCCACTTTGCTTGGATGGCCGTGGCGTCGCGACGCCTTCGGATCAGGGCGGTCCCGCGTTTTGTTCCTCTCGGCCGGCTAGTGATGGCAAAGTTTACCAAAACATCCATGTTTCGAAACATCACTAAAGGATTTTCACTGTCGATGAAAACATGACGAAAAAACATCGATGCTTTAATTATGGACTAATAAACATGCTATTTCCTATCCATTTTTAATTACAGAACGTACAAGGGATATATTTTATTGTTTGGTTACCAGCATGTTAGTAATATGTTAATAACAATTATTATCGAAAGTAAAGAATAAAATTAACAATCAAGAGCATCGTGTTTTGCTACTTTTATCCTTTAGTCACTTCCATCGAAGTAAAACCATGATAAGGAGGTTTACGCAAAACAACGAAGTGGCTGCGGATTGCTGGTGCTCTATACAACGTGACTAACCCCTTTATTTAAAAAATTAAAAAAACATCGATGTGTTCCTCTCGGCCGGCTAGTGATGGCAAAGTTTACCAAAACATCGATACATCGATGTGTTTCGAAGAAAACATGGAAAGCAAAATATCGATGTTTCTGGTAGAAAACATCGTTTTTTGTTTTTGTTTTTTGCCATGCGACTATTCCACTACTTCTACTACTGTTTGTGAACGGCGTGCGCGTACAGTGCGGGTCGGGGCGATCGAGTCTCGCCCGTCACCCGCCCCCGCCCCCGCGCTTGCCCGTTCTGGGAACCCCTCCCCCGCGCGGATCCAGGAAATTGCAGGAGGGGAGGGTGTGCGGGCGGGCACGTGCAGTGGGTGGGCGGGAGTTCGCGCGAGATGTCTGTGCTCTCGGCGACCGTTAAACGCAGCCAAGGCTCATGCGTTGTGCAGCCAGCTATGCGAGCTATCGCTTTTCGGAAAACATCCGGTGGCCCATTGCGAGCTACGACTATTGCTGTACGCTACGCTGTGCGTTTAAGTCCCCTATTTATTCTGAGACACCGGCGGAATATCACCCACCCATTGCGTTGCCTGCCCCTCTCATACATTAGAGAGAGAGAGAGAGAGAGAGAGAGAGAGAGAGAGAGAGAGAGGGGTGTTTATATTCTAGAAATTGTTTTGGGTGCGTTTTTTTTTGTTTGTTGCATTAGTTTCCGCGTGTGCTTTCTTAAATGAAACATGAGTGTAATTTCTTTGTGCCGATGTGCCTAGCCGAAACTAGAAAGTCAATGTTTTTGAGACAACATTTATTGTCGCCATCTCCCTTCTCTAACATTGGCAGAGTGCACAATTTCTCGCGTGGACACAGGGCCAGCCGAAGTGGAGGACATTTGCTTTTTCTTGGAAAGGAAACAAAATCACTTCCTGTTATTGTAAATTATTTCTTCTGATATAAAATGACATTTATATAATATTTTCAGAACCTTCGCCTGTTAACTACTACTTACATTCATATTTATTAGATGTGTTACTTTGCGGTAATACTTTCTAATTTGCCGTATGCAGTGATCTTCCCCCGCTGGATGGTGAGATCCGGCGCCGACCTACCGTCGGCTAGTGGAATTTCCCCCTAACCAGGACTCTCCCACCAGCGGGGCACCGCCCCAACCGGGACAAGCTCTAAGCTCCCGACCGGTCTCCCGGAATATTTGGTAGTGTAGTGCATGTTAGTGTGCGAGTGTGTAAGGGGAGAGGATAGGACAAGGAAGAGGAAGGAAAGATCGCGCATGGCCCGTTTGTTTAGGTACTGCTCCGGCATTCGCCTGGTGTTGATCGGAAAAACCACGGAAAACTACCAATGAGAGCAGGCGGCCGCTAGAATTCTCCTCCAGACAGCGACTGAATTCGACGTATCTGAAAAGCTAGTGTCGAAAATCCTGCCGCCGTGGGGAGTGGGAACCTAGGACCTCCCGGTGAGAGGCGCTGCAGTGAGATCAGTTGATGCACTGAGTTACCGCTGCCGGTTGTCTCACCGGGAGCCACCTGCGTCATGAGCTCCTTGGCTGCGCGATGTGGCTCCCTTCTCCAGGTGCTGTGACGTGGATGGCATCGCTGGGCAGTGACGTGGACTGGGAGCGCGGAGTCCACGTCTCGGACAAAATAACGCGATCTTGGTGAAACCACGTGACGAGTGTGCCTGCTGAAAGCGCACGTCCCGCGAAATCACACGGGGATCCACGGACGTCACAAGTGGCCAGAGCGATGCACCACGTCGGAATGAGTCATCATTGTCGATGTTTTTACAAAACCATTCACGATGTAATCTCGAATTTTTGAAACCGATCTATTGTGATCCATGTGGTTGTCGATGTGTATGTGGTTGATATTTAATTATTTTAACGAAAAGAGTACCAAACCTGTATTGATTTTCTGTTATTCTTAAGTTGAACATTCTTCAGACTTCTCACTGTTAATCGTGTGATCAAGTCACGTTAGTTTAAACCGAGTTTCCGTTTTTGATACATGAAGTTTCCACTTAATTTTTAAATTATCCAATTAGATGATAAAAATTATGTTAAATGTTCTGGTCATTTTCATTGTTTTGTCACTTAAATCTCAAATTAAATTTAGTAAACTACGCCCCGGTCTGCAAGTTTTAAAACCGTCGGTGGATTTGGGTCATGATGATCGATTATTAAATTTTGAACATGATATTTCAAACATCGATGTCTTGTTGTCGATGTCGCATGCCTGCCACGTACGTCTCAAATGGTCCGAAAAGCTTGGGAGCAGGAGGGAAGGAGGGAGTGTTAATGTGAAAGTGAAGAAGGATGAAAGATTCGCGATAGTAAGACTGTGCGTGCCGAGCAATGCGGAATCAACGTGCCTGCTACTGACTAACACTGCCCGTGCGCGTTTCTGATATGAAATCTTGGCGAATCCGCCTTGCGTGCCGATGCGTGTAGTATTGTGTGAGCGGTGACGTGGCTTCTATGTACCGTGCAGGATACAGGTACGTGTCGTGAAGTAAAAACTAGCGTGTACACGTCACGGACTGCGGGAGGGATGGAGAGAGAATGTCCGTGCATCGCGTGTCTGTGAACGTGAAAACAATGATTAGTCATGTCTATCATTGCCGCGCTCTTATAGACTGGAGTAATCAATAAGGGATCGTTAAAACGGAACAAATGTAGTCGAACGCCTCCCTTCTTTGTTGGGAAAATTCAATACATGAAGGTGATCCTTGTAGTGCGTGAAGACAGACTTACTGTTCGAAGCCTAGTACTAATTAATGAAGTTATTTTTCCTTTTTTCTTTCTTTCAATGAAGCAATATTTTCTTTTTTACTGTATTTATTTGTTTTGATTTATTTGCTTTCTCTTTTATTTTCTTTGTTTTCTTTCTTTAATTTTTCCTTTCTGTTTCTTTCATTTCTTTCCTTTATCTGTTTCATTATTTTCTTTCTTTCTTTTCATTATGATGCAGTAAAACTTGCACATAGTTGAGGGGAAAAGTACTTTTTTTTCGTAGTAGACTAGGTTCCGCATTACACATTCTGATTCTGTAAAATGTTCGTTTGCCATGCCCGCGGTTTATGTGTTCTGCATTCGACAGAATTCCGTATTACACACGTTCCTCTTTTTTCTGTATTATATCAAAACGTGTATCTTTGGAAATTTGGTTTACGATAGTAACGAAGCCAATTTTTATTTAGATCTATGATATTTTTGTATGCAACCTTCAGATGAAATAGAAATTTTGTTTGCAACGCTCCCTTTCGTCTGCGAAAAGGTGTTGTATGCCATAAATCAATTCACTAGAGCCTTGGTTATAAAAAAAAGCCTCCTATAGCTTCCATACGTGTGCGCTAATAAACCATTATCGCATCGTCGAAGATATATTTTTTTTTTTTTGGCCGGTGTATCATTATCGACAATGTTATTGTTATCGTTTATTATGAATGAGATGTCATCGCCGCCGATGGAAAGCAACCTCGCAGTTTGCCGAGCTGCTGCTGCTACTATATCTCGTGTGGTATTTTTGGCTGCTATGGGAACCAGTTTGAAACGTATGTGTGCGTGTGTGTGCGTGCTCGCTCGCAGCCCGCAGGCACCATGCATCGCAGAGCTAGAAGCAAGCAGCAGCAGCAGCAGCAGCAGCAGCAGCAGGAGGTGGTGGTGGCGGTGGCGTAGGAGAGAGGGGATGGAGAGGGCGGTGTGTTGGGTGACGTGGATGCGCGCGCACCCGATTGTGGCGCTGGCGGCGGCGCATGCGCAGAACTCTCGCGGCGCCGCGCGCGCCCCCCGCCGACGCCGCTCCGCAGCTTCGAAATGGGAGGCCTTGCGCCCGGCGGCCGGCAGTCCGCGTTCCTACGTCCGGGCGGGACGACGTGCTAGGAGCGGCAGTGGCAGCGACAGCGGCAGCACTTCGAATACTTGTGTCGACGCGCTGCTTTCTGCATCGTCTTCTTCTTCTCTCTGCAGTTTAGAGTTTCGTTCTAGTTTTTTGTTGTTGTGTGTGCGTGTGTCTGTGGGGATGGACTTACTGGATGATGGTAGGAAGAGAGAATTTAGTCGTCTGCGGGTGTCTTCAGTTTTGTGCGCAAGAGGTGAGTTGGTCTAATTTTTATATTTATCGGCGGTGAGTCGCCAGGGCGATTGTAATGTTTGCGTGAATTCGGAGTTCGAGCAGTTTTATGGAATTTTAAATAAATTCATTGCGTGAGATCTCGAAAATTTTATTTAATTTTTGCCGCATAAGTTTAGTTTGAAAAGATAGTTTATTATTGGTGTAAAAGTTCGACGATTTATTTTTGGTGAAAAATATACAGTTTGAAATATTTCTTTTCGAAATTGATTTCATGCTAGTTTTCGGATAATTGCTTTTTTTGTTTTTCTGTGATTCGCTACCTGTTGCTACAGCAACCGGCACCACGCGGACCGTATTCGTGTTTGAAAATTGCGGGTTTCGAATTATTTACTGATATGGCTGGAAGAATCTCGAACATTTTGTTTTATTTAATTTTTGCCGCCTAATTTTAGTGTGAAATGGTAGCTGAAGTTAGACAACTTATTCTTGGTGAAAAATATACCGAAAGTTGGAATTCTTTTCTCTCTCGAAATTCACTCAATGCTTGTTTTCCCATCGTTTTTCAGGGATTCGCTACAGATTTCGGAACTGTTGCTACAGCAACCGGCTCCGGGCAGGCCTAGTTTGTGTTAGAAAATAATTGTGTGTTTCGAGATATTTGCTGAGTGGACGTGGATGGAGAAAGTTGTTTTCGCCCCCCGAAATCGTTGCGCAAGATTCCCGAAATGCGTGCTTGGTGCATCAACAACTACGGGCCCCGCACCGGAACTTTCGCTTTCCACGCGGGGTTTTTCGCGTTCTCTTCTCTGCTTGCTCGAAGCAAGCTCTGTTTAAACTGTTGGGCGAGTCACTAGATGCTCAAATGTTTTCGGAGTCTTTGTTTATTTATTCATTCTTTAACGGGAGTTAAACCTTACACAAGAAAATTGATACATCAAAGTTCATTATTGTAAAAAGAAAGAAAAATTACAAGGCACGAGACATTATACATTCAAGTTACAGGAAATAAGAAAGGCAAAGTTATCACAGAACTTTCAATGTTTTTCTAATTATTATTATTATTATTATTATTATTATTATTATTCAAACTATTGAGATGTTTCGATTATTTTTGCTTTTAGTAATACTTGTTTGAAGATTGCTTTCTTGTAAAAATATAAAAACGAAAGAACCTGCGTTCAAAATGTTCAATTGAGCTGCTGGGGTTGTTTTCTTATTTCATATTCACCAACTGCATCGAAACGAAAGGGGGAGGGCGAAATACAATGTGAAGTAATGTGATTTATGTATTTAAAAACGAACACATAGGGTAGATGTGTACTTTGCTGACATAAAAGTAAATTATAAACCCGAAAAAATAAAATGCCTAAAAACGGGAAAACGCAAAAGGTGATATAAAAAGATATTGCAGTAATTAATCGTGATATATTAAGTAACTTCAGGAAATTAGTATGTTTATTTTTGTGTAGTGTTTTGTTTGCCTCACCAGAACTGAGACGAAAGGGAAAACGAATGTTAAAAACTTAAGTTTTAACTGTAATAAATTCAATCTACCTACTGAATTTTTTACTTGTTATTGGTAATTGTGCGCTTGTAACATTTAGATAAAAATGGAAATTAACAGCAAAAATTAACATGATTATTATAAAAATAAATTAGGTTTTTAACATTCCTTATTTTTTCGGGAATATTTGAAATGGATAGCCTGCAGAATTAGAATGAATTGTCTGCAGTGATTAGGATGGGGATAACGTTTTCTCTCTGTTTAGAAAATGAGTGTTACAATAATCCGTAGGGCGAGAAACTTACGTAAATTGTTTAATATTACTGTAACTAAAAGAAATAAATAATGCTTTTTGCTGGGAATCATCTAATTGAAGTACATGATTAGTCGAAACTGTGCCTGGTATTTGTCTTATAAAGTTATGTTGATTTATATAACAGTTGCCATGCGAAGCTTCGTTTGTTGTTATTTGCAGGTATGAGTAAATTCTTCATTTTGTGAGGCGTTGATAAGAGGATGTCCTTTTTTTCTGTCTATAAAATTGATTTTCATTGTTCCGAAATTATTTTCAGAAATTGCCGTGCTTATCGCAAATATTAAAACATAATCTAACCATCGCCTTAATTCATATGCTAAATCACATACTTTCTGTTATTGTATTATTACTGTTCTTAGAATTAACATTTCATTAGAGCACGTGTTTCGGGGAAATGCTACCTTTCTGACGAGAACGCGATTGATGTACATAAGTTGACTTCACGTCTATGGGCGATTGCCGAACTCCGAATACCCTCGTGAACACGAACTCGCTTGGCACGAAATTCGTCGTAAAACGAACAAAATGTGGGTCCCGCCAATGAAACTTAACTCTACGTATAAATCTGGGATAACGCGAATTTTTATAATTAGAACACCGATTCTTTCACTTCCCTGGGAGTTCGTGGTAACGAGGGTGTACTGTACCAGTTTTCCAAATGTCAAATCTCGAGCATGCGGCTATTTTGATCGGAGGGCGTGCATGAAAAAAACCGAGAGCGGCGACCACGTGTTCGCGCAACCTGCGAGAAGACCGCGGCGGCAGCAACGGTTCGCGCGTTGGCCGCTACGCGTCGCTGTCGTGTCGTCTCTGGTTAAGTATTCGCCGCCGATGCCGTGCGCGGCAGTCGAGTGCACGTGGTGGTTGGCACCGGAGAGAGGCGCGGAGCCACGTGGCGATACCGCCTCTTCCGAATCGGTTATCGAAAGAAAAAAAGTATCGATTCCGGTATATTCAGTTCCTTCGTACTCGTCTGTAAATAATTGTTTGTAGAACAGGATATTATAATCTAAAATTAACATTTCTACGTAAGTTTTACTCTCTCCCTTTTGAAACGGGCAGAGAATCACCTGTTTATCGTACACGTGCTTTTAGTGCTCATTTTTCTCCGGCTTTGCACTGCTCGTTGGGGATATTCCCGTTAAACTACAAAGATCTGCACGCGTCGTTCTCGAGATCACAGTTGGGCTGTGATCTCGAAAAAACACGAGAAAAAGTACGTATTGTAATGTATAACTAGTTTTGGGAGGGGGCGGAGGCTGTTTGGAGACGGCAAGTGCGGGGTGACGAGTCGGCCGCGAGGTCCCAAAGTGACTTCCGGTGTAAAAGGGTTTGGAATAAATGTAGCGGATGAAGCGTATGAGGTACACCTAGGTATCGGTTTCAAAATAAAGATGATTGTGTCGACGCTTCGTTTGCAACAATTTGCAGTTTCTTAAAGTCGCCACAGCGGTAGAGAATATTAGAATACGCTGTGATTCTTTTCTGGTGCATTGGAGTAACCATTTCACAGAGGAACAAATAAAACTGTCTCATTTTGCACTAATATTATTATGTCAGAGAGAGAGAGAGAGAGAGAGAGTATTCCAATCTCGGATCCACTTCAACCATTCAGCAGTCATTTTTATTTAATTTTATGAAATTGTGGTGCTCTTGAGGATATGGCATCAGTAAGAAGTACGAAGAAGGAATAAATATTATTTTGGACGTTTTGAACGGAGCGGAGTTTGTAGATCGTTCGTGGGAGATAGCAATGTGAGAAACTGCATTCTCAGAGGTCAGTAGTTTTGATGGAATAGGATGCACGCATGTTTTCTTGAACCCCGGAATACCTACTCACCTCCTTAGATTAGTGAATTAGTTGAATTCCGAATAAATGATAACGAGCATTGTTGAAAATAAAATTGTATCCTTAAATGTTTGCTCCCGTGTAGTATGACCTCTTTTGCATGAGAAAACGAACTAAGTGTTTGATATAATGATCCTGTCGTCGAAATAATCAACATCCCTCCCCCACTCTCATCTAGTGAAATCGGGGCTCGAGATAGCAACGTGTACGCACCTTAGGTATGTATCGAGAGCCTTTCCGATCTTTCACGAGAAGCCTCCCGCGACTGCAGTGCCGTGCCTGCGACTGCAGTGTCCGCCTGTAGGTGCACAGGTCCCGCGCGTGTGATTGCGAATGAAAACGCAAGTGTGCGCATGAGTTGTGGAAGAGGCTACGAACTACATTTTTGATTGTAATATGTGTTCGCGAATATGCAAGGGTAGTGTACCTTCTGATCGTCGGCGCACCAGGAAAGCGACACATTAAAAAGATCCATTTAATTTGAATCTGAAAGGTTTTCACTAGTAAACATTTGAGAATGATAGTTCGGGAGGCAGAAGTAGGCAATAGTAGTCGCGAAATAACCGGCGCGGTTTGGCTTAAAACCGCGCATCAGCCTACGACCTCATTTTGGGGGAGATGGGGTCCCTTTTCTTGTGCACGCATGGTACTGAAATGTGAATGAGTGAACGTTAGTTTGAACGTATCGGTGCGAGTCCTGCGGATGTGTGTGTGTGGAGAATGGATGTATGCGTCGTGTGTCTTGATGGGTGGAGGGGGGCGGGTTGGGACGCGCGTGGGCCGGCCGGGCGGCGGGCGGGCAGGCGGCGTTGCCGCGTCGCGTTGGGCGTCGTCTTCGTCAGCGGCAACGCCGCGCTCTTCGTCCTCGCTGCAGACGACGACGACGGAATCCGGCTGCTCCCCTCCCCTTCCCACCCCGCCCCCGGGGCTGTTGTTGCCTGCTGCGGCCGCGTGTGTGCATGCGAATGACGTTCGCTCGCGCCTCAGCCGCCTGGACTCGCGTCGTCGGGCCCGGACGAGTAGCGTAGGGGGCCCTGAGCTTGGCCAAACAATGGAAAGCCTCTCGGAATTTCGAGATTTTCAAGTTATGTAACTAATATGGAAATATTTGTATAGTCTGGACATAATAATAATAATAATAATAATAATAATAATAATAATAATAATAATTACATACGAGAATGCATGTCAAATTGATTATCTTGTCAATTTTCGTGCGGTAATTTTTTAATGTATTATCTACTATTTTAAATGTGAATCAATTTTGTGACTCTTCTATCATTAAACGTTTAAATTATTATTATTATTAAAAATTTAAGAATCAATACAGTTTGTGTAAAAGAAGGTAGTGGGGTCTCTTCTGTGGAGGGGGCTGAGCAAAGCCAGTCGAAATGAATTGTGCAGGTAAAAACATTGCTATATGTTTCCGTACACATGCGTTGAACATGCATGCATAGAGAACGATGCTTTTTAATACGTGATTTTGTACATGGTCTTTGTCTCATTCATCCGTTTTTTTTATGGGCGAGGTCGCGGCGACGCGCACAAGCCGTGGAGGAGGGAGAGGAGAGGGGGCGAGCACACTTGTCGCTGGCGGCACAAGTCCCCGCGCCCTTTTCGGCCGGCCCGCCCGTCCCGGCTGCGCGAACACGTGGTGGCTGCGGAGAGGAGTGACTCGCTCGCTCACCCGCCCGCCGGCCAAAGGATTCCAGAGAGAGTAGGGGGCCGGTTCCCCTCCCCCTTACAGTGTTTCTTCCTGAATCTTATTCTCTTTCCTTGTTTCAGATATTTTCCGTCACTTCCTCTTCAGGTCTTTTCCTCCCATTCCCGTATTATACTTTTTTCTTTATGGTTTCCCACAGTCTTTCACCCTCATTTTCATGGTTATTGTGTTTCTTTACTCGTTCGTTCCTTCTGCTTTACTCTTTCGTTCCTTCTGCTTTACTCTTTCGATCTTTCTGCTTTACTCTTTCGATCTTTCTGCTTTACTCTTTCGTTCTTTCTGCTTTACTCTTTCGTTCTTTCTGCTTTACTCTTTCGTTCTCTCTGCTTTAGTCTTTCATTCTCTGTCTGCTTTACACGCATTCTCAGCGTTACTCTCTTCAACTGTATTTCAAAATATATTACAACAACGCCTTGAATTTGTCGAACTTCGTTCGTTAACACATGCTTGCTGCTGGTTCGAGCATAAAGGGTGGTGGTTCGACCAAGCGTTATAGTTCGACCACGCGTGAATAAAACCACTCATCTCTCTCTCTCTCTCTCTCTCTCTCTCTCTCTCTCTCTCTCTCTCTCTCTCTGTCTGTGTATGTGTGTGTGTGTGTGTTTGTATTGCGTACTCGCTTTGTATTGTAGTTCCTAGTCCGCACCCTAGGTCGTCCGGTCGCGCCCGCGATAGCCAAGTTATCGTTGCCGCCGCTGCGGTGTTGGCGACGCATATCTGAACACCCCCACCCCTCCCTCTTCCCCCTTTCGGAGGCCCCCCTCCCCCATTGACACCCTCGTTATGTCGCTTCCTGTTTGGAAGAGGCCGCAGAGCGCGGCGAGTGCCTGTGAAACCAGTTCGCTTCTGGAGGGACTGCATACGCTATGGTTGCTGTTGTCTTCCTATCCTTTGGGTCGCCGGGGCGCCTGGCTTGATTCCTGGGCTTAGCGAATGCCCAAAGTGTCTCTTTGTCATTTCGGTTTACGGCACATACAATGAAATGTGCTTTCTCAGGCGCTTTAGGTTCACCGAAGACATTTCGAGGGATTGTTTCTGACATCTTGAGTTTTGGTAAAAGTGTCGTACTAGATATTATTTCGTACATTGAAGTAGTACGATGTAGTTGTTTTTCTTTACTTAGGGTCATTACTAGACATCGGATGTTTAGGCATTAAAAATAGTCTTTTAGGCGCCTAAAAAGGCACTGAAAAAGTCAAGAATAAGGAGAAAAAAGGCACTGTCGTAAGTTACACAATAAATTAGAAGAATTGTAATTTTTGTATATATTATTTTGAAAACTTAAATGCACAAAACCAGTTTGTATATTTTAATGTAAAACTAGATTTACATGTTTACAACTCTTCTACATTTTATTCTTAATAGTTTCCATTAACCAGTAATATTTACATATTACCAGTAACTTTTCAAGGACCACAATTTCAAATTAGCGACGACTGGAGACAAAATCAGTTTGAATGCGGAGAAGGATATCTGAACGATGTGACTGGCATATATTTTAGCAGTCCAACACTAGCAACACTGAAACCTTCTGAGAATTTATATTTATTTCCTCTTAAAATTTCGGTTCCGTCGGTGTATTATCAATTGTCTATGTTCTCAGGTCATGGCTAGTATTTCTGAAATAGAGAAATGGAGAAAAATCAGTTTATATACTTTCAGGAATTATCTCGTAATTTTAAATTTCAAGAAGTGAATTGTAGGTTTCATAATGAATGGTCCATCGCCGATTTTCTTAGCATCGATCTTAGCAGTCCATCGCCGAGTCTTAGCATTGTATTTAAATATAATAAATAAAAGGCAAAAAAGTCCTAAAAAGGTATTTATTTAAAAAAATAGGCATTTATGCTAAAATAAGCAAAAATAAGCATTATAAAACTTTGTCATATGTCATCATTTGTCATGATTCGTGGGCATATATTATCAGCCTTTAAATAAGTTGTCTAGAAAAAAATAGACAATTCCCTAAACATCCGATGTCTGGTCATTACAAGTTCGTACAGATCATGCGTCCCAACAAACACTATTTATGAAGTGTAGGATCCTGTAGGAGCCATGCAGATATTCAATGAGTATGTGATTCACTTGACTGTCGGAATTTGATACAAAAGTAAAATAAAAAAGTAGTTTTATGTATTAAGATTAAGACAAATTATTCAAATACGATTTCTGGTGTGCATTTTTGGAGACAACCGCATACTACGTACTAGAGCAGATATTTTAAGTTATGTCGTGTCCTTTTTCGGTTTTGTTGTGGTTGGAGGTTAAATTAGCTGCTTCGTTTGACTGCGACTTGGCTTTATTCTTCCTCCTAGATCAATTCGCCGGTTTGCTTTTCTGCAAGTGCTACTCGCTTCAGGAATTTCTGCCGGTCGGACAGTGGTTCGTTCTGCAAGATATTTTGGCCAATGAAATTAATCGGCCGTTAATGGAAGAAATGTGAAATGTAAATAATAATGCATTCTGCGCGACGAATTCGTGTGATATTTTTCAGTTCTTTATCGGTTTTGTTGTGATTGGAGGTTAAATTAGCTGCTTTGTTTGACTGCGACTTGGCTTTATTCTTCCTCCTAGATCAATTCGCCGGTTTGCTTTTCTGCAAGTGCTACTCGCTTCAGGAATTTATGCCGGTCGGACAGGGGTTCATTCTGCAAGATACTTAGACGTACGAAATTAATTGGCCATCAATGGAAGAAAAAGTAGCTTGGAAACAATAGTGCTTTCAGAGCAACGATAATGTACTAGGCATTAGCGTACGTTTCTCTGAAACATCTCTGCTCTGGAAACAAAAATAAAATAAATGGTTTTAGACTGAGATGAAGGCATGTTCTTCACATATGATTTCTCTTGTCTAAGTTTTCGAAGATAAGTTTGCAAATTATGTGACATTGTAGAGCAGAGATTTCTACGTAGTTTGTCATGTATTTGACATGTCCTTTTTTCGGTTTTGTTGTGATTGGAGGTTAAATTAGCTGCTTCGTTTGACAGCGACTTGGCTTTATTCTTCCTCCTAGATCAATTCGCCGATTTGCTTTTCTGCAAGTGCTACTCGCTTCAGGAATTTCTGCCGGTCGGACAGTGCTTAATATTGTTAAAACTTGTTTTTCTTCTATTAAAATAATCCAGGTACGGTTCCGACGAATAATACTCGAATTTGTTATTTCCTCTAAAGCGAGTTTTTAAAAAAATGATTTTTTTTTTAAGTTTCTGTTTGTGGTGTAAATACTTCCTTGCGTGGATGGTGCGGTATGGCTACTTCGTGTCACTACGTCTTAGCTTGTAATTCTTCCTAGAGCAACTTGTCGGTCTACTTACCTGCACGCGGAACTCCCTTCAGGTACGGTTCCGACGAATATTCGGTTTTGTAATTTTCTTAGATGCTATTTTTAAAAGAACTTGAATTTCGTTCGTTTTAATTTTAGTTTCTGGTGAAAATACAGTGTGTATATTATATGGCTGTTTCATATCACTGCGATTTAACCTCTGTTCCTTTCTAGAGCAACTCGTGGGTATGTTTTCCTGCATTTAGAACAGGGTTGAGGCATTTGATGCACCGAATAACATACGATCGTGTTAACTACTTTTCAATCTTGCCACGATGTGTGGCATTTTCAAGGATGGTTGCCTGCTGACAGATGTGTTTGAAAACCCACATTCTTCTTTCGTCGCATGAGTCGCGTAACGTCGTAAACGCACATTTTACTGACCTCATGCGCAATCTGAGATTCAGCCGTCGAAGGACGTGCTTGGGTGCACCTTGCCGCCGCACCGGTGCCACACACTCATGCCGCCGCAAGTACTCCGCGAGGAAAGCCGAGAATCAGGGTGGGAAGGCGATAAGGCGGTTACTCTGTTTTGCGGTCGTGGTCGTGTGCTCGGACAAAGCAAGGAGACGGGCTGGTATTTCCGATCCCTGGCGCGCGCGCGAGTGTGTGTGTGTGTGTGTGTGTGTGTGTGAGTGAGTGTGTGTGTGATATGTGGTCACCGTTCTCAAGAAGGGCGTACGTGCAGTTACGAATGGTAGCAGGGTCTGTTAGGGAACGTGCTCCATTTAGACCTATAAATGAAGCTCTGTTGGACAAGGGGTTATCCCACGTAGACATGGTTCTGAGATAATGATGGTTTTATCTGAACTTCCCTCATTAAACTCAATACGGTTTTTAACTATTAAACACAGTACATTTGCATATAAGACTATACTGAATTAAAAAAAAAAATATTACACTAAAAGAATAATATTTTAAGTTTTGTATAATTCCAATAACTCATGGGATAGCCCCCCCTTTTTTTACTGAGTTCTTCAAATGTTTCAGTAAGAATAAATAAATGTATTATTTAAATTTGGAATTTAATTGTATCACGTATCATCGAATGATACCAACGATTTTCGCGATTTAAATAAAAACTTATTGAAGAAATTGAATTAGGTTAACACGCATTAAATAAAAAAATATATGAAGAGGTCAATGAAAGACGCAATTGAGATATTAAAGTTACAGCACAATGCTTTTCGATCAACCCTCAGTGATGTAGATTTCCATTTTCTCATCAGGGGGCTGAAACATTCCTGACATGCAAGGACTCTCCATTGAAACATGTCACCGTGAAACGCAATCCAGCTAAAACTACATGAAAGTGGCTTGTGTTTATCGCTCTACGACAGATCCATGTGCGTAAATCTATAATATAAATATTAATGGGAACGCTGAAATGTGGAGTTGGCGTGTTGGTCAAAGAAACGCTGGCCGTACGTGCCTTCCGCCGGCCCCGTCCGCATGTGATGGCGAGCGGCGGTCAATGCGGGAATATTCCGCGGAAAGGGACGCGGCCCGTCCTCTGACGCAATGTCCTTCGCTCGCCGCCGGAGGCGCTGGCGGCGGATGTGGGAATTCCTCCAGGGCTCTTTTGCCCAGAAAGCAAGCGAGCGAGCGAGCGAGCGAGCTAGGAAAAAGGGACGAAAAGGTAACTCGAACGTGTGATAGTCGAGTTAAGCCGCTGTCTGGGGGAGAATCCTCGCGGCCGGCTACTCTTCATCGCGACTTATCGTGGTTTCCCGAATCAACAGCAGACGAATGCTGAAGCAGAACCCTAACAAACGGGCCACGGACCGCGCGCGGTCTTTCTTACCTCATCCTTATCCTATCCTCACACACACAAACCTGCACTACACTACCACGCATGTCGGGAGACCGGTCGAGAGCTTGGAACATGTCCTGGCTGGGCAGTACTGCCTGGGAAAGCAATGTGAATACCTTAAGAGGGCTCCTCCCCCGCAAACATGCTTGTTGATCGGTGGAGGATCTACCGCTCTATCGGACGAGGAACAGCGGTACCTCCGGGAATATGCACTTTGGAGAGTCATGGCCGTATCAGCTGAAGCTGTCGGAAACAAAATATTCAATCAACATTCCTCGATAGGTTGTTTGAATATCACTCGGGTTAATAGATGATGCACATGCCCCTTCAAACCCATGTGTAAAATAATGACGAAAGTTTGAACTTCAATGTTAATTTTCAAAAAACGTCACAGAATGTACTCTCAGGAAGTGTTAAGAATTCCTCACACTCAACGGTCAAGTCTACCTCTCGGCTCGCAGCTACGCTGCTGAGAAATTCGAAATGTCACATTTTTACTTGTACTTATACGAATGTAAAGGTTGAAGTTTTAAAAATCCTTAGGTGAGACATCACTTTAGTATCGGAAATGGGTTAAGGAAAAGCTGTTTCCTGTTGATTGTGTTTGACTTGCTACTCTCCTTAAAAGAGTTTCAGTAGATAGAAACGGAACGCAAGTTCGTGTTTTTAAGAGGCTAGTGCAGGAAATTGTATGTTAGAATTTATCGGTTTACATGAAAAGCAATGTCGAATCAAAATAAAATTAAAATGTGCCCATATTGTTGTTGTGCCTGATGAAAGGAACCAGTTTCAAGGGCTTTTTTTTCTTTTGCGCAGTGAACATACTAATCATGTTCCTCGCGAATCGGTCAATTCTGTAGATATTGAATAAACTGGAGAAATGTTTCCTACCAAATATTCCATAGGTTACTGCCGATTGATATGTGTGTTATAAGCTGTTTCTGACTCTTTCTTTGCTTTTACTTTTTTTGTGTCGTTTTATAGAATTTCTCAGCCTGTTCACTTCTTTTACAATACACATTTGCGCTAATTCTAAGAAAGCAAGTAAAGTGTTTGTGTTTCGAGGGTAATCATGATATAAACGTGATTTTTTTGTGACCCCCTCGGAGAGATCTTTCTTTTGCACGTGGTCTTCATGGCGTGCTTTGTTCTTTCCCCGGGAACTTCTTGGGCTTTCAGCTTGCCTTTGCCTTTTTCAGAGTAAGAGCACTGTCGTGTAGGGAAAGTCTGAGATGGCAAATCTTGTCACCGCGACACGATGCAGACGTCAACGAAAATGCGTGACGCTGGTGTAGGCGAGTGTTCGAACACAGTGGAGGATGGCAAAGCTTCTTATGAGTTAAGGTTCTTACAGGCACACTAGTCGGTTTCTATTTTTAACTGTGTAATAAACATATTGTTTGTGACTCGCCAAAAAATGACCTGCGTGGAAGGAAGAGGACTATCGCAAGGAGAAAGAATTCAGTTCAATGTGAAAAACGGATCAAATTAGGGTTTATCTGTGGAATCTCGTCTTTTTTTCTATTTAAAAATGTATTAACGTGTGCAACATGTTAATTCATTATCTGTATAAAGAATATGACGTTTCATAAAATGAAAATTTTATAAAACCTAGTAAGCTCACGGAAACATTCGGGTTCATGAAAAAAAAATTGAAATCGTACTTGTGCAATTTTTAGTAAATAATTTTATACTGGAACACATCACCAAACCGACATGAGCTTTGTTCCTGTGAAGGGAGAACAGGGGAGTTCAAATGACACCATCCTGAACAATTTTTAAAATGCTTTATAAATTGCCAAGAAGCTGTTGGAAGCAGTAAGGGTTGTTCCTAATGAATATCGACTATTCTCATTTATTTAAAATAAGACCTTAATTGAACTGCAAAAGAAATTCCAGTCGAAACCGAAGAAGTAGAAATTGCAAATGCTAATCGGTGATTGTGGCCGATTACTTCAAGATGTATTTAGTTCAAAAAAGTTTCCACTGGTGGGAGGCCAACTAATTTTAAGAAAAGAAGAAAAAAAAACGCGAACAAAGCAAGTTGTTACGAAAAATAATGAAACTGGTTTTATTAGAAAAAATTGACGCTTTGCAATTTAAAACCAGAAAATACGAAGCTGACTGTACGTCTTATGTTAGGTATCGCTAGTTCGAGAATCGGCTGGGCCAATTATTTTCTTTGTTAACCTTTACAGAACTGGCGTGTACATACAGCATTTATCAGTAGTCATTACTCTACGACAATTTAGGATTGAGTTCAAAGTCTTGTAGGGGAGATAGTAGTTACATGCGGATTGAGCAGAAGAATTTGCTGAAAAACGAGTAGTTACACTTGTGTGAGGTATTGCCTTCGGATTGTGGAATTTTTTTTTCTTGTTTCTTTCTCCATTCTCCAAGCAACCTGCTGTGTTTTGCCCGACTTCTCCCCCCCCCCCCCATGCGGACATGGAAACCCTCCAGCCCATTTCAAAGCGACCATTTTGCTGGGGTGGGGGGAGGTCTGTCGTCCGGTCGGGTAAGTGTGTAGGGCCGTCTGGGTTGGCCTCCCCTCTCTTCTGCCCGAATAGGACGGTCGCTTCCGAGAATCCAGGGGCCACTTGGAAAGGATGCCGAGGAAAAAAGGGAATTTCGGCAGGTGCGGATGTGGCGAACGAGGACGCCAGCCAGTTTCGGGAAGAACTTGCTGTGACGTTGGTAATTGAGAATTCGATCATGCGACGAGGATGTCGAGGATCGTCTTAGTACTCGTAAATGAAGTATTTTAAGGCATATGGGGTGGGGGGGTGGGCTGATATCTCACTTTTCCCTGCTCGGATAAATAAATTAATATAAACACATGTCTAATTCTGCTAAATCCATTGGGTCTGTTCTTCCGTTGTTTATATTCAATTCAAATTATACAAGTATATTTAAACGATAATATAAATGTTAAAAAAAAAACAGTGAAAAATGTAAAAAAGATTGACAATGGTAGGGCATTTAGTTCAAAAATAATTGCTGGGACCGCAAACCAGGTCCATTTCAGGGCAGCGATTGGTTCTTAGCTATGAGTTAATGATGAGGATCATGGTTGCTGTGAATTTGAATTCACGCAAATGAATACGTGACTATAATATATCACCAGACGTTTTGACGCACTATTTCATGCCACACACGTAATTAAAAATCCCTTGCCTTGCATGATTAGGACGTGTAATCGTTGGTTCCTCGTTCATGATGTTAAATGACGCGTATGAGTCGGAATCTTTTTGTCTTTCGATCACTCGCTTGTTTATTCATCTTGTTTCCCACGAGGAAAGAGTCGGTGAAATTAATATTGTCGTAATTTTCCGGAACATTTGGAAAGTATTCTTTCAGATCATTGTTTAATTTCCGGGTACTTTTCCTAATGTCGAAACAGACATTGATATTCCATATGCAGTCCATCTGACATGCGACTCCAATGAAGTTCCGGGAACGTGTTACTTTACAGGCGTTTTCAGTTGGGTTCATGGGTGCTCGTGAATACGCATGCCTACCGAGTAAACTATTTTTACAGAGGTCGGTCCATGTGTACGGGTTGACGTAGCATACATGTTTGGGCTCCGCTTTACAGGATGGATGCTCGGCTTTGCGGTCGAATCATATTCTGATGTCACTGTCGTAGATATCTGTCGGCAGGCAGGACGTTCTTTCAACACGCACACATCCAAAGCAAGAAGTGTCCTGTGATGGTTATACCACAAAGGCGGACGTCCTGTAAAGTCCACTCACACATGCGCTCACTCGGTGTTAGTATATAAAAGTCCGGGAGCGGTTGAGACGTTTCTTCAGTTTTCCTTGAGGGTTTCTGGTGTGCGGGACTAGTCGCTGGTGTGCTCGCTTTCAACCTATGTGCATTAGAGTGTGAAGAATCTGAAAAATGTGTCCCGTCGAAGTTATTTGGTGTTGCTTGCTGAATGATCCATGTCCGCATGTTTTCTTGGTATGTATTTTTGGTGCATTATCGTGATTATTGAACTTCTTTTTGGGAAGATCTACACGTCGACGTTCACAATTTGTCTACTGTTGCTTTTGAAAAAGCGTTTAGTATTGGTGAGGAAATTTGACTTGCACATTCGTTTCTGATTTGCCTACTTCAGTTGGTCGGGATTTTTGATGTGTAGTAATGGGAAGTAACTATATCTGTACTATTTTTTTTTTTTTTTTTTGAATAATTGAATTCATTTTGAATAATGAACCGCTTTCAATGGATGCCATGGTTTCCCCATGACATTTTACGTATGACTTTAGGCATGTGATGATGATCATGGCTAAGTCATCGAAAGCTATTCGTTATTTAAATGATGACAAAACTGTTAGAAAAGTCGGTGTTGATTACCGTTACCATTTCAATGCCAGTACCCCGTCAATACATGCCCCCGGCTTGTTGCCATTGGATGTGATAGTAATCGACATTTCTTTATTCACATTGAACAGACTAGCATGTACTAAGTTAGACCGTACAGTCTGGTAAATAATTGTTATTTGTATTGTTCGTAAAATGGAGTATAATAAGACGTTACGTTTTTTGACCGATCGCAACTCTGAAGGGATTTCGAGCTCTGACTAAACGGCTTTGGCGAATTTGTCTGTAAGCAATTCTCTGCGGGGAGCCGTTGGAAAGAGCTTTTTTAAAGCCGTTTGTCGCGGGAACTGACGCATGCGAGGCGTGTGTAGGCGAACAAAGGGCGATCGTTTTGACTGCCTGACTCGGCGGCCAGGCCCTTCACCCTCCGTCACTCGTAGCCATCCCCCCCTCCCCCCTCACAAAACCTCAACCCCTCACACCCTCCCACACTCCTTCTCCTCCCCCGCCGGCTAATGACATGGCCACGGGTCGTGTCTGCCCGGCGCATAAAGAGCCCCTCCCCCGTCCCTGGGCCATTTTGGGGGTTGCGGAGCCCCCTCGCCCGCCCCCTCGCTACCTGCTCCGTGGCGCCCGCCTGGCCGCCGCCGCCGCCAACTCGTCGTTTCGTGTCGGGGGTTGGGCGAGTGAGGGGGCACCTTCTCCTTTTTTTGGAACCCTCCCTCTTTCTCCCTCGCTTTCTCTTTTTCCTCTCGTATTGTCCATTTATCATTTTTGTTATTATTACGCATCTCTTTTGTAATGTTTTTTTCCCTCTACTTTCCCGGATTCATCTCGCTGTCGGGCCGTGGTTGTGCTGACTTTCCGTTCTCATTCCCGATCCTGTTTGACAGTTTTCCTCATCTCTTTTTCTTTCCACTTTCCGTTTTCAGTCTTCCTTATCTATCTCTTGTTTACTATCGTCTTCGTTTTATTCAGTAATCGTAATCTTAGTTTCCGTTTTATTTCGTAACTTAATGGGAACTATCTTTCCGCTCCGACTTTTCCTTTTCCTTTTTCATATTTCCTCGACGCTTGGTCTTTTGTTAATTTTGCCTTGCATCCCCCCTCTCTCTTTCCCCGTTTTCTCTATTCTCCCCTCTCTCCCTTGCTCTTGAAAGTGGGCCAGGCTGTGCCTTCCCGCCCTCGGGCCGGGGCAGGGCGAGGGCGAGGGCGGGCGTGAGAAGGGTGGGGTGGGTGGGTGGGTGGGGCTACCCTCCCGAGCAGCCGCAGCAACAGGTAGTAGGAATGCCGGGGGTGGGATGGGCCGGGAAAGCACGGCACGGCACGGCACAGCTTGACGTCAGGCGTGGATCTGTTTCAAAACAGGCCCTCCCTTTTTCCCTCTCCACCCATTAGCTCTCATTATTATTATTGTTATTATTGTTATTATTGTTATTATTATTATTATTATTATTATTTGAATGGGACAGCTCGATTCACAGGGCCCGGAGTTTCTTCGCAGAACGTATTAACTGCTCCGGTTGCTCGCACGCAGAAGAAATGAAGGTCACTGTGTGTTGTGTTTTGTTTTGTGGCTTTTCTCGGATCCCGTCGCGCGGCATTTCTTCGTACGGAGATGTGAGTTGAACGCTGTCTTTTGCTGAGTTAGAAAACGTTACAGTCCGCACTTGTTTAGTGAAGTTTGTTTTTAATGAGCCTGGAATAATAAATTTTAATACCGGGAATAAAAGCTGGAAAAGCTGGAGCCTGGAATAATAGTTTTAATTTTAATAATACATTTTAATACCTTTTAAATACCGTTGTCTGTTTGCTTTATTCTGCGTACATCATCGTAAGTGCAAAAAACGTAGTTTTCCAGAAAATACGTTTGAATTCAAAGAATTGTCTTCATATTACTGAAGTAGCTTCAAATTGTTGCATCGACTCTTGTGATATTCTTTGACTAGATTTGACTCTCATTAAATTAAAAAGTTAAAAATGCTGTGCTAAAGGACAGAAATGGGATGAAATTGTTCTTGTTTTTTTATGATAGTAGATTGCATTCAATGAGAAATGTGATTGATATTGATAACCGGTATGAGAATTCTCGCGAAATAATTTCGATTCCCGATATTTGTATGTTTTGGTTTCTCTGTAGGCTTTATGTTGTAGTTGTTTTATCTCATTCCCCCGTTGACAGCGAAAGCGTACGGTTTCTTCGGAAACGTATCAGTGCTTTTTGAATCGCAGATGAAAATAATGAGTTGTATAAAAAAAAGTGTAGTAGCAACAGAATCATCGCATCTAACCAAGCCGTTTCGTTTTTCTTTGTTGCAGGGTCACCCCGAAGGCCCCAACAACAAGAACAGCAATAGCAACAACGCCAACAACAACAATAACAACGTGACCAACAACAACCACACGAACAACAACCACCACCACAGCCCGAGCGGGGGCGGGGGCCAGCAGCAGCAGCAGCAGCACTCTGAGCGCGGAGGCGGCGGCGGCGCGACCTCGTCGTCGGGCGGGATGGGCGTGGCGGCGGCCAGCAACCTCAACTCGGCGGCGGCGCTGCAGCAGAAGGTGCTGCGCTGGAACGACTCTGCGGCGGCGGCGGGCGGCGGGGGCGGCGGGCGCGCGCAGCCGCTGGGGCGGCGCAGCAGCCACCCGGCCCCGGGCGCCGCCGCCACCACCATCAGCGCCGTCACGGCGTCCATCGTCACCTCCATGAGCAGCCTGCTGCTCGACAACATGCGCGACCAGCACTCGCCCCAGCAGCAGCAGCAGCAGCCGCCGCCCCAGCAGCAGGCGCAGGCGGGCGCCGGCCACCGGAAGCTGGACCGCCGCAGAGCGAGCCGGCGTCGTCCAGCGCGGCGGCGGCGGCCGCGGCGGCGGCGCAGGTCATGAAGGCGGCCAACATCAACACCAGCCGCTACAAGACGGAGCTCTGCCGGCCGTTCGAGGAGAACGGCACGTGCAAGTACGGCGACAAGTGCCAGTTCGCGCACGGCACGCAGGAGCTGCGCAGCCTGGTGCGCCACCCCAAGTACAAGACGGAGCTGTGCCGCACCTTCCACAGCATCGGCTTCTGCCCCTACGGGCCGCGCTGCCACTTCATCCACAACGCGGACGAGGCCCGCAACAAGCCCAAGCCGCTGGAGCTGGTGGCGGCGGCGGCCGCGGCGGCGGCGGGCGTGCACGCGGCGGCGGCGGCGGCCGCGGCGGCGGCGGCGGCCGCCGGCGGCGGCTCCACCGCCGAGTCGCCCACCTCCAGCCTGAGCCAGTCGCCCACCAACAGCGTGGCGTCCTTCTTCACCGAGAGCGACGTGTTCACCAGCCTGTCGCCGCCGCCGCAGTCGGCGCACCACCCGGCTGCCTTGGGGAACACCGCGTTCGCCTTCGGCCAGGACTTCAACGCGCTGGTGCAGCTGGGCAAGGGCAGCTGCTGCTCGCCGCGCTCCTCGCCCACGTGCAGCGTGGGCTCCATGTCGCCCCGCGGCTCGCCGCCCCGCCGCCCGCCGCCGCCGCCGCCGTCGCCGCCCCCGGCTCGCCCGGCGCCGCCGCCTCCAACGCCAGCGCCGCCGCCGGCGCCAACGCCGCCGCCGCCGGGGAGAACTCCCCGCGCCTGCCGGTCTTCAACAGGCTGAGCAGCTCCGTGCACGTGGGGCTCAGCGGCCTGGAGGAGCTGCTGGCTTGAACGGGCGGCCAGTTGCTGCTGCTGCTGTGGCCGCTGAGTGTTATTTTATGTTTATTTATGAAAAAATATATATTCGTGGAAGAGAATATTGTTATTTTGAACCTTTGTATATATATAAATATATTATTATAATAATATTGTATGTCATCTTTTTAATAATATCGATGAAATTTTTTTTCTGTGGCTGTTCTAATAAGGGGAACTTTGCCTTGAGATGTTATATTTATATGGAATATATTACTGACGATGCGGTCGTAAAAAGTTTAATGTAAGATTTTTTTTAATTATTTGTTTTTGGAGTGACGCACTTCCATTGAGGAAGTAAAAATGCATATATCTGCTAGTCCAGTGTGAAATATTTACTCAGCAAGGGATTCGTTTGAAATTGCGGTCATTTCTTTCTTTTTTTTTTTTTTATTTATATATTTTTGTTTTTCTACCGTTTAGATCATAGGGAAATGTCTTCCAACTGGGGCAGTGAACTTGATTTTCAATTGGATGAGTATTCACTCTTCCTGTTTCTGTATTAACTCTTGGATTTTATAATTGTATAAGGTTTTGAAACTTAACACCGTTTAGAAATGGTGGGTCCTTTGTGATACAAGCTTTTCTGATGGGAGGCTGTCAATTTCGTATTTATTTTTAGTGTTTTCCATTTACTGTTCTATTGGCAGTGATTTTTTCCATATGGGGATGGGGTAGTCCCCTTGAACTGATGGTACTGTTACGTATCTTTTTACATATTAGGGCATTGGCAATGTTCCCTTAGAACAGGTCACGGAAACTTAGTGGTATTAGTAGTTTTATATTTCCCTATACGATTTTGTATCTTGCAAAATATACGACCAGTGATTGAGAGGAAAATTTGGCATTCCAGGGAATAAGAATTCCAATTCTTATTATTGACTGTGAATTTAACTAAGTGACTTGAATGCTGCACCGTGTGAAGTGTCTTATGATAGCATACGAAGAGGAAAAACGCCAAAATATGTCCTGATAATTTTTTTCTTTGACATGTTATTCTCAGATAACTGCCCCCCAGTTATATTAATATGCATGTTACACATTTAAGAAATCTGCTTTGCGTTTAATGTATGGATTTATTGATTTTCCACCAATTTATATTTTGAGCGAGCGAGAGGGAAGAGCAAAGAGGTGTAAGAAATTCGTTAAATTATTAGAGAAATGTAAGAATGGATATATAACGAATTGACTTTTGCTTTAAGATGTTGCAAGTTGGAGTTCTGTTGTGTAGCCTGTTATATTTCCTCAAAGAACTTACACCTCTTTGTGGACATTATTCCACATCAGTAGTCAATTCTTTGCAGTAAATATATTATATAATGTGATTATTAATAATGAATATTGTATATTTGTGATTGACGCCTTTGATATGTTATTTTTGTGTCGTGATGAAGGATCAGTTGATTCAGTGGAAGAGGTACCTGTGACATAAGTTTGCAGGTGAACTAGATGGACACACAAGACTATATTAGCTTTACATGAAAGGGACCCAAATTGTAATATTTGACTGAAGTTTCTGTATCAGCTGATTAGGAATATTTCCTGTCACTGCTAGTGCTTCAGTAGTCATTATCAGGTTTATGTTTACATCCACTATTTATTGTTTCATTCCATATTCTCTTCTGAAGTCCAAGAACTACTTGAACTCAACTTTTTATAATTTTATTTGTGTGTAAATTATAATTATGTGCATAAGTAATATATATTTTTCCATATGTTTTGGCTAAGCAATATCAATATCAATATGGAATATTAAATAATTTATTATCTAATTATTTTAGTTGGTGTGTGAAGTGTGTTTCTGGTGACATTGTTGCCAAGAATCAAAAGAGTATGTGGGTCCAGGCATTTGATGAAAGGATACATTTTGATCTCTTTTGAATGTAGGATCGGGCATTACGGTCGTCTGAATGGAATTTGAAGTCTGATGTGAAAAAAGCGAACACTTTTCTCTGTATTTAAACCTCTTTACACTTTTTTCTCATGTATATTTCTTTCTACACTTTTTTTTTTTTTGTTTTGTTTTTTTCTCTCCTTTTTTGAGCATTGCTTTGTGTGTTGCAAATTAGGTGTTTGCATCCTCCTTGTTCATTTTCAATCCACTCATTTCTATAACTTAATTAGCATAATAATTTATTTTTAAACTAATTTAATTCATACCATTTCGTCTGCGCATACTTCAATGCTCAACTACAGCCATTTCAGCATGTTTTTGTTTTTATTTTTTAAATGGGAAGGGGAGAAATTCCTCTAAAACTATTTTATTACTATTTTGTTGTATTTATGTAACTTATTATTTATGTCAAAATGTATTTATCAAGTTTATATTAAAAGAGTATAATAAAAACTCAGTTTTATATGCAAATGCTTTTTTATCAAAGAAACTGTGTTCTTTAATATTTAAAAATATCGATAGTACACATGCATTTTAAGTCATCCAAAAAGAAAACAAACAAAAAAAAATTATATTCAATCCTCTTATTTTGCAAATGTGAGTGGGTTATGTATGGGGACTGTGAAGTCCTAGCAATGCTGAGGGCCATGTGAAAGAGTTTGTCAGCTGGGTACTGTGAGAAAGTAGTGAACACAAGTCTTGCGATTGCTATTCAAGCGTTCTTCCACACCCTCCAATTATAATACTGTGCATTATATACACGTTTTCTTTTCATTATTATTACACTCCTATATGTTGTATTTTGTTCAATGTAGTGATGTGTTTAATTATGTATTTTGTACCCATCTGAACTGAAATGCTTGTATTCCTTTGCAATTAATGTGTTTTAATAGAACATGCTGCAAACATATAAGAAGGATAATATAATTTTCTATCATTTTCAGAAAAATAATCTCGAGTTGTGTTTATTTAAAAACCATACATATCCTTTCCTTTCCTTATTAACTGTTCAAGTTGGGAAGAATTATGTTAAAAGTATTTCCAAAATTACTTTTCTTAAAATACTGTAAAATTGATAAAATGAGAACACAATAAAGCAGTTAACTAGTATTGCAAAATTGTACAGTAGCTTTCCTCATTAATAAATAAGTTTTGGGAATGATTGAAGTGTCTTTCACCAAACTATATATAAACTGCCTATTTTTATTCATGTTTGAATTTGGGCCCAATTAGTCTATTTTTTTGATAGCTCAATATCTTTGAGGACAAAATTCAAAGCTCCCAGCGATTGTATCCTAAATTAAAGCTGTAATGAAATGGTAGTTTTGTGAAATTTATTATATATAACTACATGAGCAATTTTGAAGTTACTAAACCATAGAACTGGCAGAAATGTAAACTGATAAGGATATAAGGTCTCAATTCTACTATTCATGGAAGTCATTATTTGATTATAAGATGCATTGAGGTAAGTATAGTTTTCTTTTATCCTTCCAAATTCAGATTTAATTTAAATTCAAATACATGAACGATATTTTTTCATTTATCAAACGAAGATGTAGAAGGAATTCTTCCGTCCAGTTTTGTTCAATTTTGCGACAAAATAAATTGATTGTCATGTTTATTTCACTTGATTTTTTTGTTCGAAAAATCTGTTACATGTGTCGATTTAATTTTTCATAATATTTTATAAACTTAAATTATAAGCGGTATGTAAATAAAATAGAAGTATTTTAAAATAAGTGTTAATTATTGCGAGAAATAGTACTATAAATTGGAGTTCGATTTCATAAAGTGGATTGCGACTTACGATGATGTCCCCTCTCCAGGTATCTTCGATCCAGCCGGGACAAAACTTAAACTCCCGATGGTCTCCTAACACGTTGGGTAGTGTGAGTGTGTGTAAGAGACAATGAGAATGTGTGTGGCCCGTTTGTTAAGGCACTGCTCCAGTATTCTCTTAGTATTGATCGGAGAAACCACGGAAAAATACCAATCAGAGCAGCCGGCCGCTGGAATTCGTCGTAGCAAGTGTCGGTTAATCTTCACTGTTGGGGCTCGAACCCAAGTTCGTTCCTTCCCACTGGCAGTGACAACTGCAGCTTCGAACGATCTCAGCCAGTGAAAATATAGATATGACTGGTACTTGTTACTATATTTATCTAACAAACGTATTGAGTTATGGGGTTAATGAACTGTGCAGAGATAAGACATGCAAGTGTTATTAATACGATCACGAAATACCAGAGGTTGTGTATGTTTCCATTAGAAACAAACAGTTAAATACAGAACAAGTGTTTCACAACATTGGTTTATTTTCAATGCTAATGAACATATGGCAGTATAAAGCAATTTGCAGACACTGCGGCTCAAGTGTAAAATCTGTAACTTTTCGAATTACACTCGGGAAATAATTACGGCTTTTACTTTCTCGCTACCGCCTACTCAGTACAGAGAAAGTATTGTAATTCTGCAGGGGAAAAAACTGAGAATTTTTGACAGAAATCTATTGCAGAGCGCTCGTAACAAGAAAGTGGATAAATCTTGTCCTTTTATGTAGTAAATTATTGATATTCTCCTATCGATCTGGCTGATGTCACGGCTCCTTGAATTTGAAACCGATATTTTAATTCTTGGGGGTACTTTACACGAAGACCCTGGGACTTTCAGAAAAGGAACCAATTTTTTTTTATTAAATTTTGGTGTTGGATATTGTGAAGAACGTTTCAGAGAATGGAGCAGGTCTCGGTTTCGTTAAAGTCACTGATTTTTTCGAAAATTGCGAAAGTTCAATTTTTTCGGCGTCTTCTTTCCGAACCTTCCAATGAGAGAGAGATAAAGTGAGACACTGCAGTAAAACCAGGGAACAATCAATTGACACGAGAAAGCCTAGGAAAGTGATATTAGATCCCAAATGGGTCTGTCTCTCAAAAATCGGCGGAATTCTGGAAATTGTTTTAATTACTCAAATAGTTCTTTGATTTGAGTAATCTGAATTTGCGCCCAAATTTTGGAGTTCACCAGTCACTATATTTAAATCGGACAGTATTTTTTATGTATTTATTTAGTCACAAAACAGTAACAAAATGTATGTGACGTTTGGGGGGTGAAAATTATGTCCGCATATTTTTGAGTTACAGAATCTCCTCCCAACAATTTAACTTTAAACAGTTGAAAGATGAAAAAAAAAATTTTAAAAAATATTGATAATAAAATTTAAAAAGGCGAATGATTAGCAACATTTGAAAAATTAGACATTTTCGTTTCCGAGTTATAGAAAACATATTTGCTGCTGTAAACGATCTGCAGATTTGATTTTTCTGCATTTCTAACAAAATAGTAACTCACCCTCAGCTCTACTACCACTATATGCAAAAGGAGATCTCAACAAAACGTGCGCATAGTGAAGCTACAGTACGTGAGTTGGAAACAAATCCAACATGGACGACAAGACTTAGGCGGTAACGAGAAGTGGAAGGTATGGCTTGTGTTTGGGGGCAAAGAGAAGCCCAGTGAGACGTTGTGCAACAAGAGCTATAAAACGTCTCCCAACGTCCTCAAGGGAGGGCTCCTCAAGGCGATTTCGTCTCGTTTTGTGCCGCTTAAAAGCCTGTGAATTTTCAAACTAGATTCAAGTCAACATTTATAACTATCTAGAATAAAATTTATAATTTATGAATTATCTTTGGACATATGGACCATGATACTGATGCAATCCATAGCTTGACGAGACTGCTTCCCTTGGGAAACAAGTCATGCTACGACAATGGAAATAACGTGCATTATATGGAGATTTTTTTATAGACATATGTGGGTACTGACACATGACGAATATGATCCTTACGTCTTGTGTTATATCTGTATTGGATGAAATAAATTTCCCCCCTTAAGTCAGTTTTGACAAAAGTCGCATATTTATAAGGGAAGATACAATATAATATTAATATGGGAAGATTCAGTGTCGCTAGCCGAGTTGCTAAACTACCCTCCGTGAAGCCACGGAAGTTAAGCAATTCGAGACGTAGCGGGCTCCCTAATGGGTGACCATCTGGGAACCCGGGGACCTAATGGCGCCGAGACTCTCACCGAAGTGATAAATCTTACGTTGGTTGCTCCGCATGGCAGGAAATTCGGGGAAGGCTAGATAAACCAGATTATTTAAATAGATTTTATCACAAATATAAAATTAGAACAAGAATACAAAGAACGGACGTAGGGAAATTCTCCTTTGTAAACAGAACTATAGTAGATTGGAACGATTTGCCTGCGGCAGTTTTTGAACCCTTTACTTGCTCAGTGCGAGGTTTTAGAAAAAAAAATATAGGAAATTAGTCAATAGGGTGAAAACGTATAGTGAAGTGACGTGAAGTGAAAGGTGCGATTATGCGTAGTCTACAGTAAAAAGTATTGAACAATTAATATTTAAAGTTAATGCAGTACAGGGCAGTGAAGTGAAGTGATTTCATTTCTTCTGAATATGACTGAATAAGTTCTGACTGGTGTGTATGTGAGGGTTCCTTCGTCTCTCTATGTATACACGCGTATGTGTTTGTATGTATGTATATTTATGTAATATGTAAGTTTATTCATTTATATGTTAGTGTATATGCATTTTAATGTTTAGTATAGGAATGTAAATGCCATCTGCATATATAGGAAATGACAAAGTCAATTTGTTTATATTTATTTTTTATATATTATTATTTTATTTGTAATTGTAATTTTGCATTCTGCCACCGGGCATCATTTGCCCAATTGTAGAATAAATTTCTATCTATCTATCTATATGACCGACTGTGACTGAGAAGGTTAAAGGAGAATTACTCCACTACACGTTCGAGGTCAGTATGTGTCTATAATAGAACGACGCGTTACGAATGAAGAATACAGAGCTTAAAATAAAAAATCAAAACAAAAACAAAATAAAAAAAAGAATAGAATTTAGCAAGTCTACGACACAGGTGTTGGCATGAAACTTTTAAAAATATTCTTAACATCAAATCCTCTATAAGTTGTTTATAACTCCGTCATGTGAACAATTTATGAAAGTAAGCGGGAGAGATTTTAGTATCCGCTCATGACAAATAGTATGCGGTTTCATTGTCGGCTCAAAATTCAATGAGTCACTACGTTTTCTGCGTAACTATTGCGTCAAACACGCTTATCACTTGTGTGGTTAGAAGAAACATTTGCTCACTAAACCATTTTCGCTTAGTCGAAGCTCCAGTTCTTGACGCAATTGTTTGTGGTCGCTACATAGAGATGACACTCGGAACCCTTTCCTTTGTTCTTTACAGGAACTGCTGCGTGTTTCATTGAAAACAAAACCAAACAGGAAGGGTTATGATTGGACTTGGTAAAAACAAAGTACGGAACATTGACTTGATAACGCTTTATTTTTATTATTAGAGACTGGATACTCCGGGCTCCTGTCTCAGAGTCATGAAATATGCCTGGTAACGAATAATCATGAAGATGAAAAATCTTTTTACCAGTTTCATGTTTAAATGTTTGAGAGTTAGATGAAAGATCAAGCACTAAAATCTGTACTTTTAACACATTTCCTCGTGATTTTCCTTGGTCCCAACTGGGTGCATGTATCTGGGTATAGGTAATGATCGTTAGTGATTCGGGGTGCGTCAACTACTAAGGTAATTAGTCCCGTAAGGGCAGTACATGTTTTTTCCTCGGAAGGTGGTTATGATCTTCCTCCTCTGGATAGCGAGATCCGGCGCCCACCTACCGTTGGCTTGCGGAGTGTCCCCAAACAGGTATCTTCCACCAGCGGAGCATCGTCCTAGTCGGGACAAGTTCTGAGTCCCCAACCGGTCTCCCGGCATGTGTGGTAGTGTAGTGCATGTTAATGTGTGTGTGTGTGTAAGGGGTGAGGATAGGACAAGGAGGAGGAAGGAAAGATCGCGCGCGGTCCTCAGCCCGTTTGTAATGGAATACTGCTCCGGCATTCGCCTGGTGTTGATCGCAGAAACCAAGGTAAACTACCGATCAGAGCAACCGGTCGCTAGAATTGTCCTCCAGATAGTGACTGAACTCGACCTAGCTGACAAGCTAATATCGAAAACCTTGCCACTGTCGGGATTCGAACCTAGGACCTCCCGGTCAGAGGCGTTGCAGTGACACCAGTTGATGCTCTGAGCCATTTCTCCTGCTCTGGGTGTAGGGATTCAGTTCCTCGATCACATACATTACACACGTAATTGCTTGTCAGGCCACGCGATTACGGAAGCATTACTGTGTAGTTGTAATACAATACCCCAGTGGCGTAGCGTAAGTTGGTGTCACCCGGGGCAAAACTAATGGTGTTCCCCCCCCAAAAAAAAGTAAATATGAAAATAGCTATTCGTTAGATTTTTAGTCTAACATTCTTTGAATATATGGATGAGTTTTCACCTGTGGAAGTCGATGCACAAATCTACGAAACAATGCGTTGACGTTACAATAAATGATTTAATTTACACCAAACCTTCATTACACCCGACGCACTGCACAGCCCCCAGGTTTCCCCGCCACCAACCCACAAAGTTACACATATCCAACTTGGTTTTAAATGCAATTTTTGGAATTTTTGAATAAATATAATTTACGTTAAAACATTTGCTTAGCGATAGTCCCCCAAAACTACACAATCATGGATTGTAAACGAAGTTATTTATATGCTGAATTTCTTTATTCCATGTTAGTTAAAAGTGTTAAGAAACAATATGATATATTAGATAGTACACAGTGCGCGTTCTACTTTAACAAAATTTCGATTTTATTTTTACTAAAGTAGTGTGCGTAGTATTGTTCGGTATTATCGACTGCAACGAATGCAACCAAATAGTGGGACGAAATGTCACTATTAACGGCCTGTGTCCGTTAAAGACTAAACAGTCTGGCGTCCGATAAGAACAATGGAAGCAAATGAGTTGTGGATAAGGATGGTGGATGAATATGCTATGAAATATGTCTTATTGTTATAAATTATTCTTTTAAAAAGTGATATTACAAACTGCATTGAACGACACATAGCTGATAACAAAAGTAACAGACCCGGTTCGTTATAAACCTCGGATATCACGTCGATTTACAAACTTCAACCGCGTTCGTTTTTTGCTGTTAAATAGTCTAATGATGTTGATCATTAGAAGCGGATTTTGCTGACCTAAAACATCGCCCACAATAATCAATAGAATGTTAAAATGTTTTTAAATGTTTTTAAAACGCCCTAAAACAAAGAAAAATGACGTAAAAAATGGTATCAAAACCAGTTCGGATGAACAATTCAAGATGTTGGATGTGTTACTGATGTAATCGTTACCGATGTAATTATTCAAGTGAAGTCAAGTTTCGGCATATTCCTAAAGTGAAAAGAAAAAAAATGGCATTTCATTAAAATCCGCCGCTTATTAATCATCATTACACCATGCATTCTAAACATCGGGCCCACTGCACACCCGCCTCCGCCTTTCCCCGCCACCAACTCACCAGACCAGCCCGGTGGGGCAGCTTTTCCTTTCATTCCACTCCTAAAAATGGCCTCTTGGCGCAGAGCGGGGAGTGAAGTTCTGGAGTTAAAAAAATATCGTCCGAAGTTCAGATCGCCGCCAGGGACCCGAAGACGAACGATGAGCGACGGAGACGACCGATCGCTCAGCCTGCAAGACCGGTTGTGCGAGGAATCTCCAGGAGGCTCTGGAGAGAGCCACATAGAGGAGGCTGTGGCTGGGCTGCGGTTTCAGCAGGCCGGGCGAGCACGAAATTCTTCTGAAATGCTCTTTAGCTGAATATTTCAAATAAAATATTAATTCAAATTAGATTATTGAAGTTCGCAAGGAACACGGGATTATTTTTTAACAAAATATTCGAAATGGAGTTCGGAGAATAAAATATTGTTTTTGTTCCAAGAAATGTTATGGAGACAAAAGATTATCATTTATAATAGGCACTGGAATGGTTTTGGGGGCTCAAACAATAAATGAAAAAGGGTCCTTTTTTTCACGAGATTTTAATTGTTGACGTTTCGTCTGCGGTGTGTATTTGACCTCATCAGAGCTAAGAATTCTTACAGAAAATAATGTATGAATTAGATGACAATTGTTTTAGCGAAACCGAGAACTTTAAGTACGTATGGATACAAAGATAAAAACACAGCTGTGACAACATATGAATATACACAATCAATAAAAAACTTATAAGTCAAAAGTAATTTGCTAATTTTAGTTATTGCCACTAAAGAACTGAAATCAGAACTGAAATTTAGTATTCATTCCATATTTCCATATTTCATTTCACACAATTGCATGCAATCGTTAAAATAGAATAAACATTCGGAAAATAATGAAATAATTAGTTTCGAATGTAGTGATAGAGAAGAAATGTTCATTACATAAATAGAGAAATTGCCTCATTGCATAGTTTTCCTATCGAAGAGCAAAAAATTGTCATCCGTGATCAAAATAATTTATTCTGAAACCAACTAAATATTATGCGTCTTGTAAAAAATTCACAGTGGTCATAAAACGCAAGTACAATTCCACTAGTATGAATTCTTCCATATAAATCTATGAATTCTGTTGATACACGAATAATCTAAGTTGGAGATACAGTACCCAGAATTTTCTGCTCCGTCCTTCTGTTCCCATTTCTTCTCTTCTCTTCCCTTCCCTTGCCTTCCCTTATCTTTTCTTCTCTTCTCGTTTCTTCTCATCACGTCTTCTCTTCTCTTCTTTTTTCTTCCCTTCCCTTCTCTTCTCTGTCCTTCTCTTCATTTCCCTTCTCTTCTCATGTCTGCCCTTCTTTTCTCTTTTCTTCCCTTCCCTTCTCTTTTCTTCTGTTCTCGTTCCTTCTCTTCCCTTAACTTTCCTTTCCTTTTTTCCCCTTCTCTTCTTTTCCCTTCCCTTTTTTTTCCACTTTCTTTCCCTTTCCATCTGTTCTCTTTCCTTTACTTCTGATCCTTTCTCTTCAGCTATAATCTCTTATTTGTTTTAGCACTTCTTTTCATTCCCTTCAACAATAAGTCGTAACTTGAAGGATGCAATAACATGTAGCTTACACGATCTCTCCTGCTGTGACGTCAGCGCTATTCATTGCTTTCGAAAAGGGCAACCGGCGAGGTACGGAACGCCCGTCGTAGGCTCCTCGGGTTTCGAACAAGTGACCCCTCGGAGCGAGACGTTGAGTCGCGTCCTGCTGCAGCCTTTTGGAGGCTTGCCAGACTCGAACACAAATTTAATTCAAACTACTGACATGTAGCAGCAAAAGTTGCTCGACTATTGGGCGGTCCATTTGAAACATTAATAAAACAATTTCTACTTTTCCTCCTCACTATAGCATAGGGAGGAAAAGTATTGGAAATACAACAGTATGACCTCGAACACCGGGCATAAAATCCGTGTTTAGGGTTCTTTTCATCTGTGGCATCGCACACACGTCAGAATTAAGGTATGTTAGTGCTGTTCCAAAAATTGTTGCAGGTACTCTGCTAGAGCGCTCCAAAGCCAACTTTTTTCAATAAAAAGTAGCAAAACCGTCAGAACTTAGGTGCAGATGCCCCGTCAACATCGGTGCGGACCAACCACCGTTTGCTTTACCGGTCTCACCCTCCGACTTAACCACAGGCATGTAGCAGCTAAGCTCGGTTTTAGATGAAGATTCGGTACGACGAAAGTCATGAATCTGCAAGTCTGGTAAATAGTAAATGGTAAATGTACGATGCTTTTGTGATCACGGCTAAATCGATATCTGACAGACAGGGATGAAAAAACTTGCTTAAATGTTTCATATGGGACGTCTCCGTCTATTGAAGACAAAATAATATTTGAGATGAGAAAAAAAAAACAACTTGAATTCGACTGTTCCATTTTTGGAACAGTGGGATCAAAACATTTGGAACCATTTTTGAGAAAAATAATTGTTTAAAAATTGCGTAAATTCCATGCAAAAGTACGCGAAAGCGTCTTTCCATAAGGAAACTAGTTGTGTTACAGAATGGAACAGACATCCTGGTAGTAAATTTTTCTAATTTCCTTGGTGTGGACTGGCATTACGGTCTTGCCCTATCTTGTAGCTATCTATCGCCGCCCAATGTACATTTTTTTTCAATTTTTCAGTTTCCTAATAGTAGAACCGAAATATTACTTTAATAATATTAAAGAAAAGTAAAACATCGTTCTAAATAGCAATTTTCATTGAAACATTTGGAGCCGTTTTTAAGACAGTGGCGTTTAAGCGTTACTCTAAATTCGCAATATGAAGCTCTTTTTCTCAGAAATATTTTGTTTCGGAAAGCTTCATCTGCAATAATTTCAGGTACTTTACCTCACAAATGCAATATTGTTTACAAAATGCTGGAAATGTGCACATTAACGGCGTGAAAGATAGGTGTGTGAAGGCGTATGTAGAGATGTGTGAAGGCGTATGTGGAGGTCTCGGCGGCGGCAGCCTCCTCCTTTCGCCTCGAATCCTCTCTCAAAGGTCGCGGGGTCGGCCTACCGGACGTATCCCGACTGCATCCCGCCGTCCACTTTTCGTATTCCTTTTACCTACCTCCCGGTGGCGGCTATTCCGTAGTGATGGCAAATTTTAGCAAAACATCGATACTTCGATACATCAACAAAGGGCTTTCGATGTCGATAAAAACATCGATGTTTAAAGTAACATCGTTTAAATACAATTAATCGAACGGAAGTATAATGTCCTGGTTCTAATATGATAAATAACATTCTAATATGATATGTTGGTTTAATGTATAATGTCTTAAAATTGACTGTCATCTTAATTTTCTAATCAATGTTCTATGTAGTCAAGGTTCAAAATGCAGTGTATATCACGTTTTATATCGCAATATTATCACGTTTTTTATTAAATTTTATTTTCTATTGACAGTACAACGTTCTGCCGTGAGGCTCTTCAGTTGATTGACCGAGCAACTTTGTATCAGCAAAGTGTGAATTGGGTAACATCTTGTCACCTCCCTGATCGTGATTTCATTAGGTTGTACGGTACCGTCAACCAAGGTTATTGCGAGGAAATTTCATTAGAGAGCGTCGACAGGGTTTAGAAAGGAACTACGATGGGAGAGACAGGTAAATGTAAGAAATGCCCTTACCTTATTTAATGTCGGAGAGATATTGAAGGAAAATGTGAAATGGGACTCTGTTTCTTATGCCGGTTTTACACTAGCAATAGGTTTCCGCAATATCTTTCAGCAATTTGTTGCTGTTTCTTGTGGTCATCTTTACACAAACAAGAATAAGACGGGGCAATATGTTGGTTGAAAGTTGGGAGTAAGATCTTTCCGACACGATATTGACGATCGTTTTACATTACAACTTTTTGTTGCCGTGTTTGGTGACGTTTCGAGGAAAATGGCGAGAGAACTTAAGTGAGGTTATACCTCACTCCGACATGGCTAGTAGAAGGGAGAAAATGCGAGTCGTGGTCGCAGGTATTGTGCTCAATGAATAGATACAGAAACGTCGTTTTGTGACGACATGTGACTGTATTTTAAGACGAAAGGAAAAGGAGCTTGTGCAAATTCGGTTCAGGAGCCTCAATATTTTTTCGTGGCCTTCGATTCACGTGGGAGCAAAGACATTTTCTGTTTATAAAAAGTGCAATTATTAATTTTGTAAAAAGTTTTAAAATATTTATTACCTACTGTTAATGTATTATAAATTAATCTTAGAATTGATTTAGATTAGATATCTTGAAATTTTTAACACGTAACATAATTAATAATTAGGAAGCATCAGCTAAACCCCTACACCTAATCACCCAAACCATCAGCTAAACCAAAATTTGAACCATTCTATAATCAACTATAGAGGCTTTGTAATATTTATTACTTCTTTTATTGTATTAAATCTTTTTCACACGTCCATTTTACAAAAAAAACAAAAAAACATAAAAATGCAAAATAATAGTCTATGTAACTACCTTAACCGTACTTCCTGCGCATCTGACCGTGGCCTTCATTGGCTTCTTCCAACAATATCTTGCTGAGACTTCAATCCAATTCTAGTCCCAGCAACAGCTGACAATTTCTCGCCGAAACAGAAACATACGGGTTTACATTACGACCGGAATATCTAGCAAGAAATATGGCCAACATCAAAAATATATATTGTCGCAATGTTTACATTGGTAGCTTTTCTTGCGAAATAATGTTGCTCGCCTTTTTATTGCAAGTGTAGGTGGGAGAGTGGGAGTTGATCAGTTCCTATTTCGTAAGTGACTGCTCCTTTTACATTATTTAAATTATTGAAGAAATTTTGTGCTATTTTCGTAAAAAAGGATGTAATCGGTTCTATTGCAAAATCGTTGTTGCATCTCTAGTATGTGGTGGTGTGTGGAGGCGTATGTTGAAGTGTGTGAAGGCGTTAAAAAAAAGTGCTCAACACCCAAGAAGGGGTTAGGAGACGCGTTGCGTCGTGAGGTAACGCAACAAAATGTCAAAAAAAAAAAAACTTGGTGGGTAATAACATTTATAATTCCATAACAAATTTTGACTCACCTATTGGTAAGAACAACCTATAATAATATTATTAAGGTTTATTTGTAAAATCGTACTATTATTTTTTCTTTGAAGGTGGATTGTATAGTGCTTGATGTTAATTGTTATTATAATAATACTTGACCGGAAGTACATTCTTTGATGACTTCCTTGGTTGACAGTATAACCAGTCACGCACAAGATGTCGTGTTTTGTAGTGGGGCCTAGTAAGATGGAATGATTGCACGACAATGCACATCCTCATAATCATGCGAGCACAACGCTTTATTTAGCTATGTATGTACTAGCTAGTACTATGCTAGCTGTATGTATGCAACATAACACAAAAGTAAATGCATACATTGTTTTCCTTTTTTAATTTCTTTCACTGTTGTGAAGTTTATCGTATAAATATGGTGTTTAATACCATTTTGATGTAACAGTGTCCTGAAGATGAAATTACAAAATTCCCAAACGTTAGCGAAGAAAAATATTATTTTTAACACGTTCTGCGCGAATCACGTTCTAGTGCTTGTTTTCCGTGCGAGAAAAAAGCTACTTTTCATTCTAATAGTTGAATAGTGAGATGATTCGAGTACTTGCCACCTACTGTTTCTTAACCTGCTGAACTCCCATTAACCTAAATGTCTGTTCACCTTTAATCTTTGAGAGGCATAATCATTGATAATTTAATATTAAATTTAACACATAATTAAGATCGAGAAAAATAAATATTAGTAGAAAGTATTACAGGTAGTTTTAGATAATTTCTGCAACATTTAAATTGATAAATAAACCTTAAGTTCCTTTTGACAAGAAACGAGGTTCTTTGGTACTAACTTATAAAAAATGATTAGGAAGGGCAATTCGTTGTGTTCATAAATTACAAAGGTTAGCTCTGGTTTAAGCGCGCACAAGCAATTGATGAGGAAGCATGAGCATAGTTTTCTTCCATAATTTTGATCGAGAAAATCAGGAATCAGATCTCTGGGACACGTGGAACTTTTAGTAAATTTAGATTGTTTTCATTCTCTTTCAAGTTTTTGAGTCCATTTCACTATCCGGAAAATCCGTTTGCCCAGCTCTCTTGGTTCTGGATATGAGCTTTTCCAGTTATTGGCTCCAGATTTTCTTACAAAAGATAATTTCACCTGTTTCGTGTGAATTGAACGTTCCTGTGCCATTTCCCCTCTTTGCCTAACCCCTCCAGTTCCCACCCCTTCTTTGCGCTCCACCAACCCGCGACCGAGCGAGGGGAGAGTCGCGACCTTGGAACCTGCGTTTCTTCCGCAGTCTGGTTGTCGAAGGGAGAAGTTTTCTGGAGTGAAATATTCTCTTATTTGTACCGCTTTAACGAGAGGGGAGGGAAAAGCATTTCGTCACAAAAATGCGCCATTGTGTAATTATATGTGAAAAATATGACAATTTGGAATTTATTATTCGTTGTTTTGAAATTCGTGGATTCTGTGAAATTAGGAAATCAGACTTGTTGTAGTGTGGAACAATGTCGTGAACATTGAAAAGAAAAAGATCAGTAAAGCGAAGTAGGTAAGTACAAAACTAAAAATATTACTTTTCTCGCAATGATGTATGAGCATACAGTAGCAAAGGAACTGTGTGTGATGTAAATGGATGATAAAATGCAGTTAGCAAATAAGTAAGAATCATATACTTTCTTTCAGGCACCGAAATCAGACAACGAAAGAATCTTGTCGTCGAAGGAGGTGAAGGAAGGGCTGCACATTGTAAATCATTTGAAGGCGATGTGAGTAATAAATTGCTGTAAACGCGTATGTAAAGAGTATTAATGAAATTATATGTATTACATTTGAAAATTGTGTCTTACGAGTAACTTTAATCCAGAGAAACAATATTTGTACAAGTCGCTATACACTACATTTCTTGTAAGCGAAAATTTTAAAATGTTCCAGATTCTATTCATGAAGTTATGTTTTCAAAGTATATTTCAGAATGCTTCGGGGCATAAAACTCCTAGTTATTAACTATTATTTTTATTAGTTTAAACTATTCTCAAATTGACTGATATATTAATATAGTAAATGTAATTATTACACCGTTAAGTTATTTGAATTCTTTAGGTTCGTAAATCCATTTTATAAGCCTAATGAATATTCAATATTATTATTGACCTAAATTGACCTAATATTAACCTAAAAAATTCAAATAACCAACGGTGTAATAATTACATATATATTCATATATCAGCCCTTTTGAGAATAATTTAAACCAATAAAAATAAAAGATACCAATTTGTACCAGAAAATAGAGACTTTCGAGCTCCAGAATGTAAGAATGGAATAAATAATTACAATGTGTTTTTTAAAAAATTTTTGTTAGCGTCTCAAGGTTTGTCTTAAATCTGGATTTGGAAACTTTATCAATAATACGATCTCAAATGTTCAGTCGTAAAATCAATGTTTAAGTTTTTTTGAAAGTAAACCTGCACTTACGTCAAGATGAAAGTCTATTAGCGGTGTTCTAAAGATAGTGAAGGTGTAGAGTAGATAAATGCAATTTTGTGCCAGCAAGACAGGAGTCTACATGTATGGATGTCCGGATGGATATCTGAATGAATGGACGAAGGTACATTTTGGATGTTATTTTTCAATGTTTTGAATGAAAAATTGAATAATCACATGTTGTTTAAATTGAAATATGAAATAACTGAAGACAGCATTAGTAGTTTGGGTGTACAGACGAAGCGAGCGCTGTTTGTAGCTTCACGGCGCAAACTATCTCCTGTCCGGGAAATGATTCTGCTGCCCTGTTTTTTCTCACATCTAAACCACCTCGTGCATGCGTAAGGGCCTCGCCTTCTTTTCTGTAACGTTCAGCGGCGAAATGAAGTTGTAAGCTCTTGAGATGTCCCTGATCGGTCATGTTCAGTTTATTATTATTATTATTATTATTATTATTATTATTATTTATTAACTTTCTCATCATTGTTGGACATTACATAATATTGCGGAATACAGATTCAAGACATGTTACAAACAGTTGACACATTGTTTTGTTTCATCAGAACACTAATGAAATCAAATTTACATATAAGAACACAAGTCTAATTAAATATAAATATATTATAGAAATAACACATTCACATAAACCTTCCACTATTGTGTCACTGTCAACATTCCCACATACACATACACACGGCAGTCACTGGTCCTGTACGCTTGGTTAAACGGTAATTGAGTTGAGTTTAGTCAAGCTCGTCTCCCAAGAACTCGCTCACAATATGACAAGTGTCTAGTATCATAAACGTATAAAAAATTTTGATAAATAGCTTTCTAATTGATTGATTTCGAAGTTTTTCTTCGCGCTTTTTAAACGTAGTCCAGTGGCCGAAGTGATAATGTGTCTAACAAATTTGCTTGACTTTCCACATTTTCTTTACTTTATCTGCCAGATCCTTGTACTTGCTGATTTTGTTGCTATAGGTATTGTCGATATTGTGGGAGAGTGGAATGGCAATGGCAGTCAGATGGACTTCTTTTTTCTTTTTGTCCAGCAAAGTGATATCAGGACTTTTAGCTGATATGGTGACAGTAATTTTTACTTCTCTATCCCACTAGAGTTTGAAATCGCTGTTATCAACTACTGGTAAAGGTTCATACTTATAATAAGGGGATGCTGAAGCTGTGCCTCCTTCTAAATTTTGATGACTTTTGCTACATTATTGTTGTCTTTTGATATATTCTGTGATTGCAAATGTGCGGCAGGATCCTGTTATGTGTTCTATTGTTTCTGCTGTTTCATGGCATTTTCGGTATTTATTATCTCAGATTACTTCCTTGATTATGTATTTTTATTGTTTATTATTATTATTATTATTATTATTATTATTATTATTAATATTTACTTAAAGCCACGGTGAAATTAAATTCTCTCCAGCTGGAACATTAATACTAGAGAATCTAAATGAGTGGCTATTACACAAGTTTTAAAACCATCGATAATTTTGGAGCGATGTATTATTAACATGGATATTTTAATTTCGACCATCGATATTTTGTTCTCTGGAGGTTGTTTACCGATTTCTGACGTCCACCCGACGCGTCGTCGTAGGGACCACGCGATCGCCAATTGGTGACAAAAAGACACTTCTCAAGAGATTCTCGGAGGCCGTAAAAATGCAAATTTATTTCCATAGAGGAGAAAGCCGGCTGACACCGGAGTCGGCGTCCCACGCCAACGGCCGTCAAGCCGTTGTTCGTCTTTTCTCCGTATTCGGCGAGGGCGCCACCTCTGCAGCCGGCACTGGCACTAAATTAACAAAAGAAGCGTGATCGTAAAGGTCAACACGTCTACACTGGATCGTTTCAATGAACTGCGTTTATGAAGAAAGTAAAGAGAGTGTTGAACCTGAGAGGATTCAGAGAAGTTGTTGTTGTTCTCGTCCTTGTTCTTCTTGTTCTTCTTGTACTGTCGTTGTTCTTGTCGTAGTTCTTGTCGTTGTTCTTGTCGTTGTTCTTGTCGCTGTTCTTGCTTTTGTTGTCGTTCTTGTCGTTCTTGTTGTCGTTCTTCTTGTTGTTCTTGTTCTTCTTCTCTTAGTTCGATTGATAGAGCCACCTCAAAAATGTGACTCATTGAAAAAAGTTTTAAACGGGTTAAATGGGTAATTTTATTCACCCACTTCCTGAGAAAAAAGAAATTCGTCGTGTCGTCGACAGTTGAATAAGAGTAATTTACATCACTAAACAGGTCGAAAGAAAATGGATTTGAAGTTACCTCTTTGAAAAATGGACTGATCCGTGACCCTGAGAATTTATAATGAACTTTTAGCTTTCGGGGATACGTATTTCACATGAAGCCTCTGGAATATTTTCAAAATTTTCTCAAAAATGCTTCGAAATTTTTTCTTTAATTTTTTTACTAGAAGGAAATGCAATACAATTTTAGAGATGACACAGGTCCTATTCCGACTTTTAATTCTGAATTTTTGAAAATTTCAAAAGTACCAAATTTTTTGTAACGCTCATAATGTTCAATGTACCAATCACAATATTTTCTGTATGAAAATCACTATTACCTTCAGAATTAGATCTCTAATGAACGACAAGAACTCAAGTAAATGTCTGTTGTTCAAATGTAATTTTTTGAAATAGGTAATTTACATTAACGTACATTTTCCTACAACATACACGTACAATCGTGGTAAATATAAAACCTTTCCATTACATTTTCAGAAACATGTTCAACCCTGTGACAGTGAACAGTGGTCGTTCCGGAAGGGGTAAAACTTTCATCAAGCCATAATAATGAATGATATGAAACAATGTTTTGAGGTAGTCTATTTTCATTATAGTAGAACTTTTCTAACTTTTCTACAGCAACATCCCACACATATCTAATTTTCGGCGTACATTCTAGCTACTAGAAATTTTAGGCTTTTTTATCAACTTCTCAAGCTATTTCTCAACCAAGTTCCTCGCGGAATGGAAGTTTTCTGCATAATTTCGTTCAATTGTAGATCTTCTTGTCGTTCAGTTGTACACTTCTCGCTATAATAACACAGTTTTTAACTGTTTTTGACGTTAAATAAATAAATTATTGTAAATACATCTTTAAATGATTGAAGATATTTCTGTTCAATTATACACTTCTTTCGATAGTACGTCACAGACGGTTTTTAACTGTTCTTTTGACGTTAATAAATAAATCTTTAAATGGTGTCATTAAATTTTTTAAGCAACCGAGTAATTGTTGAGAAATAACACAAAGAGGAAGAAAAGTTGTAGTATGTCGTGCTTTCCCACTTCTTTGCAATTCGTATTCTTCAAACGGAAGGTGCTAAGACTGGCGTTGTTAGCACGATGGCTTGAAAGCATCGTTTTCATTGCAAATACACAAATGAAAATGGTACGCGGAAAAGTTGCCTCCTGACAACACAGCACCCATTTGAAAGGGGCTTGTACGAGGTAAAGTTGATGGATGGTGCGGTGAAAAGACCTGCGGATGTTGGTGTTGCGACATAGGAAATCCAACATTGGCGCAAAACCCAGTTTACTCAAAAGAAATGACATTTGTAATAGTGTTTTTTACAATAATTACACTTTGTACTTAGCAATGTTTGAGGGATGCAGACTTCTTATTCATTTGTCGTCATTTGAATGTTAGCGTTACAGTTCTGACCCATCAGTTTTATAATACGGTTTTATGATATACATATTTGTGCTTAGGAGGTTTGAATGAAAACAATATTTATGAAAATAAAAGTATTAAATTTGTTTTGGTAAGAAAAAGTAGTGGAAATGCGCAGCAACGTGAAATTTTCCCTCTATTAATATAATTACTGAATATCTTTTTCAGATTTTTGAAAATGTGCATGTCATCATTTAAAATTCTACGTGAAGGAGAGCAGAAACCTTCTAAGTCACAAGAAACAATATGGTTGAAAAATTGCTGTGAATGTTGGGATTCTTTTTTAAATTTCGAGGAGTAAGAATGCTCGCCGAAAATTTGCTATGTGTGGGTTGAGGCTGTAGAAAAGTTCGAAAAGTTCTATATATTCGCTGTATGGAAAATAGAAACTTCCACCCCCAAAAAACGAACATGGTTGTGATGTGCCAGGCGATTGTTGGAGGATGTGTATAAGTACTCACTAGTTTTTGTCTTTAAAAACACCTTTCAAACATAAGAAAACATCCTACATATCGCAGTAAATAATCTCAGGTTTTTTCAAAGATGAAACGTCAATGCTTTCAAGAAACCGATTACAACTCAAAAAATGAAATAATGAACAAATCAGGGAAGTTTAACTTGATGAATTTTATGATTTTTATGCAAATTAAGTGTTTGTACTGTAAACCCAGTTAATAATAGCAAGCGATAAGACAATGGGGCCGCACTACCTTTCATTTAAAGCAAGAACTACGAAATTTGGCTGAGTAGAAACCTCAAACTTCTTTGTAACCTTTAGTGTTTTAAATATAAAGATTTTTACAATTTTCTATTTGTCGGAGGTTTTAATGAAGATCCAAACTATACCATACTTATAAATGCACTTTTTCTGATCAAGCAAAAAATTTATAGAAAAAATTGATGCATTTTCCAAAAATATTTGAAAATATCACATGAGCTTCATGTCAAGTATCTCAAAAATTAATATATCTTAATGTCCTCCGGAAAGGAAGAACCAGATCTTACTCCAGACGAATTTTTCCGTTTCAGCTCAATAGCTTCACAGGCGTGGCTTTTGAGCTGACATCCATCCATAGACATTTTTGTACCTGATTTTCGGGTACAAAACATGCGTGTATCTTCTCTGCACCTACATTGAACTTTTCGATCATTGGAACAACATTAACAGACCTTAATCCTGACGTGGGTATGAAGTTAAGGCTCAAAAGAACGATTAACTCTGATTTTATGACCGAAAATTCAAGAGCGTATTGTTGAAGTGATTCCAAACTATAGTACTGGGAGGAATGGTAACAATGGATCAGTTTCCTTATCAGAATATACAAGTAGCCAAAACTACGAAATTACGCGGTTTGTGGGTGACAGAAATTTAACCTTCACGAACGTATTTCCAAGTTCTTTGTATAATTCGTGAATTACGGTATACCAGAATTTTGGGTAGCGTATTATACTTAAAGAATATAAAATGTGAAAGCATTAAATACATTTTTATAAATAATGAAGTTAGTAAGTTATGAATAACAAAAGAAAAATGCTATTTCATAATGTCATCAAAATAATGGAAATATGTATTCTGAAATTGAGTGAATTCATGATCGTCGCGCTTCGGAAATTGGCCAAATCTGCCAATATTCTACGTACGTAATATTAGACGAGGAAAACGAAAATATGATATGGACCATTAAGCACCGATTCCTTATTCGTTTGATACGTGCTTGAGTGATGGAAATTGGACAGTTGAAAAGAAAATGTTTCTGTGGTCTGTCAAACCACCGTGCGGTGCTGGTGTGGGGCGGTGACGCGGGCCGAACGGGGCGAGGTGGGCGGCTGCGGTGGCGGAGGCAAACGTGGCGAGAGCACGAACCAACCCAGAGGAACCAAGGGGGAAAGAGCGTGGAGGAGATGCGTGGGATGGGCCGGGGGACGCCTGTCACGCCGCAGGCAGCGTATTGCAGTTCCCTCTGGGGCACAGATTCTCCAGCAGAACACGACTCTTATTACATTATTGAAACGATTGAAGGCGTTGTCATTGTCAACAATAGTATTTATTTCAATAATAGCAGCTTTCGATGGCTTAGCCATGATGATGATGATGATGGATAAAGCTGCTATTATTAAAATAAATACTATTGTTGACAATGACAACGCCTTCAATCATTTCAATTATGTAAATGTCAACTGCAACTCACCACTGAATCAATATTATTACATTGCTAGCGTACCCGTGCGTGACCTCTCGCGTGATAAACTCCACTCTTCCCTATTTTTCCATTTCCTAATTAAGCCTGTAATACATATTTTTCTTCGAGACCGTGTTATTCTCCGTCTCTTGTTCTTTATGTCTTCTTGTAATTAACAACAATAAACTGCACCCTTGTTGATACAAACTGTACTTATTTAACGTTATTACCAAGCAGAGAGGTACACCTCTGTAATTGAGTCGCGCAGAATATCAAGTAATTAGTTTAATCTCACATACAGTTGCAGATTCTGCGGGCTCTGAATAGGTGTGGTAGAAACGAAAAGCATCAAGCCAACAAAAATGTAATAGAATGTTGAACAAGATCTCATCCTGTAGGTTACGGTGTGAGAAACATTTATGTGCGGCCTTCAGCCTTCATCTTAGTTTCATCAACTCAACATTTTAGTTTTATAAGGCCCTAAAGCGCATAGTTTAGGAGTTATTTAACGATATATATGTATAAAAAAATGCGATTGAGTGTTGCGTTTCACATAAATATATAGATGCTGTGTTTTTTTTTCAACAAATCCTTCACATTTTGAAAGTCAAATGCAATTCATCACGTCTCCGCGAAATTCTCTTTCTTTAAAGACCTCGTTTATAAAGAATGGTTGCATGAGAGAACCGCAAAAGATGTGTATACTACTGAAATAATATAGGAGACGATAATAAATAAATATATATTATTGCATAAAATGTGTATTAATTATGTTTATATGATGCTTATCTAGTTATTCAAGTGTGTGTGTGTGTGTGTGTGTGTGTGTGTGTGTTATATATATATATATATATATATATATATATATATAATATGAAGTCAAATATATATTTGTAAAAACAGATATTTATTAAATAATTCTCATGTTTTAAGGGCTTGATATTACTCTATATTTAGATACTGTTATGTTTAGCAAAGAAGATTGCCGTTCCCCCAGAAATCCACCAACTCCTTCAAAAATAATCAGAAAATCTCACCCGGCTGCAAGGATGGTCTGAAAGGCAGTGGCTTGTTCGCGCATTGAAATCTCATTTTCGAGAGCGAATAAAACCCTAAGGCAGTGGTTTGTTCGCTTCAAAGAGAGTTACCGCCCGGTGTGTTGTCTTTTCGGAGTGAAGGTGCTTATTAATCGTTTCCGAAAGTTGTATTTTTTTAAAGGAATGACTTTGTATTTGTTGTAGATCGCTGTGTCTATTGTCAGAATTTGCGATAAACAGCGCCTCCCGGCAACGAGGGGAACAAAACACTGTACTTTCACCACTTACACTAACATGCACTACACTAGCACAAATGCCAGGACATGGTCGGGAGCTTAGAGCTTGTCCCGGCTGGGGCAAGGAGATACCTGGTAGGGGAGCCAGCCGACTGGTACGTCGAGATCGGATCTGGCCATCCAGCGGGGAAAGATTGCTGCCACATCTTGCAAAAAACATGCACTGCGATTATAGGACTAACGACCTAAGTAGTTGATTGATTGCTTTTTTCGTGTTTCCGGGCGCGTCAACTGCTTCGGTCATTAGTCCCGTTAATGTAGTGCATGTTTTTGTCAGGAAATGGCGGTGATCTTCCCCCGCTGGATGGCGAGATCCGGCGCCGACCTACCGTCGGCTAGTGGAGTTTCCCACTAACCAGGACTCTCCCACCAGCGGGGCACCGCCCCAGCCGGGACAAGCTCTGAGCTCCGACCGGTCTCCGGAATATGTGGTAGTGTGGTGCATGTTGAGTGTAAGTGTGTGTGTAAGGGGAGAGGATAGGACAAGGAAGAGGAAGCACAGATCGCGCGCGGTCCGTGGCCCGTTTGGTAGGGTACTGCTCCGGCATTCGCCTGGTGTTGATCGGAGAAACCACGGAAAACTACCGATGAGAGCAGCCGGCCGCTAGAATTCTCCTCCAGAACCTAAGTAGTTGATGCGCCCGTATTCACTAGTAATGAATCTCTGAAGGCTTCGTGTCAACGGTCTCTGATCAATTCGCAAAACCCGTGCTCTGTCTGTTGGCTGGCGCGGAGGGGCGGAGTGCGCCTAGAGGGAGCGTGGTCGGCGCCCACGCGCGGTGGAGGCGGCCGGAGAAAGTTCAAGAGCAGCTCTCGCTCCCGCACGAGGACCGGTCCTCTCCCCCCTCCCCCGCCCCAGCCACTGCTACAGCCTCTGCTACCGCCTCCGCAACACCTCCCTCATAGAAATAGTCACCGCTGCACACACTGGTACAGCCTCTGCTACCGCCTCCACAACACCTCTCTCATAGAAATTGTCACCGCTGCACACACTGGTACAGCCTCTACAACACTTCCCCCATAGAAACAGTCACAGCTGCACACACTGGTACAGCGTCTGCTACCGCCTCCACAACACCTTCCCCATAGAAACAGTCGTCGCTGTGCACACTGGTACAGCCTCTGCTGTCGCCTCTACAATACCTCCCTCATAGAAACAGTCGCCGCTGCACTCTCTACATCCTCTACAACACTTCTCCCATAGAAACAGTCACAGCTGCACACACTGGTACAGCTCTGCACCGCCTACAACACCTCCCATAGAAAAGTCACCGCTGCACACACTGGTACAGCCTCTACAACACTTCCCCCATAGAAACAGCACAGCTGCGGCAGCCTCTGCCACCTCAACCTTCCCCATAGAAACAGTCGTCGCTGTGCACACTGGTACAGCCTCTGCTGTCGCCTCTACAATACCTCCCTCATAGAAACAGTCGCCGCTGCACTCTCTACATCCTCTACAACACTTCTCCCATAGAAACAGTCGCCGCTGCACACACTGCTACAGTCTCTACCACCGTCTATACAACACCTCCCCCATAGAAACAGTCGTCGCTGTACACACTGGTACAGCCTCTGCTGCTGCCTTTACAAGACCGCCCCCCACAGAAACAGTCACCGCCACCATCACAACCTCCGCTAGTTACAAGTACAACATCACAACACTACGAAGTAGGGGGCAGTGTTAATGAAATGTCATTTTTTTCTTTTCATGTTAGAAATGTGTTGTTTTGTGTGGAATTTCTTTTTTTAAAAAAAATTTTTAATTTGCACTTTCCCGTATGTAATGCACTTTTTGCTTGAATTAATCGATTTTAATATCATTTTAATTGTATTTCCTTCAAATAAATATTTACGAGATGTAGAAAATGTTCTCCTCAGAATTCCTGAGTAGCCTATTCGATTTCTTCGCTCATGTATTGAAAGGTGAACCATTGTGTGTACTACGTAATCTAAGGTTCGTGTGACACATATCGGCGCTATTGTCAGTTCCGCCGATTTCGCGATAAATAATGACAGATTTTCTTGTTATGGACAGTCCAAACCAAAAGTTTGCAAGCTGAGTTTACTTGAACAAAAGGCAAAATCCTCGATTACGTCGGTAACCAATAGCTTGAGTTGTTCATCTGAAGTGGTATTGATCAAACGTTTTTACGTTATTTTTCTTTATTTTTACGGAATTTTTAAAACAGTTGAATAGCCTTTTATCGATCGTTTTTGGAAGTGTTCTAGGTCATCAAAATCCGCCCCTTGCTACTAAGTCTTGCGGATTCGGTGGTGTAACGGTTAGCGTATCAATCAGTACCCGAGTTTGCGGGTTCAAACCCGATCGAAGCCGTGGATTTTTAAGGGCGAAAAATCCTTCGTACGCCTTCCTTAGGAGGGGAAGTAAAGCCGGCTGTCCCATGTAGTAGATTTACTGCATGTAAAAGATCCTCAAGCCTAATTGAAACCTCTGAGCAAAATTGAGTTCCACATGTTTCGTCGCCCTAGATAATACCTCATTTCTTCCCTAGGTGGTGAAAGGAGCGTAGCGAAATTTGCGTGGTCAGACGAAAGAGCGGGCCTGATGGCCCGAGTCTCGCCACGTAAAATAAGGCATTAACTATCTAACTAACTAAGTCTACTTAGTCAGCCCGCAGCTACCGCCAGTGGCATCCACAGCCACACCGTTGCCGCGGCCACGGTCGCAACCACCGCGTCGCAGACTGGTCCATTCTCAGCTGCCGCCGTCCCCACCACCCCAACCATCTGCCAACCACTGCTTCCGCCTCCGCATCTCTGAAAACCATAGCCACTACCACAACCATCGTTACATACACTGCAACAGCGTCACCTAACGACCACCTGCACTACTAAGCCACCCCCTGCCACCGCCTCCGCCTTCGCATCGCTTCCATTGGGAAAAGACCTTTTACGACTAGTATGTGGCCTTTAGCAGCAAAAGCTGATCTACTACTGGGCTACATTTTAAATATCCTAGCTAAACCAGAAACTCCTCTCAAAAGTACGGAGGCTGCATGTTTTTCTTTCAATTTTTGCATTGGAAATTAGTAATACAGATTTTTAAACAGTACGTCAACAAGATTTTCTCAAAAATTGCTCTTGTTTTTATTTTGTTGTGAGCAATGTTTGCTTAATAACACGGTAGCGTTAACATTTCATTGAAATCTCAAGCATTTTGGAAATTGCAAACAATTTTTTTCGAATCTGTGTTTGATGCTGTATGTTTACACTCACATTGATTATAATGCAATGAATTAATCAAAATAAAAACTTACCCTTTTACTAAACTTACTTAACTAACTTACTAACTTATTTAATTACTTTACAAAACTTACCCTTAATTAATATAAAATGTTTTACATTCTTTTTTCAATATTACTTATTTTCGCATAATTTTGAGTTGTTTGGTTACAAAATTTAATGTTTTCGAAACTGTCCTGCCTTCTTATAATTGAAGTATCTTCTTATAATTGAGATTTCTTTTCTAATGGATTCTATTCTCCAATATTAAATCTTTAATTTGTTTAAGGTACACTGTTTTCAAATTGTAGTAGTTTTATCGTAATTTTGAGTCATATTGTTTGCATGTTTCCAGTGAACTCAGAGACAAGTGAGAGACAAGCTCTAAGTTCCCGACTGGTCTCCCGGCATGTGTGGTAGTGTAGTGCCTGTTAGTGTAAGTGCGTATAAGTAAGGGATGAGGATAGAACACGGAAGAGGAAGGAAAGATCGCGTGCGGTCTGTGTCCCGTTTGTTAGGGTACTGCTTTGGCATTTCTCGTATTGATCGAATAAAATGCGATAACTATCGATCAGAGCAGCCGTCCGCTAGCATTCCCCTCCACACAGAGGCTCAATTTGATCCGGCTACCTACCAGCTAGTGTCGAAATACCACCATCGGGACTCGAGCTCTAGAACCTCCCAGTCAGGGCACTGCAGTGATGTCAGTTAATACTCTGAACCCCCTCAACCGGTAAAAACAAGGAAAGGTTTATTCCTGTTTAATTTCCAATAAAAAAGATTGTTTGAAAGAAAATAAGCGTATGAATCAGATATAGTATACGCTTTAAATGAATAAACTGGTGAATGTCACAATAACGTTTTAGTGACAAAAACACACCTGCATGCATTCTATTGATGGCATTTCCTTTCTCAGAAGCTATATCATTCATTATCTTACCGAGCTCGAAGAAACTCGCTTATTTATTTTTAAAGGGTTGGGTCTCACGAGGAAGCGACGTCGGAATAGCGAACAAAAAACTGCTGACGTAGACGGTATCATACATGTAACGCCAGATTGACGTACGAGAAATTCAGCTGACGTACGAGATAATTATGCTGGTATTTTTTGGTAAATGGAATAAAAAAAGATCATTCACTTCTATTAAAGTTCTTCATTCAACGGAAAGTATGTAGTGCCTCAATATTTCGTCTGAATTAATCGAAATTGCCTTGATTTGATAGAATAATTCGGCCTAACGATTTAGGATGTCGCGACACTTGAATCCATTTCGACACCAGAATGTCGTAACACGAATACGGGTTCTTTTATCTATGGCAACAACACCTAATCAGGAATATGCCATTTTTATCAAACTTTAAGTAACGATACTTACAATATCGATTTTTATCTACACAGTATTCAAAAAAAGCAAATTGTGTGCATTTTATTTCTTATTTAAAGATATCTCAAGATATTTTTTATAGGTTATCATTATTCACGTTTATTTTACATAAACATTTTAAGTTTTTCACTCTTTTGAATAAGCGAAAAGCTGTGACTCTTTTGTATGCGACACAACTATGGACTAGCCATATAAATAAACTATCGCTTTGACAGAATCATAACTATGTGGGCGTATCAAAAATAAAAATATCGATACTGCGAGTTTCGAACGAATCGTAACCACCATATGTGCGATTAATTATCATAGGGAACGAACGTTTATTCATGACATGTGGAATGTGTGTGACGCGACAAGCATTGGAAACATTTGTGTGATACAGTACCATTCGTTTTGGCCCGAAGCCTTCGCACATTCAGAAAATCTCTTGTTTTTTTTTCTTCTCTGAAGTGAGGGCTCCTCGCACATGACACAGACACCGGCTAAGGTTGATTGATTGATTGATTGATTTTCTCGTGTTTCCGGGCGCGTCAACTGCTTCGGTCATTAGTCCCGTTAGTGTAGTGCATGTTTTTCTCTCGTGAGATGGCGGTGATCTTCCCCCGCCAGATAGCGAGATCCGGCGCCGACCTACCGTCGGCTAGTGGGGTTTCCGCCTAACCACGACTCTCCCACCAGCGGGGCACGCCCCAGCCCGGACAAGCTCTAAGCTCCCGACCGGTCTCCCGGAATATGTGGTAGTGTAGTGCATGTTAGTGTAAGGGGTGAGGAGATGACAAGGAAGAGGAAGGAAAGATCGCGCGCAGTCCGTTTCTTAGGGTACTGCTTCGGCATTCGCCTGGTGTTGATCGGAGAAACCACGGAAAACTACCGATCAGAGCGGCCGGCCGCTAGAATTCTCCTCCAGACAGCGACTGAATTCGACCTAGCTGAAAAGCTAGTGTCGAAAACCCTGCCGCCGTGAGGACTCGAACCTAGGACCTCCCGGTCAGAGGCGCTGCAGTGACATCAAGCGGCTAAGGGGGTTCAGAGCATCGATGAAGTACGTCTGATAGGTCGTAAGGTTCGAGACCCGACGGTGACAGGATTTTCGACACTATGTAGCTTATTGTCTGAAGGAGAATTCTAGCGACTGGCTTCTCTCATCAGGAATTTTCCGTGGTTAATCCATTCCACGCCAGGCGAGTACCGGAGCAACAACCGTGCCACCGACTGCGCGCGATCTTTCCTTCCTCGTCCTTGTCCTGTCCTCTCTTCTTTCACACACACACACACACACACACACACACACATACATTTATACTTACATGCACTACATTTTCACACATGTCGGGAGCTCAGAGTTTGACCTGTGCGGGGGCGTCGCCCCGCTGGTGGGAGATATTTGAGTGGGAAAACCCCTTTTTTTTTCGTCCCGGGATGAAAGTAGCACTTTAAACCCTCCGGCATTAGAGTAACCATAGAGCGGGATTAAAGTACCCATACCCACCAGCGACTCCCATTGTCATTGCAATCTGAGAAAGGAAGGAGAAAGAAAGTAAGTTTTGATATACCGTAAGTCTAAGAGAATATGTATACTCATACATAAGTTAAAAACTAACCTACGTAAATAAATAAGGATTGTCACAAACTTCAACAAATCTATGAAATTCAAGCTTTGTAATTTTTTAAACACGTATCATTAACAATTTTTTCTAGAGATATATTGAGATATACGTATTGAGATATACGTACATATTTTCTTAGAGATATCAACATTTTCCTTGACACATAACGTTGCCATCACCATTGAATTATACCACAAAAACGATTAAGACTGGGATGGTTTTGATTTATTGTCAAAATACGCAAGTACAATTTCTTCTGAAACTTTTCTTCCTGTTATTTCTCCATTTGCTGAAACATTCGTAGTCTTTTTTTGTAGATATGCCTCGATTATTCAGAGAATAATTTTGAAATAATACATTCTGCTTCCTTCATGATATCATTAGGAATTTGTAGGTGTTTATCTTCAGAGTCCAAATAAAATGCGGCCAAATAAATGCTCGGGACACAACTGTTCTCCCACGTTCTACTTTAACCCCTAGTTATATAAATAACTATTAAATGATATAAGGCATAAATAAAATTTATTAGTTAGCATAAATATAATTTATACTTTATTTACAAGAGTTTATTATTGAAAGAAGAAATTTAGATTCTATATTTTTTGTTTAATGTAGGGGCGGATTTTGATGACCTATAACATCGCCAAAAATTATCAATAAAATGCTCTTAAAATTTTTAAAAAATGCCCTAAAACAAAAGAAAAATGACGTAAAAAATTAATCAAAACAGTTGGATGAACAACTCAAGCTGTTGGAAACGTTCTGTGTATCGAGGCTTCTTCCTTTCGTTCGAGTGAACTCAACATGCAAACTTTTGGTTTGGACTGTTCTTTACCAGGAAAACTGTCTCTAGTTATCCCGAAATCGACCGAACTGGCAATGGGTCTAATTACTTACTTACTGGAATTATATACTTACAAAGGCTGTCAAAACAATTTCTAAGCGAACAAATCGAATAGGATACTGAGTAATTCTGTGAAAATCATTTGTTGCATCTTGTAAATATTATTTGAAGCAAGTACCATTAAAAATGACATTAAAATCAAAAAAAAACATTAAATACGGAAAAAAAAAAATTTCCTTTCGTCATAACAAAATAATTTTTACTAAAATTACTAATTACTAAACGGCATTGTTATAAAGTGAAAAGAAAAAAATGGCATTTCATTAAAATCCGTCCCCTAGTTATGTGTATCTCCATCAATGATCATTGATCAGAATTGTATGTACTCGTAATTAATTCCTTAACCGAGAGATGAGGTGAATCGGCATTCAGTCATAAAGACACACACACTGTCCCAGAAAGATGAATGGGCCAAGACAAATAGAAATGCAAGATATTGTTGGCTTACGTAATGATATAGTTATTGGTATTAATTGTTTGACGCAAATATCTTCACAAATAGTAGAAAAACGAATTCATTGTGACATTCATGTTCCGTTCCTTTCCCTAGAGGCGCTAGTGCGTCAATTTTGACGTTTGATTTGAATACCAGATAGCGCAGTCCTAGATACAATATCTGCAAATGCATTCAAATGGAAACTCTGATTGGTGCTAAATTGCTAAGTGGTTTAATTTTAGCAGGATCGGCCAAATGCTTTTCCTGGGATCTGTGTTACATGTCGACAAACGTCCGCATGCATGCCGTTCATTTTTGACACCTTACTCGCCCCCCGATTCTGACCGAGTTTCAACACACTAACATTGGATCACTAGCCCGAAGTGACAACCACGATACCAACAAAGCCGGTAATCAACTTTTGATTCCAAAAATTGGTTTATCGTGTTCATTTTGTTCATTTTTGTTTTACTGTTAAAGAAAGCACCGAATTTAGTATTTTTTCTGAAAACGGGGAATCCCTTGTTAATTCCACTTTTTGTCATTTGTATGCGTTAAAAATAAATGTATTAAATATTTCTATCCTCTAAATCTTTCTATTTAAGAAAGAAAAATAATTCTTAATGAAAAAAAAAAAAAAATCATGGATGATTGAACCATATGGATGTGGTGAAGTTGGTATGAATGATTCATGTTTCCGGGGACGTCAATGCTATGGTCATTAGTCCATTTAGTTTTGTATCGCAGGAGATGGTGATGTGTTTCCCATCGCTGGATGATGAGATCGCTCCAAGAGCTTCCTTGCTGGTTGTTGGAATATTTTTTTTATTTTTCAAAAGCTTTTAATCGTAATATTTTACTTTCAAAATTGCCATCATATGGAATTCGTAGTGTTGCTCTCCATTAGTAATGTTCGTACCTTAATCATCGATCTCAGAAAGTAGATACACCGTATTTCCTTCACTGCATGCGTGACGTATTTCCTTTACTGTGACTGACTGTTTATTTCGGTACACAGCTTTCGAAATTGGAGCGTGCTCAGGTGGCTCATGGCTAAAGTGGCATATTTCTGCTACGGAGGTCTCGGGTTCGAATCTCGGTTAGGCCTGCGGATTTTAGTAATGTATTAACTTCACTAACAGTGCCAATTCGGATTCGCATTGTGTTTGGTAGTATCCGACTGCACGAACTGGAAGTCCTTTAAAGTCTAGAGGCGACAGTGCGTCTAGACACAAGCAGGCTTCCTATAGTAACAGGGTTGCCCCGTTGCCTCATGTCTTCCACTGATGGATGTCATGGCTCTCCCAAGGGGACCGATATTTCATAATTTTAGGAGCGGGCGTACCTCAAGATTCTGCACTATCGCCGCTTCTCTTCAATGTTTATTTTTCAGACATTCCCACATTAGGAGACTCAACTCTTGCGCTATTCGCAGATGATACTGCAATATACACAACTCATGGAGATATAAAAATAGCAAAAGATAACATTCGGGCAGATATCTCATGCTGTCTAGAGTGGGCTCAACAGTGGAGAATAAAAATAAACCCAACTAAAACCCAGGCCAAAAGTTTTACTCTTTGTAAACCAAAGTTACCTCGCCCACTTGTATTAAATAACACTATAATCCTATGGCTTCCATCCGATACACGATGGGGTTCATATTGATAGCAAGTTAACTTGGAAAAAGCACAAGCAGGTCTAAATCCGCATATTCAACAGGTATTTCTCGCATTATTATATCGAGGATTCTATTAACGACATGTCTTTCTAAAAGTTTATAACTTGCACTCAGAAGGGATATCGGTCTTTAACTCTCCGCATTGTCATTTGCTTTTCCTGGTAAGCACTAACCGTCGAAGGAGAAATCCAGAGAACAATAAGGTGCTGGAGCCAGAAATGCCGACAGCAAAGTACTGTCCAGAGAGTCGAAGAGCTTAAAGCAGGATTGTCCAACTGGCGGCTCGTGGTGTCATTTATTGTGAGCCGGCGAAAGGTATTAGAAGGGAACGAATTTCTACGATTTTTTACGAAAAATAAATTTTTTATCAAGAAAGTTTTATAAATTTCAAGATTTTTTTAGGGCATAAAAATTCTCTCGCTAGTTATTAGCCTCTCATCCATGTCGGGCGTGAACATTCTGCGCCTAGCGCATACCCCCTGCCGGAGTCAACATCCTCTTTAATGTAAACATTGATTAAGTTTAGATTAAGGATTTTTTATTTCCTCCTTACGGAGTAGAGATAAATGTATGTAATGCTTCGCGAAAAACGGCGAATTTTCGGCAGAAAAACTTTTATTGCTGGGCACTGGCAACGAATCAGTGGCTACACCCAGTTGCTAAATTTAGAACAAAAAATCCTCTAGCACGTGGTGCAGCCAGAATTCATGTTTTGGGGTCCTTGATACCGAAAAATTAAATGGCAGAAAAACGTCTGTCCGCCTGTGAAGTAGGCTAGCAGCTAAACGGTTGAGTAGATTTTCTCTAAAACTGATATCCCCCAATGGATCTAACTGATGTTGCAGGCCTTTGGATTTGAAACCGATATTTTAATGTAGGGAGTACTTCACATGAAGTCTCTGGGACATTTTCAAAAGTTTCAAAAAAATTTCTCCGTTTTTGATTCAATTGTTTTGTTGGATAGTGTAAAGGACGTTAAAGAGAATGGTGCGGTTCTTATGTTCGTTGAAAACCCAGATTTTTCGAAAATTGCAAAAGTTCAAAATTTTTTCGGAGTCTTCCTACAACTAAAATATTAAAGATACAGCTTTTTCCCTTAATAAAGCTGTTCTTTAAATATAGATTTTGAAATAAGGTCATGAACAATTTTTCGAAAATTTGAGTACATTTCGCCTAACGAGGGAGAAAGTACGTGCTGCGTTATCACCACTAGTTTCTACCAAGTTCAGAAAATCAAAAGCATCCCAATGATTCCAAAATCTTCCCATTGAGTAATGCATGATTCAGTATAATGTCACGCATGATTCCACCCCGTCCCCCGTTTCAGAACGGCCGGTCGAAGTACCGAAGGCCGGTCGAAGTACCGAAAGTACTAGGTTCGAATCCTGACGGCGGCAGGATTTTTGACACTAGCTTTTCAGCTAGGTCGAATTCAGCTGCTATCTGGAGGAGAATTCTAGCGGCCGGCTGCTCTGATCGGTAGTTTTCCGTGATTTCTCCGATCAACGCCAGTGAATGCCTGAGCAGTACCCTAGCAAACGGACCTCGGACCGCGCGCGATCTGTCCTTCCCCTTCCTTGTCCTATTCTCTCCCCTTACACACACACTTACACTGCCACATATTCCGGGAGGCCGGTCGGGAGCTTAGAACTTGTCCCGGCTGGGGCGGTGCCCCGCTGGTGGGAGAGTCCTGGTTAGGGGGAAACCCCACTAGCCAACGGTAGGTCGGCGCCGGATCTCGCCATCGAGCGGGGGAAGATCACTGCCATCTCCTGAGGCGAAAAACGTGCCCTAATGACCGAAGCAGTTGACGCGCCCGGAAACACGAAAAAATCAATGAATCAAATAAACCGGTCGAAGTGCCGAGAAAAACAAAACAGGGAAGTTAGGTATGGCTCGCCGGAGTAACGAAAAATTGGCCCGCAACCATACTAAAGATTTAAGTTGTGGCCCTCGCACGTTGGACACCCTTGGCTTAAAGGATTATGACAGCAACGTCTTGACTGAGCGCTCCAAGCCCTGGCACAATGCAGTAGTAAAGAACTCACTAAACAACTGCGAGGGCTCGCGCGCTGCGTGTCTTTGGAGCCGGCTGGCACTCACGTGTGTCATGCGGGAGATAACATCTGCCGGCGACGGCAGTCTGCGCGCTGGGTGAGCGTCTCGCGACTCATGTCACTTTCATGCAAGAGGAATTAAATATGAATTTCATTTCGAAATGTTACTTGTATGATATAAGCTGTGTGGCTATAAGCTGTGTGACTTAAATAGTAACTTAGATATCAAATTTTTATCGACACAGTGAAACCTCGAACTGTCTAGAATGTCTTTATGTGTCTAATTTCGTAAATCCTTCCCACTCCTGTAAAGATGGTCTCTCGATATCTCCGTTTTTAATGTATGTATTTACTGTTGAGAAGTATTGATTTTTTGTACAATCAAAAATAATACATGTGAGTAGTATAATGACATTTAAAACAATGTTCAAACCACGACGGAGAATATGTACGAATCAAGATTCGAATTGCCTTGATTCGAAAAATGGAAGATCGGATTATAGAGATTGGAATGGTTGAGTCTGTATTGCTTTCTTTTGTTGTATAAAAATTCAATCATTCATATAATAGACGTTCAAACATCGTATCGCACATGGTCGATATTCCACGTAAGAATGACAAAATATATGACAAAATACAATACCGTGGCCCATATGTTAGGGTACTGCTCCGGCATTCGCCTGGTGTTGATCGGAGAAACCACGGAAAACTACCGATCAGAGCAGGTGGCCGCTAGAATTCTCCTCCAGACAGCGACTGAATTCGACCTGGCTGTGTAGTTAGTAACAAAATTGCTGTCTCCGACGGGAATCGAAACTCCAGACACTACAGAGACAAAACGTAGTTCGCGGTGTTTAGCGAAACGTTCCGACGACGCCTCGTACTTGTGTGTGTGTGTCGATGTCATGTGACGGAGGCGACGTGGCACGCGAGACGGCGAGACCCCTCGGACGACGGCGCTCGCGTGCACGCGTGCATCACGGCGTTACGTGCTGCCGAGCACGCCATGCTTTTCTCTCGCAGAGCACCGCTCCACGGGCAACCAGGGGCTCTTTATTCTCCTATTTATTTATTTATTTATTTATTTATTTATTTATTTATTTATTTATTTATTTATTTATTTATTTATTTATTTATTTATTTATTTATTTATTTATTTATTTATTTATTTATTTATTTATTTATTTATTTATTTATTTATTTATTTATTTATTTATTTATTATTTATTTATTTATTTATTTATTTTTTATTTATTTATTTATTTATTTATTTATTTATTTATTTATTTATTTATTTATTTATTTATTTATTTATTTATTTATTTATTTATTTATTTATTTATTTATTTATTTATTTATTTATTTATTTATTTATTTATTTATTTATTTATTTATTTATTTATTTATTTATTTATTTATTTATTTATGAAATAGGAATCCTTTAATTCGTAAGGTCATTGAAGCCCATGAGTGACGAGTAGATGATAATGATATTGATGATGATGTGAATGGTGATGAACAAATGGGGAGAGCTCCAAGAAAACATTTGTCCGCCGCAAATTCCCCGTGGATTGGAGCGGGAACGAAGTGGGGTTCTAGTGATTTCACAGCGAGGTATTCAAAACTAACCTTTTCTGTTTCAGTGTTGTTCAGGCCCCTCCCCCCCATTATAACCGAATCGGATAGCAATAAACGATCAAAACTGCTTTTGAGCAGAGATAAATTCAAGACGTTAGTGTCAACTGCGTCACGGGTTTTTAAATGTGGTCAAATTGATAAGTCTGTTAAGTAACAAAGATTAAACTTCGGACGTTGTAGTATTCGTATTTTGTTTTCTGTGTATTTTCTCTCTTTAGTTATTCATATACATAAGGTAACCGAAATAACATATTACTTACAATGTGTATAATCATGTTTGTTTTGTTTTGTTCTATTATGTAATAAATGTTATTAATACAGTAACAGTGCAAATTATATTCTTGGGTACCAGCGATTTATACTGAAAAACCTGTGTTATTTTCTTAGCAGTAACGAGCGCCAGTTTATACCGAAGATGGAGAAGAAACAGAATAACTTAATGCGAGATATTTTTTCAAAACGGCAAACACGGAGGCGTGCGAGGCGGAATTTCAAGACGTATCTTTCAGAGAGAAGAGCGGAACTTCGTTATTACAAAACTGAAGAGGGAAAATCTAGTCTAAGTTTGAATTGGCAAAAATGGTCTGTTGAGGGAGATGGGAAGCTTTGTTATATATAGAATCGTGGAATCATTACGTGTGTGTATGAGGGAGAGATTCATGAGCTATATAAGGATATTGGTGCAAGAAGAATTATTCTAAGTGGACGTGTAGTGTTCAGCCAACTGGATGTTTATTGTTAGAAAAGAATGTTCATGTAGGCTGAATTCGAATGATTTATTCGTAACTTTATGGTTGTTTATACCAAATTCCCCTGAGATTTTGAATGACTTTTGACACTATCGTAAATGAGAAAAAAGATTTATTTAAGAAGATATACCATTGACTTCTAGGGAAAATGCTGAAGCATTAATCCCCCCTCCTCACTAGATGCTTGCCTGAGGATATTCAAATGATATGAATCCATTGTTGTGGCTGGAGCGGAGGGGCCTCGATGTCGGTCAGAGGGTTGAGGTGGAATGCTACTGCGGTCGCCGCTGCGCTGCGGGTCACCCGGAAGTGTACGTCTGTCCGGAAGTAGATTGATCCAATCTAGAGACGCACGTGTGCTTCGCGCCGGCTCGGCCGCGCTCTGCCCGCCCCACCCCACACCGCCCACACCGCCCACACCGCCCTCATCGCGCCCGCTCAGGTCCTGGTCACGCCCCCCACCAGATCACCGATGAGGTCTTAAAAGTAATTCTTCCTCGCCTACGCTGGCGCCCAGATCGCTGTCTAGGTCCTCGTTCAGGTCTCCGTCCAGATTCTCGCTCTTGTCCCCGCCCAGGTCCCTGTCCACGTCATTGCTCAAATCACGCCCGATCCCCTCCGGTCCCTCCTCGCCGCCCCACCGCCTCGTGCCCCCCCCGTCCGCCCGCCGCCCCCCTGCCCCGCCCGGCACTCACCGGGAGCGTGGGCGCGCCCTTCCGAGTAGCGGTCGCCCAGCTGGGCACGTGGACCTCACGCGGACTGCAGCGCGCGCCTGCTACGGCTGCTTGAAGGATTACTACAGATCTTGGAAATGTTCGTACAAGATTCGGGGTTTTTATGCTTTTGATTTATGGCCGTACTTCGTACTGGCATAGGAAAGAGAAACTACTGTAAACTACTGTGGCAAAAATCGGTGATGGAAAAACTCGTATTGTGGGGCCTTGGAATCGAAGTGGATAAATCTTATTTCCGTGTTGAAAATTACTTCCACTATCCCACTGTGTAATCAGAATCCACGTTTTCGGGGTCCTTGATGTTGAAAGATGAGTTGATATAACCCATTCCAAATTGATAGTACGATAGCGACAGTGTATTGTTATTCGGGATTCGGATAAAAAATGTTCTTGTAGATGTTTCTGTGCCAAACAAATCGAACCTACTGAGAACTGTCAGAACGTCAGAACAGAAAAAACTGGCATGTTAAGAAAAGAGTCAAAACAGTTTTTTCATGTTTTTTTGGCTTTATTTCAAATTCCAAGGATCGTTTTTGGTGGCAAACTTGAGATGTCTAATTAGCACTCCCAAAAACGAAAATTCCAAAGAATCATTATTACACCGCAATTTCAGTTTTCTATGACCTGAAACTATGGGTTTCTATGTGCTGCTACGCAAGCGTAAAGTTAGTAGTTTCTTAAAACATCTGAAAAACGTATCGTCACAGTACGAAAAAGACTTATGCAGGTAGGTAGTTTAAAAGCGAAGTTAGTAAATAGAGCATCCATTAATGGCAACAATAAACTAATTCATTAATTATTATGGAACTCGTAGCAACTGTCACAGATGTACACAAATTTCTCAATTGATGATAAGTTTTGTACGCTGTACCTTACGAATTTAGGGTAATAAATTAGATTCTGCAGCGTTTACAGATTCGAACCACTCCTATGGAATGCCAATATTACTATTAATAATTTTAAATTCAGAAATTATAACACGATGTACTGGTTATACAATAGGAACTCGTATGAAAACAGCAATGGCTCCCTACTTTATTTCGCGAACCCGACCTCCTGTGACAAACAGGAGCTGAGTCACAAGGCCTCCTGTTACAAACGATAACGAATGTGGTTTTTCTTTCGAATAAATCTTAAAGAGTGGGTCAAACAAATCATGATTTGTAATAGAAACTTTTTTATACGATTGTAGCAAAAATGTTGTTTATATTTCCTGAGTGAAGTAATTGTTTTTTGTTCCATCTCGATTGAACAGAAGACAATAACTTCACACAATAAAAAAAGAACCATTGGAACAGTACGTGACAGCGACCAATGCTAGAGGTGTGTTCACAAAACCGATTCTTCGTCTGCTTTCTTTCAGTATCTTTTTTCCATGCTTTTGGTAAGTAATCACAAAGAGTACTGTAAGATTGAGAAAAAGCTCATTAAGTAAGAAAGAAAATCATTAGCATGATAGATCATTATAATTAACACAGACAAGAAGGTTCTAATTGGTAAATGAGCTAATGGTAAATTGCGAACACATTTGCAAACTTCATTTATCAGTTCCCTCTATATGTGCGTAACTATTGCGCGTAACAAAATAAATTGAACCTAAATTATAGGAAAATTAATGTAGAATGTTTTGGTAAAGAATTATTTTTTCACCGAAAGTCGATATTTTTTTAGATGGAGGCAGAAACAGGAAAAAATGTATTATGTTTTAACTCAAATTCCATCGACATTTTTGGGGGCAAATTTCAGATTCGTGATCATCACTCAAAAAAGGATAAGACGACATGAAATCAAATATACCTCAATTACATTTAGAACAGTCCTCTAGAGCTCGTGTATAACATATAATGACTTGAACTATGATACTTTAGCTTGAGTGAGGTTAGGTTTATGTTTGGCAAAATCTAGAAGCAATCCATCTCATCGATTTCTTCTTAAATTTCCTGCCATAACTGCGTAGAATTGAATCGGCGATATTTCTGAAGACTTTTCGCCCATAAACTCACGAAACAAGTTTGTCTGTAATGAATAGCTCTGTCGAATAATTCAACTTCATTTGTACCTTTCTCTTGCTCTGGAAATTCGGCCGTGTTCGCTAGAACGCGGGAGTCGCAATGCGACCGTGCTGTGCTCTACAGACCGAAATATTCGCTGGTAAACTTATACTTTCGCCTTATACTTTCGTCACAATAGGGCACACCTGTATGTCACTGTATGACACCTCTATTGTCACTTTACAAGCAGCTGCCTGTAAACAGGAAAGGTTACATTTTCCAACTGACAAAGTGATTCTCGTATGTGAGGCAGTTACAATTAATCCTTACCAATATCCAAAACTCTGGCGAGAATTAACGGAAATGTTGGAAAAGTGAGGGATAAGAAATTCACGATAAAGGAGTAGAAATCAATATCTTCATGTTAGGTTATGTCACTGTCTGGACACGAACTCTTGGACCTCCCGGTCAAAGGCACTGCAGTGACATCAGACGATCGCTGTGCAAACGAATTTCACTTCTGGAGATTCAAATTGTGGACGCTTCAAAGGTAAAACATTTGTCATAGTTCGACTCTATGCAAGTTCGAAATACTGAACATCATGTTTATAGGGAGTATGAAAGAACTTAATAAGAGTTTAATAAAGAATTTAATGAGTTTAATAAAGAACTTAAATAAGAGTTTTTGTCTCGTAAATTCGCCGTTTTCCGGCACACAGTTACCATACTTTCTCTTCTTGCTTATGGACGAGAAAGTGAAAATCGGAATTCAGAGGAATTCAAGTAATTGAAATTCAATACATGGATGATTCAATGTGATGTTGGACCACCGTCTGGTTTGAAGTGTTCATACGATGTAGCGTGCAGTTCACGACACGCCAACTTGGTCTCGTTAAGAACACGCGTCTTAAAATAAGCACACGGCTGGTAGGACATTCCGCGTGTACGCAGTGTTGCCACATCAAACAAGCAAACGTCTAAATGGTCATTCATAATGAAAACGTTAACGTGGACTTGAGGGGGAAAATGTAATTTTAACAATAACAATGACGTAACGCCCACAATGAGAGTGGATTTAATGAAACTGGTTTGGAAACTGGTATAGAATAGCTGGTTTAGAAATTCTGCACATAATGATTGAATGGTTTATTTCGTATATCATGAGCATGAGCTTCGAATCAGCGATGTAACAATGCTTATGCAATTTACGCTGTTACAAATTGCATTAGTTTCTCTCCAATGAAAACGCTACAAGTTCTTTGGATCTTGCTGCGATAGATGATTCTGTCCTGTTCTCAGGCTATATGAACGACAACGAGAGAGCTTGATACTTTTGTTTATATTCTCGTTTAAGTTTATGTTCACCGTTCTGAATAGTTCTATCGAATATCATGGCCAAAATCATTAAGTTACTACGTTTACATTACGTTTACGTTATGTTTACTTTACGCTTACGTTACGGTTACGTTACGGTTACGTTTTCTATTAATAAATAGAAAATAATAATAATAAATTTACTTAATGTAATATTTAATAAAAAAAATCGCTTTAATATATGTTCAGGAGCGATAATTCTATGCATACCCCATAGATTTGAATAACCTAACTTACTGAAAATTAAATGATAACGCTTTGAAATTCAAAATGGGAGAAAAAAGTATTCATAATAATAATAATAATAATAATAATAATAATAATAATAATAAAATAACCTTGCACAATATTTGTTTAAACTGAAATAATAACACAATTTTTCAAATTGTGAAACAAAAATTTACAATTTCCAATAACGATACTTATGTTTGACATCTTCAACAAAAGTTCTTCCGTTAGGTCCAATTCCATGTATACAATTTACAATACCCACTCCCCCACATATTCTAGTGCAATAATTTTCATTTCGAAATACTATCCTCATTCATTTCACCTCTAAGAAAACATTACATTTTGTACATCAAAATCTCCACTGAGTTTTCGCCACTCTGCCTGGAGTGCTCTATTAAACTTTTACCTCCTCACTCAAAATCGTATACTTTCATTCAGGTTGTAGATTTACGTCCGTTTTCTCAAATCGGCAGTCTCCACAACAACAAAACATTGCCAACCTGTGATTGTCTATTTCAGTAGGCCGTGTCTATACATGTTGTCTTGACGTCAAATATGGACGAAATTACGACACTTAATTACGATTCGCGTGTTCGTTACATTATTACATTCGCGTGTTCGTTACGATATTACGTGTCCGTTACATTGACTACACGTTTGGGGTAAAATTCGACAGCGGATAGACTGTGCTGCGAAGCAATCTACAGGTCAAATCTGGCAGAATAATGCGTTTGCATGTAAGAATTTATGGCTTGATTGCGTTAACGAATACAGGAGACACTCTGTTAATCATATCTTTTGGTACGATGTCTGTAATTAACTGTTTCTATTGCTCAGCAATTGTTTCTTAACAACATGAAGACAGTTTGTAGTCGAGCGTCGAAAAACGCATTTAAAAATTGAAATAAAATTGTTTGTGAACTCTTTTATGCTTTGAAATAATGGTAATATAAAAGATATCATAAAGATAAATTTTCTAATTAGCTACGAAGACGTAGACTACTCGTGAGAACTCTAAATAAAAACGCGAAGCAAAAAGGAAACAGAATCAGATCGTGAGTGTATCGGACTAGCGAGAGGAAGCTTCTGGAACGACAAGCAGGGGTGGGGTGGGGGGCGATGGAACGGGAGTGATGGCGGCAGCGAGAGCGGATGCGATGTATTTAGTAAAAGAATAGTAAAATCTATGTTGTCTTGTTAAAATCTATGTCATGTGGGAGAGATCATCTGCACACGCTTTCTTGAGTTCCAGAATCCCTTCCCAACACTTTAACTATAAATAGTTGAAAAATGAAAACGTTTTTGTAATAATAATAATAATAATAATAATAATAATAATAATAATAATAATAATAATAATAAAATTTGAAAAAGCACATGATTAACGACATTTGAAAAACTAGACATTTTTGTTCCCTAGTTATAGAAATCTTATTCGCAACGGTAAACGAACTGCAGATTTGATTTTCTGCGTTGCTAACAAAATAGTAACTCACGTTCAGCTCTATTCCTGCTACCACTAGCAAAATAAGAGCTCAACAAAACGTGCGCATAGTGAAGCTACATTTATGTCCAGAAGCAAATCCAGGGGCCATCTCAGCTTTTGTTCAATGGATCAGACAAAAATCGGTTCGAGATGGAGGTAATTGACCCGAAAGCTGAAGTACATTACTTGTTACTGGCATATTAAGTCTGTTTTAAATAGTGAAAGAGAGAGCGGGAATATAGGCGTGGGTGAAGTGAATTAAATTATTTATTTGAGAAGTCAAGCAACAAGTGTGCCAAATTTCTGGAAAACAAAAAACACTACCTAGTATTTGACTAATTTTTTGGTAGTAATTTTTATTTTAAACTCATCAGTTGCTATGGTCATTGGTCTCATCAATTGCTATTGCCATTAGATTCATCAGTTGTTATGGTCATTAGTCTCATCATGGCCATTAGTGTAATGAATGATTTTTTTCGAGGGGACGGTGTTCGTCCCCTGCTGGACGGTGAGAAATGGCGCCGACTTACTGTCGGCGGGGATTTCCCTCGATAGATATCTCTGCCAACGGGTACCCCCCTCCAACAAGGTTTAAGCTCTCGTATGGTCTCTCGATATGTAGTGCATGTTAGTGCAAGTGTGTGTAAGGGGTGATGATAGGACAAGGAAGAGGAAGGAAAGTTCGCCCGCTGTTCGTGGCCCGTACTGCTCCGGCATTCACCTGGTATGGATCGGAGAAACCACGGAAAACTACCGATCCGAGCAGCCGGCCGTTAGAATTCTTCTCCATACAGCGGCTGAATTCGACATAGCTCTGTAGCAGGTGTGGAAATGCCGCCACCATCCGACCTCCCCCGGATTCCGCTCAGAGACGCTGCAAATGCAGTGGAAAAAACTACGGATGGCAAAGAAACATCGATGTTTCCCACTAGAAACATCGATATATTAACATCGACATTTTGCTTTCGATATTTTCTTCTCATCGATATTTTCTTGCAAAAACATCGACGATTTTTAAATTTTTTAAGTAAAGGGGCACGTTGTAGAGTTGCGGCAATCCACAGCACTATCTTTTTTTTTTGTTGCGTCAACCTCTTTATTACGCTGCACATTTCACCTGTGTAATCTGAGGAAATTTGGGAGCTGTTCGTGTTATGAATGTATGTTATCGCCAGTCGTGTCATTGCCTGAATCGACAGTGAAACACGAAATTGATAGCAAAACAAGTAATTTTCTTTATTGTTAATTTTATTCTCTACATTCGATAATAATTTTTACATACTACTATGCTGATAACCAAACAATAAAATATACCCCTTTTACGTACTGTAATTGAAAATGGATCGGAAAATAGCATGTTTATGAGTCTATAATTAAAACATCGATGTTTTCTTGTTGATGGCACCGAATTAATTTGGGTGTGCACATGCGAACGTGCGAATACCCATGAGCCGCCACTGGTGAGCTGAGAATTTTGTTTAAAAACGCTGAAAGACAAAGGGTAAAAAGTGGACGGGGCGGGAGGTGTGGCGAAGGGGTTGGGCGGGGCGGGGCAGGGCGGGGGGGGCGGGGCGGGAGGGGCGGGGCGGGGGGGGGGGCGGGGGGGGGGGGGGGGGGGGGGGGCGTTGACGTATGGTCCGCGCCGACGCGGTGCAGTGGCGGGAACGGACGCGCTCGAGGAGGCAGCAACAGGTCGGGAGCAGCAACAGAACAGGTAGCGAGTAGTGGGCGTCAGCGAGCGAATCGGCGCCAAGGCCTCCTGGCGGATAAACACAGGCATAAACACACGCGGGCCGCATCCGCCCGCCCACCCGCTCGCAGCAATTAATTAATAACTGAATTATCCTCCCCCCCGCCTCCCCCAACTGCCCCACGCTCTTCCTTCCGCGCGCCGCCGCGGCCGCCTGGGAATGTGGGTTATTCGACGGCAGGCGGCCTTGGCGCGCGGTGGCCGGAGGAGGACGGGGGGGGGGGGCGGCGTATGCACGGATGCGTGCCGCTCCGCAAGAGGATTCTCCCGCTTTTAAACCTTTCCCGCCGTCGCGACGCCGCGCCACAGCGCCTGCCCCAGGCGCAGCTGACTGGCCATGACTCGGCCTGCTGCAGCGAAAATGCTGCTGAATAAAATCACAAAAAATGGTTTTCCAACAAGTAGCTCGCACACTTCTCAGAAACCTCCTCTTATAACACTATATATATATATATATATATATATATATATATATATATATACACAATATATATATATATACACATATATATATATACAATATATATATATATATATAATTAGGAAAAAACAATATTAATTATAGTAATTAAAAATTAATTTTAATATAATAATATATAATTGCAAAAGTACGTAGATAGATATAGATATATAGCCACTACATTGCTAACACATTAACCACATAAAAAAGTTGCTATTTTATTACGCAACTCATAAATATAAAGTATTTAATGGCGAGCGGCATTTTCGTAGGAGCCCTACTTATTTTATCTGTAAAGTATCATCGCCTTGGTACCGGCAAACGCGGCTCAGGGCTTCAACTGATGTCACTGCAGTCCCTCTGCCCGGAATATCCCAGGGTTCGAGTGCCGACGATGGCAGGATTTTCGACGCTAGCTAGACAGCTAGGTCGAATTGAGTCGCCGTCTGGAGGAGAATTCTAGCGGCCGGTTGCTCTGATCGGTAGTTTTCCATGATTTCTCTGATCAACACTAGGCAAATGCCGGAGTAGTACCCTAGCAAACGGGCCACGGACCGCGTGCCATCTTTCCTTTCTCCTCCTTGTCCTAACCTCTCCTCTTACTTCCGAAACTTGCACTCACATGCAGTATCACACTTGCATGCACTTACTTGCACTTACATGCACTATCACACTTGCAGGGAGACCAGCTGGGAGCTTATCCCGACTGGGTCGGAACTCCGCTCCAGGTGAGGGGCTTGGATGGAGAAAATCCCTGCAAGGCGCCGTATCTCGCCAGGTGGCGGGGGAAGATCACGCAATAGAAACCTTCTTCAACAGTTACGAGACGTATGACTTTAGTAGTTGATGCCCACGGATGTAATCAATCAATCGCCGTAGCATACGCTGTCTTGCACCGCACTGTCCAAACCCACCGCGCTCACTCCCGCCATCTGCCCTGCCTCTATCCGCCCCACCCAGCCGTGTTTGCTGCGGCCACTGCAGCCACCATCGTTACTACGGGCAGCTGTAAACAGATGCCCTGTCGCATACTCCCGGCAAATGTTCAACTTAGTAATTCCAAGAAACAACAATGTACATTATCTCTGTAAAACAAGTTGGGAATAAACATTATTATTATTATTATTATTATTATTATTATTATTATTATTACTTAAGGCAAATGTTCGCTTTCTTATTTTTTTAAGTTTGCATCAACATCTAGGACATTAGCGACCATTATTGGAGTTAACGTGATGGTGAAGATGGGAAGAAATGGTGATTAGGGGTGAAAGGGCGAACACAAATACAACCATGCCCGACTCGGGACCCGAAGCCGCGACCCTTCGGTCCGCGATCGCTACGACACCACTTCGCCACTAGCTGAGCGATCTCGGCCACCTGATCTGCGTCCGCTTCCTTTGATGTGCGCGAAAGACCGAAACGCGCCTGCAGCGCCTCTGACCGAGAGGTCCTACGTTCGAGTCCTGACGGCGGCAGGATTTTCGACACTCGCTTTTCAGCTAGGTCCAATTCAGTCGCTGTCTGGAGGAGAATTATAGCGGCCGGCTGCTCTGATCGGTAGTTTTCCGTGGTTTCTCCGATCAACACCAAGCGATTGCCGGAGCAGTACGCTACCAAACGGGCCACGGATCGCGCGCGATCTGTCCTTCCTCTTTCTTGCCCTATCCTCTCCCTTACACACACACACACACACACACACTAACATGCACTACACTACCACATATTCCGGGAGATCGGTCGGGAGCTTAGAGCTTGTCCAGGCTGGGGCGGTGCCCCGCTGGTGGGAGAGTCCTGGTTAGGGGGAACCCCTCTAGCCGACGGTAGGTCGGCGCCGGATCTCGCCATCCAGCGGGGGAAGATCACCGCTATCTCCCGCGAAAAAAACATGCACAACACTAACGGGACTAATGACCAAAGCAGTTGACGCGCCCGGAAACACGAGGAAATCAAATCAAAACAACCGAAACGCGGTGCGTAGGGCGGCAAGCAACTCATCCACACTACTCGGGATTCGGCGAGCGGTTGCTCGCTACTCGCCGAATAACCAATGTGTGGAGCCGCCTTTAGAGGAACGGACATAATATCACTCCTCTCTGCTTCCATTTTTTCCGGCAATTTTCCAACGCGTAAGGACGCTATTGGAATTAATTAACTCAAATTAGCATTTAGCAGCAAATTTTATGGGCTATAAGAAACGCTTAATGTAATTTCATGGATTTTCTCCGCTGTTTTATAAATATTCGCCAAGAATTGAAAGAGTAATGATTTAAAATTTTCTCCAAGGAGTAGAAAAGGGAGGTAGGAGTAATTTGAACAAAATCTCCTGCAGACTAACTTTTTCTCTAGTTTGGAAGTTCAAGCGTATAAAATTACTTTAAGATCGCAATATAACCGTACATTTTTGTAAGGTAACACTATTCTTTTATGACTGATTCGTGTTGGCGGGCGCGTCAACTACTAAGGGCATTATTCCCAGAAGTGTAGTGCATGTTTCAGTCGCGGGAGGTAGCGGTGATCTTCCCACGCTCGGTGCAAGTCAGATTGCAGGGTATTCCCGAACCAGGAATCTCTCACCTGCGGGGCACCACCCCACTTAGAACAAGCTCTAAGCTCCCAACTGGTCATCTCCCTGCACGTGGTAGTGTAGAGCATGTTAGTGTGCGTGTGTAAGGAGTGAGGAAATGACAAGGAAAATGAAGGAAAGATCTTGGCCCGTTTGTTAGGATACTGCACCGGCATTCACCTGGATTGATCGGAGAAACCACGAGAAACTACCGATCAGAGCAACCGGTCGATAGAATTATCCTCCAGACAGTGGCTGAAATCGCTCTAGATACGACACTAGTGTCGAAAAAAGTCCTTGCACCGCCGGGACTTGAACCTTAGGACCTTCTGGTAAGAGGTCCTGCAGTGACATCAGCCCTATGCCCTGAGTCAACTAAGCCGATGAATTCATTTTTGTCTAAAAGAAAATAATAATGTGAATAATGTGACCTCAGCTGCGTCCGACAAAATACTGTACTCAACAGTGAAAAATTCCTTCGTAATTGGTTTCGCCGTTCGAGAGATTAGCCCGAAAAACACGCAGATAACAGACAGATCCTAAACACGATTTTATTTTTACGAGTATAGAATCTAAATAAGAATGTGAGATGATAAGATGGTTATTTTAAAATATTAAGAAGATGATTTTATTAAAAAAATGGAATGTCTTCATACCAATTTTTATTTTTAGTTGTTAATTTATAGTTACACTAAGGGTATTTAGTTGAAATATTGAATAATCTAGTTCACTGGAGAAAATAAAAAAAAATTATTGGTGTAGACGTGGTGTCGGCTGAATACAAACGAGCCCTTCGCCCTTGAGGGCACAACTGATGATTTGCATTGATTGATTCAGTAATAAAAATGAATAATCATATAGATCGATTTAGTCAATGTTAATCTAATATCTTTATTAACTATAATGCTAGATTTTCACCAATATAATGATTGACATCTTCAGATCCAACATATTACAATGTTTAGTAGTACAGTATTCAATTGGGTGAGTTGTGTAGTAATTCGTTTAACAGCGTTGATAATTACTCTAATTACTAGTAATTAGTTTGCCACAAATTACTAATTTTTATATTGTAATAAGAAAATGTATTATTTGTGAAGAAGTTAATAATTATATGGAATATTAGCAATATTATTTAATAAGAATATTGCATATGTTGGATTAAAGTTTGACTTAATGAGTCCAAGACGTGCCCAGGTTGCAAGAAAACGAGAGTTCAAAAGAAGGTACACGGATTTAACTTCTCCATTTTACGCCACACATAGTTTTAACGGCTTTTTACATTAAATAGATAAAATATAAAATAAACCTCAATTGAATTACGACAAATTAACTTGATCAACTCAGTAAGAATGGCTTCAGAAGACTTGAAGAGAAACTTTTTTTTCAGGACCCATTGTCCAGAAGATTATTCCGAAATTTCCATTTACAGCACACTCCAATTTTCCAAATAATTTTTCGTGTCCATCTGATCTGGTTCATTTTTTATTACCAAAAGTAATTTTTTTGGAAATCGTTCAAAAGCACACCCCTCATTTTTACTATTTCGCCTTATTTTAAGAGCGAATTGATTTGTATAATTTGGAAATAGTTTTGTTGGTGGTACAAGCTGATTATTCCTCATTCCTCATTATTCAAGTCGCCGGATACTTATATAGCACTACTCAGTTTACCAAATATGGAAGGGAGAACGTGAGTACACAAAATTACGTTGTCATTTTCTGTCTTGGCATTATTTTTGTTTGTGGGTCACACCTCCGGTCAATTTTCTCGAGTGTGTCTTTTTCCTTATTTTTACTTCCAGGCGACTCCTTCAAAGAATTATGTGCGACGTGCTCTCCGACTCCGTTGATGAAATGTTAATATTCCCGGTATACATTAATTACCAACGGCGAAAGTAATAAGTAAAACTGAGAAGCGGTGATTCTCCTTTAATGAAGTGGCATCACCATACTTACTTCTGTAATTTCTTTGTCCGGGCTTTCGTATCCTTGTCCCACACGATGTCTGATTGTTCTGGCTCATGAGTATGTATTTTCGCCCGTCGAAAACCTTGAAAAGCAATCTCCGGCACGAGCATTAATAAACAAATTAAAAATAAAAGACGGCGCCTCTTTCGAAGCCTTGAAGGCGCGCCTCGTGACTCGCTTGTTGGCCGGCGCCCCTGGTTATTTAACGTGCCCGCGGCGGTAACCACCTCCCGCGGTGCGGGATTCAGGCAGCAGCCACGAGGTCGGGGACGCGCGCGCGGCGCGACTGCTCGATTCAGTCCCGCGCGCGGTGACACTGTCGTTTCTGCCCAATCACACGCTACGGGGCGCGGTCTGTGAGAGACGTGTAGAAACGATTTCCGCAAGCTCGTTTTCTGAGGCCCTGGTGTCGGAAAAGTGGATAAATCTTGCTTCTACGTGTAGAAAAGTAATTTCTTTAACACATTGTGCAGTCAGAATTCAAGTTTTGTGGGTCATATATATATATATATATATATATATATATATATATAAAATTATATATTATATATAATATATAATTTAATTAATTTAATTATAATTAATTATAATTATACTATATAATTTATTATATATATATATTATATATATATATATATATATATATATATATATATATAGAGAGAGAGAGAGAGAGAGAGACAGACAGACAGACAGACAGACAGAGAGAGACAGAAAGACGGGGCGTGATCGCTGAGAAATGTGTAGAAATTATTCGCGGAAGCTCGAATTCTGAGACCCTGTTATGGAAAAAGTGGTTAAATCTCAAGAAAGAGGATAGGGCAGCATCAGGGCGACGAAGTGGAAGGAAAGATCGTGCATGTTGCGTGGCGCGTTTGTGAGGGTACTGCTCTGACATTCTCCTGATGTTGATCAGAGAAACCACGGGAAACTGTCGATCAGATCTGCCGGCTGCTAGAATTATCCTCCAGACTGGCTGGATTCGACCTACGTTCCTAGCTAGTGCCGAAAATACTTCCGACTTCAATTGATGCCCTGAGCGATCTAAGCCGGTTTGGAAGGTCGATGAAAAGTGCAATAGGCTACTCAATTTAGTGCTGTGAGCGATAGTTTTGACCATGTAATTTCTGTCGAATAATACCAAAGGGGGCGTGTTAGCTTAGTAAGTGTGGAAATGATTTCCATATGCTCATAATGTGAGACCTTGGAATCGAAAAAAATGGTTAAATTCCAGGAAGGAGATGCGTGAGGATAGGACGAGAGTGTGTGTGTGTGCAAGGGGTGAGGATAGAACAAGGAAGAGGACGGAAAGATCGCGCGCGGTCCATGGTCCGTTTGATAGGGAACTGCCCCGTTATTCGTCTGGTGTTGATCGGAGAAACCACGAAAACTACCGACTATAGCAACTGGCTGCTGGAATTCTACAGGCGGGGGCTGAATTCGACCTAACTATGCAGTTAGTGTTGAAAATCCTTCCAACGTCGGGACTCAAACCCTAGAACCTTTCGGTTAGAGGCTGCGCAGTGCCATCAGTTGACGCCATGTTGGCCGGTTTGCGAACATGGGGACGGGCGCGATGTACTACTCAATTCTATTTCGTGAACGATGATTTTGACACTGTAATTTCTGTTCAATTCCTGTTCAATTTCTGTTCAATTCTGTTCCGAGGGAGCGTGGTTGCTGAATAAAGTGTAGATATGATTTTCGCAAGTTCGGATTGTGAGGTCCTGTTATCGAAAAAGTTAATATATACTAGTGAGAACCCGTCAAAATTTGATGGTGAGATCTGAGATAAATGTAAGATACTGTACCCAGACTAATGGTCGCAATATATTGGATTGTTTGGATCTTCAGGGTATAACGAAGTTATTCTGTGATGAGGGGTTCCCAACATTTTGAACACATATGGCCCATGACCAGGTGGCAATGTAATATCGGCACAAAAGATATAGCACTTTTATACTGAAGGATATTATTTCTAAAGTTTCTGATGTGTCATCATCTCCCAGAAACAACTGTTTGATTTCTTCTGGTATATTGCTCGAAGGTATACTTATTTTCCCATTTACGCAACACAGAGTAAATCGTTTGCCGAATTTCTCTCACATGAAAAGTACAAAGCAGAACAAAACTGACATTTCATAGACAATGACCCAACAAAAAACGAAATGACCTCACTATCACGACACCTACGCTGACTTTCTCTTTCCCTGCGTCCAGTTAATGTACGTTTGTGTCTTTTGGGGTGCGTGGATAACGATTCGGAATTCGACATAACCTGTAAACAACTTCACTGAAGTACAACCGAGCAAAGCCCACTGTGTGAATGTTCTCTACAAAATACACCACAGAAGCAAATACATGCAAACTGTCAACACCACAATGCAATTATTACACTGAAACAAAACCTTGACGAATTGTAAACAAATCTCAACAATTAAAACAAAACATCAAGCAGCGTGGACTCACATCTATGGACTCATATATATCGATTTTGAAACTGCCAACCTTTGAAAGAAAACAATTGACTATTTTTTTTTATTTATTTTACGTCAAAAAAACAGTTAAAAACTGCGTATGACGTGCTATGGGGAAAAGTGAATTGTGTGCACATTTTCAAAATTCTGTGATCCCTACACTAAGTCTAATACTACTTAAATTTTGAATTTTTGAAATTTTTGAATTTTTGAAAGGAGAAAAACAAAAACTCCCATGTAATAAAATCTATTTTCAAGAATAAATAAGCAATAAATTTTGGTTATTTTCCGGGAAAAAAAAACAAAAAACTCCCATGTAATAAAATCTATTTTAAAGGATAAATAAGCAATAAATTTTGAATTTTGAAAGGGAGAAAAAACAAAAACTCCCATTTAATAAAATCTATTTTCAAAGATAAATAAGCAATAAATTTTGGCTCTTATTACTTCCTGCCGCGACAACATGGAAACGATAATTTAAATAATTGTATTTCCCCCTGAATTCTAGAAGACGTGCACAGAAAATGAAGTTACATTTATGTCCAAAAGCAAAACAAGGGGCCATCTCAGCATTTGCTCAATGGATCAGGGAAACTGGACGAAAAACCTGATCGAGATGGGGGTCATTGACCCGGAAGCTGTAGTACAATAGTTGTTACAAGTTGATTATACTTATTTATACAGTCCAAATGGTAAATAATGCATTATGTATCATTGTTAAAATTAATGTTCCTTTTCTTGTGATTCTCAGTATAGTCTCTAATTGTATAGAAACAGTTTTGCAGCAGAAACGATTTCACCTGGGATTTAAACTTTTCTATTGAATTTAATCGTTTAATGTCATCTGGCAAAGTGTTGTAAAATAATGTACATGTATTGTATGTGAATTTTTTGTAATGAGCTGTTGATACTGTTACCTGATGAATATGATTTCTACGTCGAGGGTTATAGTAATAGACTTTGGCATTTTCTGAAAATATATTCCCGCCCTTGAGCAAGTCATTTTTTACAAAAACCACTGATTCGTAAATAAAAAGACACGGTAATGGTAGAATTCCTAGATTAATGAAGAGAGGCTTACATGAATCACGTGGGTGGGATTTGGTTATTATTCGTACAATTCGTTTTTGTAATCTAAAAGTCTGGGAGCTATAAGATGTATTCCCCCAGAATATTATGCCTTATCTCAGGCGGGAATGAACATTCGCGAAGTATACACAACGAGCAGTATGAAGGCTGACTGAATTTGCAAGAATTCTGAACGCGTAGCATAATGAACTTAATTTTGTGTTCAATTCATTTAAATGGACGTTCCATTTAAGGTTTGACTGAATTGAGAGACCTAAAAATTTTGTTGCCTTAACATCAGTCAATGGTACACTGTTCATTTTCAATGGAGCACAGAATTGTTTATTTGAAATGGAAAACTGCATTAAACCGTTTTCTTTTCGTTTACTATTAATTTGTTATTTCGGAACCAATTTGAAACATCTGATATTGTACTATTTACGGTTTACTATGTACTATTTATAAGCGTACCATTAAAGAATGGTTTAATTAATTAATTTACACCGTAAATGTTGGTAAATAAACACAAACAATATCTGATACATCTTCTATATTCTTTCATTTAAAATAAAAAATACAACAATCGGTTCAGTGGAAGCTCTAAACGGCGCCATGGCAGAATACCTTATTTTTTTAAATATATAGATTGTTGCTACATGTAATAAAGTACTTTTTTTAACACGTTGCGTGGTCAGAATACACGTTTTGTGGGAATTTGATACGGAAAAGTCTGTTGACGGTAAAATGTCTTTCTGTCCTGTCTGTGGTCGACGCTAGCGCCTAAACCCTCAGAATTGATTTTCCAGAATTGATAATTTCCCAAGAATCTGACCGAACTTCAGTCTCGTGGAGTTTGAGACGTATATTTTGATTTGGGGGTTACGTTACATGAAACCTCCAAATTTTCAAAATTTTATCAATAATAACTTTAAATTGCTTATTTTTGCTGAATTCTCTATTTTTTTGAAAATTTAAGTGGTTTAAATTATGTTCGCTTCCTTCGAAGCTTTTTCCTGCATCTAATATATTGAATGAAATGGTAGTTTTCTTAATGAAATTTGATCTTCAAAGACTGTTCTTTAAATAATATTATGTTCATTTTTTCGAAAATATGAAATGTTTACGTGTAATTTGCTTCAAATACAGATAATTTTTAAACAATTACTTTTTCGAAAGGGCAAACATTTTTTTCTTATTTGTTTCTCGGATCCCACTAACATACATTGTGCAATTTCCATTTTCGGCGAATACTCTGTATTTTCGTAAATTGAGACAAAAAATAATATTACAAAAGTATAACAATGACAGATTTTCCCTCTATGAAACCATTTAAAAAAACCAAAAAACCCTAAGGTAAAAAGACGATGTTATAAAAAGGATTCAATGTTTGCAATCAAATGTTTGCACTTTTCAGTCAAAATTGAAACTGTTTCTTTGTTTTCGTATATTTGGAATCTTATTGGATATTTAACAAAAGCATTGACACATCTTTCATGGCCAGACGGAGCTTAGTTTCCCGTTAATGTACCCGTGTATTGAAAAATTTGCAATACATTTGTCGTAGATAGCACTACTAATATAACTATATTTTTAAAACAGGGAAGTATTACAGAATAAATCACAATTATTTAAACATGAACGTGTATTGAACTCCAGATTTTAATTCTCCAGTAGGAATGCGACGTTGCCCAACAAACATCGATGTTAATAATAAAAACTACTAAAGTTCATAGAACATCACCCCAAAAACATTGATGATTTTGAAACTGCATTAGTAACCATTACTGTTTCGAGGAAGTGGGTAATTTGACGGTGGTCGTGTTTCTTTATTTTTAATTGAAATTAATTGACAAAATATAGTAAAAGATCAGAAAATTTAACAAAACTTTTATTTTCTGATTGGATAATTAAAAAAGTGTATGGACTTCATTCACTGGCGAAAACTCCATTTTAATTATTTTTCACTCTTGGTCACTTTGGTGTGAAGAAATTCAATTTATGGATATATGAAAAATATTAGTTTTTTTTATTATGAATGTGTTTTTATTAAAAAACACCAGCCATGTAGAAACAACGAAACCAATTCATCGACATTAAAAAAAACATAGGATTGAAAAAATGGATGTTAAATTCATCGATGATTTTATGAAACAACATTGTTTTTACTTTCTTTCGCTTAAGAAGGAACTTCTTAAGAAAAGAAGGTTGTGTAATGTTGCGCGAAAAAACGGCGAATTTTCGGCAGGAAAACTCTAATTACAGGTAACGAAAGAGTGGGTAAATCCAGTTGCAATTTAGAGAAAAATTCTTTCAACACGTGGTGTAGCCAGAAACCATGTTTTATGGGTCCTTGATACCGAAAAATCGATTGACGACAAAACGTCTGTCCGTCCGTCTATGAAGAACCCTAGCAGCTAAACCGTTCAACCGATTTTCTCCAGAATTAATATTCCCCAATCGATTTGGCTGATATCGCGGTCCTTTGAATTTGAAACCGATATCTTAATTTTGGAAGGTACTTTACATGAAGTCCCTCCGATATTTTCAAAAAATAGTGCAATCTGTTTTTATTAAATTTTATTGTTGGATAGTCTAAAGGACGTTTAAGAGAATGGAAAATTTCTAGAAATTTTCAGCTTCTTCCTACAACTACAATTATGAAGATACAATAATTTTCTTAATGAAATATGGTCTTAAAAACAGATCTTCAAATAAGGTCATGTTGAATTATTCGAAAATACGAGTATTTTTAGATATTGAATGCCAAACTTAATTGCTCACTGAAAATCCTGCGCTTCGTGATCGTAATTTTACAACTGTTTTGAGGCATTAGGATGCTTGAAGATAGAATGTGTATATTATTGCATATTTCCTTGTTCGTTTCTTACACTGGAGCTTCTGTTATACGTTTACAAATTAATCTTCTAGAAATTATTTAAAACCTATTTGAAAGAAATATAAAATAAAAATTGCTAACCTTCAGTCGCCCGCTTCCAATTTACGCTGTTGGATCATACATAAGTTGGAATTTGTATATTATTTCATATTTAATTTTATTATTATTATTATTTATTGTATTTATATTATATTTATTGTTTTTCTTTTTAAATTGCGTCATTTAATTGTGTTAAATGTGAAAACGATGAGCGGTCATTGTTGGTGTTGTAACCCATTATTGTAACGCTGCACTGATAGCAGGCGATAATGACGACTGCCTTTCGTTCGCGGTAACATCTATTAATACTTTTATATATTTGTAGAATATTAGTATACCATAGTGTTTAATAATTACTATTATATATTTTTCGATTTATTTGCATTTGTTTGCCAGCTCTGTTAGAATCGTATTATTTATGAACTTGTAATTATTTAACTTTTTCGCATACTGCTTACGACTAATATTGTGAAGCTAAAAAACTCATGTCATATGTTCGTGAATACACTATATAAATTATAATGAAGTCAATGCCAGAAATATATTTTCATTTTAAGTTATGAATAAAAAATCGATTGTGTGAAATTATTTAAGTTTCACTTGAAACTATTTACTTTCCATTATTAATGACTAGGGAACGGATTTCCATGTAAATACATGTTTTTACAGGAACTAGATACCTGCATTCAGTTATATTTTTTACAGTTTACAAGACATTTTGAATGAATTAGAAATATTTTTATTTTACATATTTTACATATTTTGGTATAATTACATATTTTACCTATTACGTCATATTTCTTACATATTTCCCTACATTTTAATATCTTCATTAGTCGAAACGAATCATTCCAGACGTGCGTTTGCAATATTTGTTATAGAATCATCTTTCCTACAAATCAAATGTAATGCTTTTATAACCACCATATCTTTGCCATGATTTGTCAAACTTATCTTCCCTCCCCCGATTACTGCGTACTTGCGAGTCAAGGATGAGCGAATTTTTATGAACGAAAATAATTAAAACCACGCGCTTCTTCAAATTTTAAATAGTAAATTCGTTACTCGATCGAAAACTAACAAATATTTTTATGTACATACAATTTAACCCCCCTCCCTCCGCAGGACCCATCGCTCGCTACACAGTACTTCTATTCACTTGTACACTGGCTCCTCTTAAACATTGTATTTTATACTATGAACGTATTTTATATTTCGAATAAAATTCTTATATGTGGTGAAGTCTAGGGAACAATTACAATAGTAGAGATAGAACCAACTTTCAACCACTCCGAATACTTGTTAAGAACAGATCGGTCACGTTCCATGGTCGGAAAATGCTTCTACAAAAAAATTTTAAACACAATAATGCACAATTTTTTAAACACAAAATTTTAAACACAATATTTCGCATTTTTTCTTACAATAAATTCCGTTCCTTGCTAATGACAAGAAAGTAAGTTCTATTTCAGCACCACTAATTTTAAACACGAACATGTTGAGTCGCTATTCGCTTGTGCGTCATCTCCGGACTATCTGTCACGTAGGCTGAGCTCGCATTTCCAACAGCGGTAGTAGTTGACGAACTTTTGACCTGTGGTTATCGCTTTTAGAGGGGAGGCAGGCTCCGTCTTCCGTCATCGCTCACGGAACTTTCTGTTCGTTCCAGAAACGTTTCAACGAATGAATGAGTCTTACTCCTTTAGCCACAGTTATAGTAAATGTCAAAGACTCATAGGTAAGAAAATAATTGGCAACATGTGTTGGTTGTGACATCGTAATATAAATATTATAAAATTAAATATTAATTAATTTGAGGCGCATTCCCATCTTTTATTGTTTCACATAGCTCCGAAAATCTCATAGGTAAAAAAAAATATTCATATGTATAAAAATATATTAGTAGTGGGATTCGAACCCACGCCGTAATAGAAGACCAGAATACTGACGACCTTATCATTCAGGCAAGGCTGCCTTGAGTCAGGCGCCTTAGATCGCTACGCCATCCTGACATGTTCAACAATTTCTATCCTCATATTGACACTCGAAAGTCACATACAAGAAATATTTTCCTTGCACAACGGTTCATTATTTGCAATTTTTAATGTTTAAAATAGTTCCGAATTCCCATAGTTAAATCAAATGCAATCATCTTATTAAAAATATGTCAGGAGTGGGATTCGAACCCACGCCCTCATTGAGGACCAGAATTCTCACGACCTGATTGTTCAGGCACAGCTAGCTTGAGTCTGGCGCATTAGACCGCTCGGCCATTCTGGCATGTCCATTACATTCTATCTTCATATTGACCCTCGCAGTCACATACAAGAAAATTTTGCTTACACAATGATTCAATATTTACAATTTTAATGTTTCACGTAGCTCCGAAATCATAAAATTGAAACAAATTTAATCATCTTATTAAAAATGCCAGGAGTGGGATTCGAACCCACGCCCTCATAGAGCACCAGAATTCTCAAGACCTGATTGTTCAGGCAAGACTTCCTTGAGTCTGGCGCCTCAGACCGCTCGGCCAGCCAAAAATTGTAAATATTGAATCATTGTGTAAGCAAAATTTTCTTCTATGTGACTTGCGAGGGTCAATATGAAGATAGAAAATGATGAACATGCCAGAGTGGCCGAGCTGTCTAAGGCGCCAGACTCAAGGTAGCCTTGCCTGAACAATCAGGTCTTTAAAATTCTGGTCCTCTATGAGGGCGTGGGTTCGAATCCCACTCCTGACATATTTTTAATAAGATGATTAAATTTGTTTCATTTTTATGATTTCGGAGCTATGTGAAACATTAAAAATTGTAAATATTGAATCCTTGTGTAAGCAAAATTTTCTTTATGTGACTTGCGAGGGTCAATATGAAGATAGAAAGTGATGAACATGCCAGATTGGGCGAGCTGTCTAAGGCGCCAGACTCAAGGTAGCCTTGCCTGAACAATCAGGTCTTTAAAATTCTGGTCCTCTATGAGGGCGTGGGTTCGAATCCCACTCCTGATATATTTTTAATAAGATGATTAAATTTGTTTTAACTATGGTAATTCGGAACTATTTTAAACATTAAAAATTGCAAATAATGAACCGTTGTGCAAGGAAATAATTTCTTGTATGTGACTTGCGAGTGTCAATATGAGGATAGAAAGTGTTGAACATGTCAGGATGGCCGAG